>CAMGYJ010000002.1:4356212-4721459 GCA_946122785.1 Linum tenue | reverse complement strand
ACCACCGATGATGAAAGTCAATTAATCGGCGATTTGGGCGAAAAAAAATTCCGGGGGCATTTTCGTAATTTACGAGCGCTTTTTTCGGAAGGCCATTTTCCTTGGATTTTGAAGGCTACGGATCAAAGTTTCGGCGTGAGCCTATCCCCACGGGCGACTGAGTCTATTAAGCACCGATTTGGGCGAATTTGTTCCGGGTCAAATTTAGGCAGATTCCAAAGGGGGTACCATCACCGATTTCGGGCGATTTTATGGAATGGCCATTTTTGCTGGATTTTGGAGGCTACGGGTCACGGATTCGGCCTGAGGCGAACTGTGGCTATAAACCACCGATGATGAAGTCAATTAATCGGCGATTTGGGCGGAAAAAAATTCCGGGGGCATTTTCGTAATTTAAGAGCGCTTTTTGCGGAAGGCCATTTTCCTTGGATTTTGAAGGCTACGGATCAAAGTTTCGGCGTGAGCCTATCCCCCACGGACGACTGAGTCTATTAAGCACCGATTTGGGCGAATTTGTTCCGGGTCAAATTTAGGCAGATTCCAAAGGGGTACCATCACCGATTTCGGGCGATTTTATGGAATGGCCATTTTTGCTGGATTTTGGAGGCTACGGGTCACGGATTCGGCCTGAGGCGAACTGTGGCTATAAACCACCGATGATGAAGTCAATAAATCGGCGATTTGGGCGAAAAAAAATTCCGGGGACATTTTCGTAATTTACGAGCGCTTTTTTCGGAAGGCCATTTTCCTTGGATTTTGAAGGCTACGGATCAAAGTTTCGGCGTGAGCCTATCCCCCACGGGCGACTGAGTTTATTAAGCACCGATTTGGGCGAATTTGTTCCGGGTCAAATTTAGGCAGATTCCAAAGGGGTACCATCACCGATTTCGGGCGATTTTATGGAATGCCCATTTTTGCTGGATTTTGGAGGCTACGGGTCACGGATTCGGCCTGAGGCGAACTGTGGCTATAAACCACCGATGATGAAGTCAATTAATCGGCGATTTGGGCGAAAAAAAATTCCGGGGGCATTTTCGTAATTTACGAGCACTTTTTTCGGAAGGCCATTTTCCTTGGATTTTGAAGGCTACGGATCAAAGTTTCGGCGTGAGCCTATCCCCCACGGGCGACTGAGTCTATTAAGCACCGATTTGGGCGAATTTGTTCCGGGTCAAATTTAGGCAGATTCCAAAGGGGTACCATCACCGATTTCGGGCGATTTTATGGAATGCCCATTTTTGCTGGATTTTGGAGGCTACGGGTCACGGAATCGGCCTGAGGCGAACTGTGGCTATAAACCACCGATGATGAAGTCAATTAATCGGCGATTTGGGCGAAAAAAAATTCCGGGGGCATTTTCGTAATTTACGAGCGCTTTTTTCGGAAGGCTATTTTCCTTGGATTTTGAAGGCTACGGATCAAAGTTTCGGCGTGAGCCTATCCCCCACGGGCGACTGAGTCTATTAAGCACCGATTTGGACGAATTTGTTCCGGGTCAAATTTAGGCAGATTCCAAAGGGGGTACCATCACCGATTTCGGGCGATTTTATGGAATGGCCATTTTTGCTGGATTTTGGAGGCTACGGGTCACGGAATCGGCCTGAGGCGAACTGTGGCTATAAACCACCGAATATGAAGTCAATTAATCGGCGATTTGGGCGGGAAAAAATTCCGGGGGCATTTTCGTAATTTACGAGCGCTTTTTTCGGAAGGCCATTTTCCTTGGATTTTGAAGGCTACGGATCAAAGTTTCGGCGTGAGCCTATCCCCCACGGGCGACTGAGTCTATTAAGCACCGATTTGGGCGAATTTGTTCCGGGTCAAATTTAGGCAGATTCCAAAGGGGTACCATCACCGATTTCGGGCGATTTTATGGAATGGCCATTTTTGCTGGATTTTGGAGGCTACGGGTCACGGAATCGGCCTGAGGCGAACTGTGGCTATAAACCACCGAATATGAAGTCAATTAATCGGCGATTTGGGCGGAAAAAAATTCCGGGGGCATTTTCGTAATTTACGAGCGCTTTTTTCGGAAGGCCATTTTCCTTGGATTTTGAAGGCTACGGATCAAAGTTTCGGCGTGAGCCTATCCCCCACGGGCGACTGAGTCTATTAAGCACCGATTTGGGCGAATTTGTTCCGGGTCAAATTTAGGCAGATTCCAAAGGGGTACCATCACCGATTTCGGGCGATTTTATGGAATGGCCATTTTTGCTGGATTTTGGAGGCTACGGGTCACGGAATCGGCCTGAGGCGAACTGTGACTATAAACCACCGAATATGAAGTCAATTAATCGGCGATTTGGGCGGAAAAAAATTCCGGGGGCATTTTCGTAATTTACGAGCGCTTTTTTCGGAAGGCCATTTTCCTTGGATTTTGAAGGCTACGGATCAAAGTTTCGGCGTGAGCCTATCCCCCACGGGCGACTGAGTCTATTAAGCACCGATTTGGGCGAATTTGTTCCGGGTCAAATTTAGGCAGATTCCAAAGGGGTACCATCACCGATTTCGGGCGATTTTATGGAATGGCCATTTTTGCTGGATTTTGGAGGCTACGGGTCACGGATTCGGCCTGAGGCGAACTGTGGCTATAAACCACCGATGATGAAGTCAATTAATCGGCGATTTGGGCGGAAAAAAATTCCGGGGGCATTTTCGTAATTTACGAGCGCTTTTTTCGGAAGGCCATTTTCCTTGGATTTTGAAGGCTACGGATCAAAGTTTCGGCGTGAGCCTATCCCCCACGGGCGAGTGAGTCTATTAAGCACCGATTTGGGCGAATTTGTTCCGGGTCAAATTTAGGCAGAATCCAAAGGGGTACCATCACCGATTTCGGGCGATTTTATGGAATGGCCATTTTTGCTGGATTTTGGAGGCTACGGGTCACGGAATCGGCCTGAGGCGAACTGTGGCTATAAACCACCGAATATGAAGTCAATTAATCGGCGATTTGGGCGGAAAAAAATTCCGGGGGCATTTTCGTAATTTACGAGCGCTTTTTTCGGAAGGCCATTTTCCTTGGATTTTGAAGGCTACGGATCAAAGTTTCGGCGTGAGCCTATCCCCCACGGGCGACTGAGTCTATTAAGCACCGATTTGGGCGAATTTGTTCCGGGTCAAATTTAGGCAGATTCCAAAGGGGTACCATCACCGATTTCGGGCGATTTTATGGAATGGCCATTTTTGCTGGTTTTTGGAGGCTACGGGTCACGGATTCGGCCTGAGGCGAACTGTGGCTATAAACCACCGATGATGAAGTCAATTAATCGGCGATTTGGGCGGAAAAAAATTCCGGGGGCATTTTCGTAATTTACGAGCGCTTTTTTCGGAAGGCCATTTTCCTTGGATTTTGAAGGCTACGGATCAAAGTTTCGGCGTGAGCCTATCCCCCACGGACGACTGAGTCTATTAAGCACCGATTTGGGCGTATTTGTTCCGAGTCAAATTTTGGCAGATTCCAAAGGGGTACCATCACCGATTTCGGGCGATTTTATGGAATGGCCATTTTTGCTGGATTTTGGAGGCTACGGGTCACGGATTCGGCCTGAGGCGAACTGTGGCTATAAACCACCGATGATGGAGTCAATTAATCGGAGATTTGGGCGAAAAAATATTCCGGGGGCATTTTCGTAATTTTCCAGCGCTTTTTTCGAAAGGGAATTTTCCTTGGATTTAGAAGGCTACGGATCAAGGATTCGGCGCGAGGGTATCCTCCACCGACGAATAAGTCTACTAAGCACTGATTTGTGCGTATTTGTTCCGGGCCAATTTTTGGCAGTTCCTAAAGGTGTACCATCACCGATTTCAGGCGATTTTTTGGAATGGCCATTTTGGCTGGATTTTGGAGGCTACGGGTCACGGAATCGGCCTGAGGCGAACTGTGGCTATAAACCACCGAATATGAAGTCAATTAATCGGCGATTTGGGCGGAAAAAAATTCCGGGGGCATTTTCGTAATTTACGAGCGCTTTTTTCGGAAGGCCATTTTCCTTGGATTTTGAAGGCTACGGATCAAAGTTTCGGCGTGAGCCTATCCCCCACGGGCGACTGAGTCTATTAAGCACCGATTTGGGCGAATTTGTTCCGGGTCAAATTTAGGCAGATTCCAAAGGGGTACCATCACCGATTTCGGGCGATTTTATGGAATGGCCATTTTTGCTGGTTTTTGGAGGCTACGGGTCACGGATTCGGCCTGAGGCGAACTGTGGCTATAAACCACCGATGATGAAGTCAATTAATCGGCGATTTGGGCGGAAAAAAATTCCGGGGGCATTTTCGTAATTTACGAGCGCTTTTTTCGGAAGGCCATTTTCCTTGGATTTTGAAGGCTACGGATCAAAGTTTCGGCGTGAGCCTATCCCCCACGGACGACTGAGTCTATTAAGCACCGATTTGGGCGTATTTGTTCCGAGTCAAATTTTGGCAGATTCCAAAGGGGTACCATCACTGATTTCGGGCGATTTTATGGAATGGCCATTTTTGCTGGATTTTGGAGGCTATGGGTCACGGATTCGGCCTGAGGCGAACTGTGGCTATAAACCACCGATGATGGAGTCAATTAATCGGAGATTTGGGCGAAAAAATATTCCGGGGGCATTTTCGTAATTTTCCAGCGCTTTTTTCGAAAGGGAATTTTCCTTGGATTTAGAAGGCTACGGATCAAGGATTCGGCGCGAGGGTATCCTCCACCGACGAATAAGTCTACTAAGCACTGATTTGTGCGTATTTGTTCCGGGCCAATTTTTGGCAGTTCCTAAAGGTGTACCATCACCGATTTCAGGCGATTTTTTGGAATGGCCATTTTGGTTGGATTTTGGAGGCTACGGAGCAAGAATTCGGCCTGAGGCGAACTGGGGCTATCCTCCGGCGATTATGGAGTGAATTAATCGAAGATTTGGGCGAAAATTTTTCCGGGGGCATTTTCGTAATTTTCCGAGCGCTTTTTTCGGAAGGGCATTTTCCTTGGATTTAGAAGGCTACGGATCAAGGATTCGGCGCGAGGGTATCCTCCACCGACGAATAAGTCTATTAAGCACTGATTTGGGCGTATTTGTTCCGGGCCAATTTTTGGCAGTTCCCAAAGGGGTACCATCACCGATTTCGGACGATTTTTTGGAATGACCATTATGGTTGGATTTTGGAGGCGACGGAGCAAGATTCGGCCTGAGGCGAACTGGGGCTATCCTCCAGCGATGATGGAGTGAATTAATCGGAGATGTGGGCGAAAATTTTCCCGGGGGCATTTTCGTAATTTTCCGAGCGCTTTTTTCGGAAGGGCATTTTCCTTGGATTTAGAAGGCTAGGGATCAAGGATTCGGCGCGAGGGTATCCTCCACCGACGAATAAGTCTATTAAGCACTGATTTGGGCGTATTTGTTCCGGGCCAATTTTTGGCAGTTCCCAAAGGGGTACCATCACCGATTTCGGGCAATTTTTTGGAATGGCCATTTTGGTTGGATTTTGGAGGCTATGGAGCAAGGATTCGGCCTGAGGCGAACTGGGGCTATCCTCCAGCGATGATGGAGTGAATTAATCGGAGATTTGGGCGAAAATTTTTCCGGGGGCATTTTCGAAATTTTCTGAGCGCTTTTTCGGAAGGGCATTTTCCTTGGATTTAGAAGGCTACGGATCAAGGATTCGGCGTGAGGGTATCCTCTACCGACGAATAAGTCTATTAAGCACTTATTTCGGCGTATTTGTTCTTGGCCACCGACGAATAAGTCTATAAGTCAACCATCACCGATTTCGCGTGATTTTTTGGAATTGCCATTTTGGTTCGATTTTGGAGGCTACGGAGCACGGATTTGGCCTGAGGCGAACTGGGGCTATCTTCCGGCGATGATGAAGTGAATTAATCGGAGATTTGTGTGAAAATTTTTCCGTGGGCATTTTCGTAATTTTTGGAGCGCTTCTTTCGGAAGGGCATTTTCCTTGGATTTTGAAGGCTACGGATCAAGGATTCTCGTGAGGGTATCCTACACCGACGAATAAGTGTATTAAGCACTGATTTGGGCGTATTTGTTCTTTGCCAATTTTTAGCAGTTTCCAAAGGGGTACCATCACCGGTTTCGGGCGATTTTTTGGAATGACCATTATGGTTGGATTTTGGAGGCTACGGAGCACGGATTCGGCCTGAGGCGAAGTGGAGCTATCCTCCTGCGATGATGAAGTGAAATAATCGGAGATCTGTGGGAAAATTTTTCGGGTGCATTTTCGTAATTTTCCGAGTGCTTTTTTCGGAACGGCATTTTCCTTGTATTTTGAAGGCTATGGATCAACGATTCGGCGTGAGGGTATCCTCCACCGACGAATAAGTCTATTAAGCACTGATTTGGGCGTATTTGTTCCGGACCAGTTTTTGGCAGTTCCCAAAGGGGTATCATAACCGATTTTGTGCGATTTTTTGAATGGCCATTTTGGTTGGGTTTTGGAGGCTACGGAGCACGGATTCGCCCTGAGGCGAACTGGGGCTATCCTCCAGCGATGATGAAGTGAAATAATCGGAGATTTGGGCGAAAATTTTTCCGGGGGCATTTTCGGAATTTTCCGAGCGCTCTTTTTGGAAGGCCATTTTCCTTGGATTTTGAAGGCTACGGATCAAGGATTTGGCGTGAAGGTATCCTCCACCGACGAATAAGTCTATTAAGCACTGATTTGAGCGTATTTGTTCCAGGCCAATTTTTGGCAGTTCCCAAAGGGGTATGTCACGGACATAGACTTCCGAAGTCTGTGCGGCGTCTTGAGGTGCACTCATTCCTCAAGACCAGCCTCTCTGCATACGCATGCCAACTAGTTTCGCCCTGCCTTGGGCTCATCAGGGAGACGGCAATAGCCTCCGACCAGTTGTGCCTTCTCTTGCAACGATCCCCTTCATAGCCACATCCTGACTCGGCTAGATGCGATGCACAGGCAGACAACGCCTTATCGCTAATGTCGCCCCCTTTACCCTTCTCATGGCAAGACAACCATATGGCAGCGTTCTTCACCAACTTATGTATAGTAGACTTCTTTCCTATCTTCATAATTCTTGTTGTCTTGCGTAACTCTATTTTTTTACTTCCCAAACTATGAGTTTGGTTTTTATTTTTTGGTTTATCCAAATCAAACCAAAACCGTCAAGAGACTTATCAATTTCCGATTAACCAATAGCTTATAAGAACCTTAATGATTTTAATTTTGAATTTTGAAATTTTATTTGATTTGGTTTTTATTTTTCATGCTTGGTTAACCGAATCAAACTGGCAGCCTAATCCTGGTAAGGCAGGATACCAACCATCACCCAATTGCTCTGTTTTAAGAATAGTCTGGCAGATAATCAACTCGCCCTGCGCTTTCTACTTCTCTTTCTTTGATTCTTCTCTTTTTCTCGTTTCCAAAAGACCAAGTCGATTGCTTTACAACTAAGGTAATTAGTTCCTTGTCCAACCTTTGCTCTTCTTCGTCCCATCCGCAGCGTTGCCACCTGTTTTCACTGACATGACATCCCATCCTGCCTGTCGCTACCCGACAACAACGTGCCATCCCATTCGCTCCTTCTTCCCGCCGACGCCACCCATGAATCGACTCCGACGTACCAATACATTTGCATTATTAAAATGCTGCTGATACTCACAGACAGCCAGCCAGCATTTCCATCCCATTATATTTTTTTGATCAGTCCATCCCATTATATTTATATTGCTGCAATAATTAGTAGGATGGCAATTACCTATCCATGGGTAATTTTACCCAAATCCAAATAGATCCATTCAGTATGGGTAGGGTTTGGATGAAGTGTATATGGGTTTGGGTGTTTGTAGATGAGTTTGGGTTAGGTATGGATATATCCATTTACTTGAGGGTGTTTTAACTACACACAAAAATTGGACCTACTTGTAAAACTTGAAAAGTTTAGGTACCAAAATGCAAGAACAAAAAAAAATTAGGTAACAAAACGTAATTTTCCATCGATATTTTGAAAACTTTTATGCAAAAAAAATTAAATTTAGGTACTAAATATGCATATCTATTAAGTTTAGGTACCAAACTGTCATTTATATTTGGGTATGGGTACAAACCCAAATTCATGTATTAAAAACTCAACCCAAGTAAATTCTTGACGTTGCAATTAAAATGCTCTCAACCCCGACGCCGGCGCCGGCTCTCTTCCCATCCGATAGACCGCCGGACACTTGCAAACCCTTAGCGATAGTTGATTCTTCTGCTTTAATGGTGAACCAGGCTGATATGGCTATTGACTCTTCCTCTGTTTTGCCTTTGCAGAAACAGGGGGACAAGGACGCGACGACAGAGACGCAGCCCGAGCAACCTTTGACAATGAGCACCAGTCAACAAAGCTTGACCTACGCCAAAGCCGTCTCGGGAGGGTCGACAGCGAATAGGAACCAGAACCCGGCGATTCAATGGACCCCGGTGGGGGAACATGACCTGGTGACTGGTGAACGCAATGGGGAACCTTCACTGCAAGTCTCGGCCGCTTTCAAGGCAAAGCTGTGTGCTCCGTGGCAGAAAACGCTTGTAGTCAGGTTACTAGGCCTGCGGATAGGCTTTGTTACTCTGTGTAACCGTCTGAAGAATCTGTGGCGTCCGACGGGCAGCATGGAGGTCAAGGATCTCGACCATGATTGCTATCTGGTGAAGCTGGATAATGAACATGATTACCTCAGAGCGTTGACGGATGGGCCTTGGGTAATTTTCGACCATTACTTAGTGGTTCAGCAATGGTCCCCGAAATTCAAAGCCTCTGACCCGCTTCCCAGGACGATGATCGTCTGGGTTCAGTTCCCAGCGCTGAAAATCCATTTCTACCACAAAGAGGTTCTGACCACGTTAGGGAACCTAATAGGCAGGACCATCAAGCTGGACTACCATACGCTGAACCAGGAGAGAGCGAAGTTCGCTCGGCTGGCAGTGGAAGTCGACCTGTCGAGACATCTGGTTCCGCGGATTTGGCTCGACGATGAGTGGCAGAAGGTGGAGTACGAGAATCTTCCGGAGGTTTGTTTCGAGTGTGGGAAGATCGGACATTCATCATCGTCCTGCCCGCAGCTCTTGTCGGTCGTTCCCCTTAGCCAATCATCGCCGCTGGACGTGTCGCCGACATCTCCAACCACCGCCGACGACCCCAACCCGGGCTTCGGCCCATGGATGCTGGTAACCAGGAAGTCTCGGCGTAATCCAAGGGATCTGCAACGAAAAGGGAAAGTTGAGAATGGGTTGGGCAATCTGGGCAATCAAAGCCCGATCTCGGTCTCCAAAGATGGAAAGAACGGGCCAGCGGTAAGGGAAGGAAACTCGACCTCACCACCCCTTTTCACTCCCAACGGTCACTTACCTCCTAAGAACCCATCTCAGGAAAAAAAAGGAAACAATGACAAGAAGATCAGTGAGGAAACTAGAAAGGGGAAGAGTAAAGTGGTTAGCGAAGGAAATAACAAAGGGAAGGGTTTGCTTGGGGCCGGGCCCAAACCGTCTAAGAAAGGGGATGGCGGGCCGAAGCAGGTTTCGGTTGTGGGGCCCTCTTCCTCATCAGGCCACGACTTGGGCCTGGAAATGTTGGATCGGAACGCACAGGAGGATGGGGCAGCCCAAGAACCTCACGGGGAATCAAGACTCACGATGTCTCAAACGCTGGCCATTCGAACCGTAACAGGACAGAATGGGACAGTGATGCAGATTGTAGAAGACATTCCACCAGTGGGGCAAGGCGCGGTCACAAAGAACTCCTCGCCGTCGGTGGCGTCGAGGACAAAGCGGAGCAAGCACAAGAAGACGCCAAATAAGAAGTCCCCCAACAAGCTGAATCAATTGAAACCTCTTCAAATTTGGTCCCCGGTGAAGAAGCCCAAATCCAAGGCTCGACTCGCGTCCCTGACGCTCCAGGAAATCAATGCCTGGACTGAGGCTGCTAAGCGGCCGACGGGAGGAACTGGGGGTTTGGAGCAAGGCGATGAGGTAGCTACTTCGCGGGCCGAAGATAGGCCAATCGACGGACCTCCTTCGACGACCTGAAGCGGAGCTTCCCCTTGGGCTCTCGATCTGCTTTCCTGTTTCTGTCCTTTCTCTCTTTTTTTTTTCCCTCTTTATGACTATGAATTCCGATCTAAAAATATTCTCTTGGAATGTTGGTGGCGCAGGAAGTCGGGAGTTCTTCCGGGCGCTGAAATTGGCTATCCAAGGTCATCGACCAGATTTTGTAGTGTTGCTTGAGCCTCAGATCAGTGGTGACTCAGCCAACGCTGTGTGTGATAAGCTGGGCTTTCCAAATTCGATCCGGGTCGAAGCAGAGGGGCGTCGTGGTGGTCTGTGGGTCTTCTGGGACGCGGGCCAGTTCACAGTGCAGCCAATTGCAGCCTGTTTTCAGCACATTTCGCTCAGAGTTTCCAGGAACAACAGCCTACCTTGGATTCTCACGGCGATATATGCTTCTCCCAGACATCACGAACAGCGGCAGCTTTGGGATAATATCATTGAGCAGAGTAAGGCCATTGATGTTCCTTGGCTTTTGACAGGCGACTTCAACGCCATCAGCAGTTTGGACGAGAGGACGGGTGTGCCTACCAGCAACACTCGCAGGAGATGCCAACTGTTCGTGGAAAGAATGAACTTAGCAGAGCTGATTGATCTTGGTTTCTCCGGCCCCAAGTACACCTGGGCTCGAGGGGACCAAGCTCACACTTTCAGAGCTAGTCGCCTGGACAGGAGCCTTTGCAACACCCGGTGGAATTCGGCCTTTCCTAATTCTACGGTGCTTCACCTTCCTCGCCTCCAGTCGGACCACAACCCAATTCTTACCACGGTGGAGCTACAGCCTCCGCAGCAGCAGATGGCCCGGCCGTTCAGGTTTGAAGCCGCCTGGCTTACGAGTGAGAACTTGAAGAATGTGATCGCTGACTCCTGGGACAAGGATGCTCCTCTCCAGGAGGCTTTGCATACTCTTGCAGGTAAACTTGTCGAGTGGAATGGTACTGTCTTTGGGGACGTAAGGCAGAAGAAGCGAAGACTTCTAGCTCGATTGAAAGGAGTAGAGTCAAGGCTTGCTGTCTCCTTCTCTCCTGGTCTGGCCAAGCTCCACTCCAAGCTGGAATGTGAGTTAGATAAGGTCCTCGAGCAGGAGGAGCTTATTTGGTACCAACGGTCGAGAGATAAGTGGGTGAAATACGGGGAAAGGAATACGGCTTATTTTCACCAGCAGGTCAATATAAGAAGAAGGTCCAATAGAATTGAAGCTCTGATGGATAATAATGATGTCTGGGTGGATGATCCCTCCTCTCTTGCTACGCTGGTGTTCGACTCAGTTTCTAGCATTTTCATGCAGGATGACTCGACGTATGAAGACAGGCTGCCAAGGGACTCTTTCCCACGTCTGAGCCAAGCGGAGGCAGCAGCGCTCTTCAGGTCGTTCACCACCATGGACATTCACAGTGCGGTTTTTGATATGAAGCCGTTTCAAGCTCCGGGTCCAGACGGGTATCATGCGGCCTTTTATCAGCAATTCTGGCAAGTGGTGGGCAGGTCTTTATCCGACATGGCTATCTCCTTCTTCACGAATGGAGTTTTACCTGAGGGTGTGACAGACTCGACTCTAGTTCTTATCCCGAAGGTTGACAAACCTGAGAGGGTTACCCAGCTGCGGCCTATCTCGCTCAACAACGTCTGCCTTAAGAGTATTACGAAGGCTATGACCTCTAGACTCAAACCCCTCATGAGGAAACTGGTCTCCCCAAGGCAAAGCAGCTTCATTCCCGGCAGGCAAACTTCCGACAACATTATTGTGGTTCAGGAGGTTTTACATTCTTTTAGAAAGAAGAGAGGAAAGAAGGGGGGAATGATCTTCAAGATCGATCTGGAGAAAGCCTACGACATGCTGCGATGGGACTTCCTCCGAGACACTCTTAAGGAGGTCGGCTTACCGAGTAGTTGGATCAACTGCATTATGTACTGCGTCGAACACAACTCGATGAGGATCAGGTGGAACGGGGAACTTTCTCAACCAATCATCCCGACTCGTGGTGTCCGACAGGGAGATCCCCTTTCTCCCTATCTCTTTGTTTTATGTATGGAGCGGTTATCTCATAAAATTGATGAGGCGGTGAATAACGGACAATGGAAAGCCATCAGGCTTACCAATGCCGGCCCATCTCTCACTCACCTCTTTTTTGCAGATGACTTGCTACTTTTTGCAGAGGCAGGGAAGCGCCAAATCCGAATCGTGAAGCAGTGCCTAGCAGATTTCTGTTATAGCTCGGGGCAACGAGTCAACTACAGCAAGTCTATCCTCTACGTTTCTCCGAACGTGGGTCGACACAAGGCAGAGTATCTCAGCGAGTGCGCAGGGATCCCTTTGAAGTCTGGGCTTGGGAGGTATCTCGGGATCCAGGCTATTCAAGAAAGGGTCACGAAAGGGAGATATCAGTCCCTCATTCTCCGTATTCAAAAGAAGATGGCCCCCTGGAAGGCTAAGAGACTCTCTTTCGCAGCCCGGCTTACTGTAGCTAGTTCGGTTACTGCCTCCTTGCCTGTTTATACTATGCATACTGAACTAATCCCAAGTGGAGTGTGCAGGAGCATCGATAAAATCAGCAGGGACTTTATTTGGGGAGATGAAGAGAACAAACGCGGCTTCCACCTGGTAGCTTGGGAAAGACTGACGACGCCTAAAGCTCAGGGGGGAGTGGGCATCAGACCTACTCGGCAAGCAAATATCGCCATGCTTGCGAAAGGCTGCTGGCGCCTCCTCAAAGACAAAGACAACATCTGGCAACAACTGCTTCTCAGCAAGTACGGGGGTCAGCGTCAGAATCTTGAGGCCCTCCAGAATATAAAGGGAAGTTCCTTTACCTGGCGTAGCTTAACTAAAGCTTCGGACCTTCTTAAGAAAGGTTGTGCGTGGAATATTAAAAATGGGAAACAAACTAAATTCTGGTTGGATGCTTGGATTTTACAGGGCCCGCTGAAAGAGAAGGTGATCGGCGATATCCCGGAAGGAATGGAGGAGGCTGTGGTGGCTGATTTTATCCGTGAAGACGGCAGCTGGCGTACGGAGCTGTTCGACGGGCTCCTCCCCACGGACATCAAGAACAGAATCATGAGCACGGCGGTCGACACCCTGGCATCAGAAGAAGACTCTCTGTTCTGGACCGAGTCGTCGGATGGTCGTTTCTCCACAAAGTCTGCTTACGAGCTCCTCACCAAGCAGAGTCAGCCGCCGAGTGATGGGGTTTGGAAGAAAATTTGGCAGCTTCCGGTCCCTGAGAGAGTAAGAAGCTTCGTTTGGCTGTCTTTTCAGGGGAAGATCGCCACCAACGTGTTGCGGCATCAGCGGAAGGTGGCGGCCTCGCCTTGCTGTGTGCGATGTCCTAACTCCCCGGAGACGACGCTGCACATCCTCCGGGACTGTGCCCCTGCCGCATTCTTCTGGTCTCGCCAAGTTCCGCAGCAGCAACATCAAGAGTTCTTCAGCGCTAGTCACGAGCAGTGGTACCGAACAAACCTCGAGAGCACGGCCTCTAGTGCAGCGGGGATTAACTGGCCTGGCTTCTTCAGCATTGCGGTTTGGCTTCTTTGGAAGAACCGTACCACGGCTGCTTTTAAAGGTGTTGGGGCAGCTCTCACTGCTCCGTCTCTCACTCACTCAATCGTGGCTAAGAGCAAGTTTTGGACGGACTCTTGGCACGCCCCGGATTTGTTCGCTAGTCACAAAAGGCAGAGAGCAGAGAGAGTAGTGGCGAATATCAGTTGGGTGCCACCTTCCGAGGGGTGGGTCCTAGTGAACACGGACGGGGCCTCCAATGGTAATCCGGGCTTAGCAGGAGCTGGTGGTGTCAACCGTGATCCGCTGGGTAATTGGCTTGGGGGTTTCGTCGCGAAGATCGGATCTGCTACTGCAGCTTTGGCGGAACTATGGGCCATCTCCCACGGTTTAGACTTAGCTTGGAGGCTCGGTCACCGCGTGGTCAAGCTGGCTTCCGATTCCCAGCTGGCCATTCAGCTTATCCAGGACCGACATGATCCCATTCACCCCTATGCTACTTTGTTGAATCTCATTCGCAGGAAGATTAGTCAGGACTGGCTGGTCAGTATAACCCATACTTACCGCGAAGGGAATAGAGTCGCGGACTGGCTCTCGAAGCACAGTCTCGTCTATCCCTACGGGGTGTATGAGTTATCTGCCCCGCCGCAAGGCGTTATCTCGATTCTTCAGGATGATGTTAGGGGTCTTTCTTTTGAGCGGCGGATTGTAGCCGGCTCTTCCTCTACTTCTTGATCCTCCCCCTTGTATCTTGTTCTTTTCTTGGCTTTAGCCTCCTTGTTATGCAAAAAAAATCTACCATTTATTTGGAATCCATATGGGCTAAATTGCCCTCCCCAATAATTAGTCCTATTTAATTGTTGAGATTTTCGGATTAGAAAATAGTGAAGGCGAAATTTAAACAGGGCAAGAAAAAGAAAAGAATCTTTCTCCTTTTCAGAATAGAAGCTGCCACGTAGTTGTCAAATACAGATCGGTAGGTAACAGGGAAATTTTTTTTAAGAAATATTCAAAGCCAGCGGGAAGCCATTGCCGCCAACTCCATTAATACCATTACCCAATAATTTTAGCATCAAATTTTTTGGCTTTTAGGGTTTAGAAATTAGAACACCATTTTTCTCTCTTCACCGTTCACGATCTCCATTCCCCTGCCTCAATTTCACGCTACAATTCCTTTCTTTTTTTTTCTCCCAGCAACCAATTCCCCCTCGCCGCTAAATCCCCCAAACTCTGGAAGGAAAATCGCAAGAAAATCGAAAGAAAATCCACCCTCCTTTGCCGGCGGCAGGGGAGACAATCTCAAGAAACCAGAGGCCGAGGAGACAGAGTGGTGCCGGGGAGAATTAACAATTCCTTCACATATGGCACCGAGTCTCCTGGCCTGCTTTGGCCGCAGCAAGAGCTCCTCCTCCCCCTCCGCCGCCGTCAAAAGAGACCAGTTTTCCGCCTCCCAGACCGTCGACGCGTCGGTCGAGGAGCAGCGCCGCGGCGGGCCCGTCGTGGTGGAGCTGTTCTCGTCGCAGGGGTGCGCGACCTCGCCGGAGGCGGAGGTGCTCTTGTCGAGGCTCGGGAGAGGGGATTTTGCGCTGGAAGCGCCCGTGATCGTGCTGGCGTTCCACGTTGATTACTGGGACTACGCCGGTTGGAAAGATCCCTTCGGTTCCAGCCAGTCGACGGTCCGGCAGAAGGCTTACATCGAGTCCCTCAACCTCGACACCATGTTCACCCCGCAGGTCGTTGTTCAGGGAAGGTCTCATTGCGTTGGGAACGAAGAAGAGGCGTTGCTCTCTGCTATCATGAGCGCCCAGAGATTCCCTTCCCCTGCCTTTCAGGTGAATTTTCCTTTTCCAAACCCTAATGCTAAGTTGGTACAAGTAGATGAGAGAGATCAGCCAATTGGAATTATGTTTGATGGGTAGTTTCAATTTGCAATCTTTCTCGATCATTTGAGTCAGAGATCCTAACACAAACTCCAATCTTGAATTGTTGATTATTGTGGAACAGGCGACGTTTCAGAGGCCATCGCCGGGGACTCTGAAGGTGTCTCTGTCGGGACCGTTGAGGAGCAAGATAGATGGGCAAGGGATGGATGTAATGGTGGCACTGTACGAGAGCGGGCTGGTGATGGACTGCCCGAGTGGGGAGAACAAAGGCAAGGTACTGGCGAATGACTACGTGGTGAGGAGGATGGAGAAGGTTGCTACTGTGAAAGATGTCTCGGCCAAGAAAGTGGTGACTGCCAGTGTTCATTTCCCGCTGTGGGAAGGATTCAACGCGACTAAATGTGGGGTGGCCGTGTTTCTGCAAAACAAGCAGCATCAGATTTTCGGGTCTCAGAACTTTCAGTTGCCGGATTCCATATGACCGCAGAGTTGAGTTATATATGGTCTTCGTGTATGGGAAAAGGGTGTAATTCTCCATCTGATTTTAGGCTCTTATGTACAGCATGTGAACTTCTCTTCCATTCTCATCTGGCTGTGGCCCAGCTCGATCGTCTGTGTCTTGATTTGCGCCATTATTTGACTGATTCTTGCCATTGGTTCATGTGAAATGAGATTTGCTGCATGTCTGATTGGTTTCAATGAGATTTGCTGAATGTTTGTTGAACTGGAAGCAATCGCGCCATTGTGCAAGCTTTGATCAGCTTGCTGATGATTGCCCATCAGCAAGACGTATCAAAGGTCATTTGGAAGTGCAACCAAACTTTATACAAAAGAAAGCTTGTACCAAGTAATTGTTTTTACAGTAATGGTTGGGGTGTACATATCTAGCTGTATTGCACAAGATGGCATGTATCTGAGTTCCCGGCTCCTTGGATGAAACTTGGAAAGCACTCTCTAGTATTACAGATCAAAAGGCTAATTTCATTTAGGTCCCCAGCAGCTCAAGAGGAAAACCTTTCTCAGAGATGTCTCAGCTGGCTTTGCCTTTTCCTCCTCTGGTCTGGCCTGCATGGCTGGAGAGAGGGAAGTCTGGGCAGAGTCTTTGAGACCAAGAGATGCTCCTAGAGATAAAACAACGCATGTTGTTGGAGTAGTGAGTCTCGTCATAAGTTCCGAAAACAGAGATTGAGTGTTGAAACAGTCACAGCAGACAGCACTGCAGTGAAGGAAATGAAGAACACAGAGTGTTGTACTGTACAAAGCAAGGCTTTGCTTGCAAGACCCTTGTGCTTGTAGGACTGCGTTTTATATAGGCCCAAGAGACACCAGTTTGGGATAACACATGGAAGATGGAACCTCATTCTTGGCTCAGAGAGAGGTGAGAAAGTGGAGAATATATTAGGCTGAGTAAGTTGTTCCTTAAGGATAGCTAATCTTCCAGGTCACTTGGATTTTGGAGAATATATGCTTCTCTGCTGCAAGTGCCGAGAATATGCAGTCCGTTCTGTCGAAATCGTATTGTTTATGCTTCTGGTTTAGTTAGGCACAAAGGCACTTAATTCTGCAAACTATGTGAATCGTATCTTCCTTCCTAAAGCCAAGTGCCCAACTATGCATCCCTTCCAGGCCCATGAATCGTTTGCGGTTGCTCCAGCCAGGCTCCATGGACTAGATTAGATGAGCCCAATCAATATATGTCCAACTCCTTGACAATGAGGCAAGAAAACAGCATGAAAAATATCCTCTCCTTGTTTATCCTGTAGGTGGAACAATATAAAGGCACGTCTTGAAAGGCTCAACAACTAAAATTGATTGACGTCCCAGCAATATGGGTCCAGCCAGCGCCAGGCGTAGACAGTTGGAGGTGTTTGATTACGGATGACCAGAAACCGCATTAAATCCTGGTAAAGGAGGGACAACAAACTACTCTTCAATCCATCTGCCCAACTACACCACCATACCCTGTTATCCTCTAACCATCTACCATGCTTATCAGTTATCGGGGAGGTTTAGCCCGTGTTGACATCGTTGAATCGCTCTCGTTGTAAATTCGAATACAGATCAAACAACAATCTAACATGCTCGACAAGGCAGGAGGATTCAGCTAATATCAAACATTTTGTCAACATAAAGAAGCATTTGTTGGCAAACGACCATGAAAAGCTAGGCAGACTGCTTTAAATTACTCACCATATACAGAATTGCATTACGTCTCTAAAGCTTTTTATTTCTCTTTTACTTGCTTACCCTAGAAACCAACATGTATTTACAATCAGATGCAGATTGCGATGGGCTCAAGAACTACTGGAGGGCTGTTACAGAGGCTGGGAACAGAAATGGATACCACAGTCAGAACAGCCAACTGACCAGTACAAATCTTCTACCATATACTCGCAAAAAACACCATTGGTTGCCATGGAGGAAGAAGAAGAGGATAAAAACTTCTTCAGGATGAGTCCACTGCGGCTCCAACTTGCTGCCTGGCCAAGTACTTCTCCCTCCGTTCTTTCTGCAAAATAAGAAACACCCTAATGAGATAACTTGGCATGCAGCATTGTTGTAGCAGCTTGATCCAAATGAGATAGATTAACCAACGTACCCATTCATCGATCACCAGGCCTTCACCGATGACCTTGGGACCTGTCTCCGCCGCTGGGGGCTTATTCTTACGTGCTTCCAGATCAGCTTCTGCTTCAGCCAGTTGCCTCTTCAGCTTCTCCAACGCAGCATTGGGCCGCTCTGGATCCAAGAACACCACTCTCAGTATCCTCTCCACTGTTACTTGCTCCTTCTGCTCTTCAAACTGCATACATTCCCCAAATTGTCAAACCCAAGAACCCAACTTTACCACTTCATATTCAATACCAAGGTACAAACCAAGTAATTTACAAGCAGAAGAAATCATGTTGTGATGGAACTTACAAGCTCAGGCACATACTCCATCCCTCCTTTAACCTTCAAACTCATGATTTTGAACTTATCCCTGCACTTCTGCATCCCCCCTGCTGCTTGCTTCTCACTGTTGCTCTCCGGCTGCTCGACAAACTTGAACACTGTTGCAATTAGGCTTTCTCCCGGAGCGAGAACGCCGCCCGGCGGGCGCATGTAGCAGCTCTTCGGGGCAGTCGTTTGGAACTGAACAAAATTTTCACAAAGAGGGGAAAGATCATTAAAACAAAACTAAAGAAACTCAGCAATTCATCAAAGGAAGAATCGATTTTGTAATTAAATTTTCTTACCTTGAAAGCAACATGCGACCTGCTAGTATTCTTCAACCTCACAGCGCTTCTCACCTGCTTTCCCGGCTCATCTACATCAAACAATAAGAAAAGAATTGATAAATTGAAGTTTCCCCAGTTTATGCTTTTCCCCAGTAAAGGAATGTCGGGGAAGAGTTGACCTGCCGACGACCCAGAGACGAGAAGGGGGAAAAAAGTCAACGAGGGGGAGAAAACGGTGACGTACAAGGGATGTAGAGATGGTTGTGAGGGTCGAGGCGGAGACGGCGACGAGCAGGGAGAAGGGATCTGGCGACGGAAGAAACCGTCTTGGCTGACGGCGACGAGGCGGAAGATTTCGCGGCGGAGCCGGCGGCGGTGTGGTAACCGGGTTGATTCAAGTTCTGGGTGGAAGAGGAAGTGGAGGAAGCTCCGTTCCCTGACTGCCAAAAGGGACAAAGACCGAAGAGCTTCGTGTCTCCGCTAGAGGACTTCGGCCGGTCCGCAATTGCCATCGTCGGCGGCGAACGGCACCACTACGCTGAGTTTTGGAAATTAAAGCCAACTCAACGGTTTCCTTTTCTCCTACCTTTTTTTTGTCCTTGTGCCAGAAGCGCTGCTTTTAAATAAATGAAGGGAATTTTTCCACCAGGAAAAGAAGAGAGAAAAAATGAGGCAAGTAGTTAATACTTAATAGGCAATATTAGAGAAATATAAAAAATATATAAATAAAAAAAGAACGAAAATATCACACCTGGAAAGCGTGGAACCAACTGATTGGGGAAGGATTCCTACGTGTCTTTGTGCCTGAAAAATGAAAATTTATTAGATAATGTTTTTTTCAGTATAGTTAACAAAAATGCGTTTAATACACATCTATAAAGTAAGTATATTTTAAAATTTTCATTTCAATACTTTAACGAGAACTATCAGAGCATCGATAATTTTCTTATTATAGGGCCTGTTCTATTTTCATTTTCGTTTACTGTGTTTTGTTTTCATGTCATAAGTTTGGCAACCGAAACGAGAAAATCTGTTTACTTTTCATTCTGTTTTCTATTTGTTTTCAACTCCGAAAACAGAAAGTGTCAGCTTCCTGCTGTTTCCGGAAAAGAACATAAATGTGGGAGGAGTTACGGTGCTAATTGTACAAGAGTTAGCACCGTTCTAACCAAGGGTTAGTAGTGATTTAGCTTAGATGTTGTATTGATTTTATAATAATCCGTAGTGATTTCGTTGTTTTTAGTAGCGTTTTTTGCTAGTTATCACGGTGCTAACCCCTATAAGGGTTAGCACCTAATCCCATCCCACAAAATGTTGTTTTCGCCCGTTTTCAACATCTGTTTTCTCAAAAATAGAAAACAAAAACGAATGTAAACAGGCCCTAAGATTCTATAAATCAACACCAACTTGTAGGATCAAATCACCATGTGTGGGGAGCTTAATTTCGCGGAGCTTAATATCTTTCATCTCCGATCATCTTAATTAGGGAGAAAAAAATAAAAAGATTAATGACTCATAGTCTAGAGACTTATACGACTCAAATTCTTGATGTTATTTCAACTTACATATGACGTGAATCGTTTTGTCCTACAACGACGAAAAAACTGTTTCATTGAGGAGATATCCACACAATTTGATCACAACATATAAATTTAGTAGTTAACAAATACGCCCATTGATATGAAAAAACCGGTATTTTCATCTAAGGACGCGTGCCATGGTGGAACAAAAACCCTCGAAAACGTCTTAAGATCAAATTTAACATATTGTACCTCGGGGAACATCTCGCCATCAAATGAACATCGGATTTCCCAGAAGTTGAGGGCATCTTCTATTCTATGTCAAAAATAGTACCAAGAGTCAAGAGGACAGACTGCTGAAGACTAGAAGCTAAGCCAATTGATGGCGATGCGAATGTTGGATGTGGGAATGTGGGCTCTTGTTTGTTTAATACTTGGGTGGAAGTTGAAGGAGGGATAGGTCGCCATATTCAATGTTATTAATGGTGGGAAATCAGAGTTAGGTAAAAAAACCAAATAGGATGGCGCATTAACAATTTGTCGGCTTGGTTGGTTTGTTAGTTGAAGGAACAGTTAGGTGAGTAATGCCAATTTTGTGCGTTAACTAGGTCTGGCAATGGGGCGGGGCGGGTACCTCAATTCTCATGCTCCGTTCCACGCTATTACGGGTCGGGCGGGTAAAATCTGCGTGGGTATGGGGCGGGGCGGGTCGACTCACTCTTACATGTTGTTAAAAAAAATACAAGTAAAATTTACTTTTTACAATAAAACGTAGGGAAAAACACTTTAAGAATGAAAAATATAGATAATAGAATGAATAATTGAGCCTAACAAGTTGAAAGATCGACTCTAACTAGTTGAAGAAAAGTCAAAATAGGAGAAATTATCTCTTTAAAAGAACAAGTTACAACTTTACTGTTTGGTAGAGTCACATCCCGTCACTGTTACTTTTTAGCTTTTTACTTTTTCTCATCATTTCTCACTTGACTTTAACTGTTTTGCTTTTTCTGACCAAAGGGAGACTTTTTATTACTTATCCCTTCTTTCTTCCTCATGTCTAATCCCCCATTCCTCTCCATCTTTCTAGATCTGCTTTCTCTCTCCTTCTCTCTTTTGTGTTGAACGACGAAGAAGAAGCAAGGTGAAGAAGAAGAAAAGGAAGATCGAGACATGGGTGAAGCAGAACATGGAGGAGATCACAGAAGAATCCGGCGAAATAGAGCACCAACCGGAACTCACAGATTATCCATCAAGATAAAGTCGGTTCCTTTCTTCTAGATTTTTCTGGGTTTTTGTTCAATATCGTTCTTGGAGTTCTTCCTGCTTCCTGTTTTTGCTTCTGATTCTTGTTTTTTGTGATAAAGTCGGTTCCTTTCTTCTAGGTTTTTCTGGGTTTTTGTTTCTGATTCTTGTTTTTAGTGTTGTTTGCGGAGATGGACGAAGAAGGAAATGACCGAAGAAAATGGCGTCGACGGGATCGATGATGCTGCCTGGTGCGGATGGAGTGTTGTCGCTGCCTCTACTGAACCCTTTGTTTTCTAAATGGATTCATCGAACTTAAATCCACGCCGGTGCTGGGCTTGCGTATGGGATACAGGTTGAAGGGTGAGTATCGAGCCTCTTTTTCGGTTTTTGATTACTTTTAGGGTTTTGAATTTTGCTAAAAAGTTGTTTTCCTAATGGATTCATCAACCCTTTTCGGCAGAATCTCAGGTCCCGATCTCTCTCTCCTCTGCTGAAGAAGAAGAGGGGGATTGTTGATGCATAGGAAGAACATAAAGTGGATATGCTTCTAGATCGATTCAACTTTTCTCACTCATCTGTGTTCATCTTCTTAGTTGAAACCATCACCACCATTGAAGTAGCAGAAACCGACAAAGAAACGACGGGGATCTCAGTTCTCGAATCCCCTTTTGGCGGAATTCCAGGTTTGAATCTCTGCTTCTCTCCTGTCGTTGAAGAAGAAGAGGAGAATCGTTGGACAAGGGGAAGAAGATGAAGAGGAAATGCTTCTTAATCGATTCTGTCTTTCTAAAATAGCCTTTTCTGGCTCAGTACCAAGAAACCCAGCCCTTCTCAGTTGAATGACAATTCTCAGTCCCTTTTTAGGTAGCTTCTATTTTATGCTGACAAGGAATTTTGACCTTTCATCAATTTGAGAGGACCATGTCCTCGATGGCCAGGGTCTGCGTGCAGTACTGTTTGCCAGTGTTCGGTTTGGATGTGGCATAGTGAAGGAAGAGTTCTGCCCGGAGGATTTGGTAGGTTACGGAGGAAACGACAAAAAAGTTCAGCAAAAGTGGGGATGGGAGAGTAAGAGTTCAGGAAGTCAGTATCCATTTTAAAGATGGGTTATATGGTGGTGAAGTCAGGGAGGATTATTGGTTCCCCATCCTCACTCCTTTTCTAGAATCCCTAATCCCACAACTTATCTCATTGATTAATTCTGTGTAGCAAAGTAGAATCATGGAGGCAATGGATGGAAGATGCAGTTGATTCTATTTGAAACGGACTACGACCAGCCAAGTGAAAAGGAGTTATTCTTTCACTCATGATCATGCTGTATCCTGTACCTACGACAGTAGAAGAAGAACAAATCCTTTGAATCGCATTCCAGTGTCATATTCGGCCATAGGTGGTGAGCTTTCTCCTTTCCTCTCTTAATCTTACTTTTATTTTTTCTTTACTTAATTTGCCGGTTTCAACTGGATATTCTTCCTCTCTGTTGCTAATTATCCACGGTCGGCGTTGGGAATTTTGCTCGCAGGCTTTTCAGCAGCAGATAGCTTTTGTCCATCCTCTGCGGTTTCAGTTCTCTCTCATTTTTGGGTTCATAGATTTTCGACCTTGAAATAGTGGAGAAGCCATGATGATGGATCAATTGAATTTGGTTTCTTTGGCTTCTGAGTTCGTATAGGACCTGAGGAAAGGTGTCTAATTTCCTGACTGATAATTTGTAAACTGATCTTGGATCTCACAGAAATTGACTGCCCGATTCAGCTCAAGCTTCACTTGCTGCACATCTGGCCCTTGCAGGCTCCCTCGCATCCTCACAAGACCTTCTGCTATTGCATCTCCAATGCGACAAAATGGTTAGTGCTCCCAGTGGTTGTACAGAACTAGAAATCAAGCAGTATGTGTTCATGTGGTTTTTAATGGGAATGGATCACAGGGTCTTCATTTATGGGTATTGAGCTCACTCCAATACTACCACGCAAGAAACAATAGTGTTTTGTTAAATAAAAATGTTATTTTCTCATCATTGAGTAGTTGAATGGTGTGTTAAGTTGTGTTGCCTCTTCAAAAGACAGTGTCACTCTGCACATTAGCAAGAAACATGGGACAAAGCTGCGTGGAGATTACCCTCGCCTTTAAATAGAGGAATTTGGAGTCTGAATCCATTGTTTGGGTGTCGACTCTATCACCAAATATGTGGCAGCAACAACAAATATGATTTTGCTGCAAATATCTGATTCATTCTCCTCTCTTTTGTTTATTTATGTTTGCTGTCATAGTTGGTGAGGTTGTTGTTGAGAGATAAAAAGTAAATTTGGGACCTTGGTGGTTGTTGTTAGTTCTGTCCATACTGAGCTATGTTTGGTTCATTCATCTTAAAAGAACTTGAATTTTTGCAGGTAAAAGATTCATGCCATTTGTAACCTACATCAAGAACTTCCCATCATTAGCTTCGGAGAAAGGTTGATGTTGATTTAGCAATAGAGAATTTGGCATCGAAGTAACCCAAATAGCCTGATGAAACCTTGAATCGATTGTTATTTTTCAGGTTAAGTGCACCACTTGAGCTCAAAGTTCCCTTTGTGTCGATGCAACTATTTTGTTATGAACACAACTGATGCACTTTGTGGTCTCCTACCTGTACCATTTGTTATCAAATTTCCGAAGTAGCCGTGGTTTTTAAAGAAAGCTGGCCTCTGTTATGTATTTGCGTTGATTTTTATTCCAATTTTATGCTCTGCATCTTCAGTCAGTCCCAAACTAATGAACAATACTCCAATCTCAGATATTGCATCCCTTTCTCGGGTCTAGGTGAAATCCGAGATTCAGAATCCCGATCCCTTGCTTCCAGTCCCTCTCAATCCCAGGTAACTGACTTTATAAGTTCAATTCATTACTACCTGTTCAGTTTTGTCTATTGATATGCCTTGGGGTTGTTCCTCGAATTTGTTGTTTGGTTTGTCGTCGAAGACTTCAGGTAAGATATTGTTACTTTGATTCTTTCCCTTAATTTGTGTACTTCCGTCTTTGATCATGGACCATATATTTTCTTGGTTTTTCATTATAGCCACATGGACTGCAATCCATCCAGAGTTCTTTCGAGGAATCAACTTTCCGGTTCATCAACTTCTGCTCTTATATTCATGCGCTCGAGTCTTGCTTTTTCGGTTACACTGACTTTTACGTTTTAAGTTGGGTCATCTTAAGGTATCCTGACATCTTCTGTTTAGATATTCTCCCATTTTCCTTTGTTTAAACTCATGTTTATTGTTTTTCAAACTCATTGTTACAGTAAGAATCCATTGGCCTGGACGTAGATGTAGTGTTTTATTAATTTCCCTACTTCTAACGAGTGTATTTTATCTACTGCTCTGTTCTTTTGGGGGTTTTCACATGTTCTGCTCCTGCCTTTAGCTTTGTGGGTCTGTTGGTGTGATGTTCAACATTGTTGGGGAAGCATTTATTGGTTTTACTTAGTTTGATTCTGTTGGCTCGGGAGGTAGTGATAGCGATGAACTGTAACTGATTAATACTAGGGAGAGAACTATTCATAGCGACTGATCCCAAATGAAGAGTTCTCTTGACAGGGGTTATACATTAGCTTACTGGCTACTTTGGTTTGCTCTGCATAAAGTAAAACCTAATCCCATTCTAAGCCATTTGCGAAACTTGAACAGCTTGCACTTAAGGTTACCTTGGGTGCTTAAAACTCCAACTGATTTATTTTACTTATATTGTCACTGCATTTGGTGTTTCTGTTGCAGGGTACCTGATTCGGTTATTCGTCCCTAAGGGATGAACATTGGAGGTGACCAATGCAGTCAAAAGCGTGATTCTACCTAGAAGCGGTTGAGCGACCTGGAAGCGTAAAATCGTAAGCTTTTAAGCTTTAAAGCGTAGATTTTTACTACTTTTGCAACGGAAAATTACGATTCTACATAAAAGCGTTTTGGTGACCTAAAAAGGTAAAAGCGTAAGTTTTTGAGTTTTAAAGCGCGATTTTGACTACATTGGAGGTGACAACCAGGGAATTATCGAGAGAGCCTTGCTGTTTAGGTGAAACATTCCCAAGAAAATGACAGAAAAATAGAGGTTGCAACTTTGCTGATCTTTTCATGTGAAGTATGTTTCCCTTTGTCTATACATGGCTCATTAATCATCAGCTAAAGTACGTTGGATTTTTCCGTCCAAGTAGTCCCATGAACATCTGAAAGGAAAGAGTGAAGCCATAACCTCTGTTTCATTGCTACAGGCTGAAAGAAATCTTTGTGCCAGGCCTTACATGTATGAATCAATATTTTATGTGCCTCTAGAGATTGCAGATTCTTAGTGTAAGTTGTTAGCCCCATTTAGGGTAAATCTCCTTTTTAAACACCTCCCCTCTTCCCATTATAGCAGACAATCTTTGACACTATTTTTTTGGCTTTATTCATCATATTGCTTTATGTTTTAGTTTTGTTCTTTGCGCCTGGATGCTGAATATAAGATGTAGTTACCAGTACCCTTTGCTTTTGTTCCCGTGAAGAGGTATAGGGTGGATCTCCTTCCACTCAAGCTTGGTTACCGGCTTCTTATTAGAAATCATGCATCCAACTTCCATTAGAATGTTTTGACATTACCTGTTTACCCTGTGAAACAAAGTGTAGAGCCTTGAATTCAAGGATTCTATGCAATGCAGTCAGTTTGCTCAAGTTTTCCTTTACTTCAGTGAACCAAATCCGCTTTCTTTAACTTAAACCCTATATGATAGCTATTGTTTTATGAGATTGTCATACATGGGTGATGGCGAGGACATAGCTCTCCGAATTGAGGAAAGACCATGCCCCTTTCACGGCTACCTTTTTATCTCATCCATTGTCACATACAGTCATATATCTAGCCTTATTAATTAGCATGTATACAGTTGTTTCCTTCTTCATCGTGCCTTTATTCTCAATTTCAGAGGGTTTTATTGTGTTCCGGAATGTATCTTGCCTTGCTATAATGTTTTGTACAAGTATTGATCGTACTTCTCTTTCAACTGCATGTGTTCTGCATTCGATGTAGCTCCCAAGCTGTAACATGGTTTCATTATTTCATCATCGATTTACTTTTGTTATTTCTCATTCTAATCACTTTATTTCCTTTTGTTACTCTTTTTGTTGTAGGCAAAAGTGAAGCTAGAGCTTCCGGCGGTGTCTTGGTGTGATGAATGCGATGGGAGCACTGCAGAAGCTATTCGATCTGCTTCCCTGTTTTCAATTCAGGTTTGGCCTGATTTGGGGTTTACCCTCTATTCGCTTTCCGTGCTTTCAGATAGACTCACTCTGCTTAAGTTTCCCTTCTGTTTTTGTTGTGGTGGTGTTGGTGTCAGGTCAGCTCCCATAACGAGACATTTTTATTGTTATATCAGTTTTCCTGCTTTCTTTATCAAGTTCAGAGTTTTTGCAGCTCTCTCTCTCTTTTTACATTGGGTTATTCATTAATATCTTTGCTTGGGTATTTATATGGTCTTAAAATGAGAATTAAAAAAAACGCATAAGAGGGTGTTATATGCTTTTGTTACCGTCTCATCTCGATTGTCACTTGCAGGATGCAACCAGCCATACAGAGAGGCCGAGATGAAATGAAGAATTCTGATGTAGTCACAACTGTGGGTTTGTTGTTCAGGTACCATTAATTACTGTGTAGTTCTATTTTGTACATTTTGAGTTGCTTTTTTGTAGGACCTATTGAAAAAACAATGGATTTCTAACTTTGGCAGCTGCCAATCTATTCACTTTCAGCTTTTAGTTGTGCCCTTCTTAATTAGTCAGTGCCTGGAATGGTTCTTCCTATTTATATGGCAATGTAATTATATTGCAAACTTTCCACCTGCCATGCTATGTTCTGGATTGGTGTTGATTCATGAAAATATCCTAGGATCGGTTTAGCTACCTCAATGATGTTACATGGCTGCTGCATTTGTAATTGTTTTGAGTGAAGATTGGATTTTTCTGGTTGTGAAAATGATCGTTGGATGCTTTGATAGAAATATTTGTTTGCTATTACTTGATGAGAGAAATATGGAACTTTGATATTAAAGTAAAAAAGGGTTGATGAATAAGTTGCAATTAATGCATAATTAGAGGACCCTTGGAGTTTACAATTTTATGGAATGTGGGTTATAAGTGTGTGATGAGCTCTTAAAAGGTGTGGAGCCAGAGTTTCGGCCAAGTTTGTCCATTGTTTGACCATCAGTTGTAAATCACATGCTTGCTAGCTTCAATGAGAAACATTGTTCAGAATCAAGCCATCAGGATCCAATATAGGCAAATGCAAGAGCCCTTTCTCATCCTCGGCAATTAGTTGCTTCCTTTAGTAAGGAAATATTGAGATGGTATAATTAATCAACAACAAGAACATAATTTTCCGTTTATGGTCTTTACTGTTATATGCTCTTTCAGTCTTGCTCCGCATTTGAAAATGCAAGAGCCATTTCTCATCCTTGGCAGTTAGTTGCTTCCTTTATAAGGAAATATTGAGATGGTATAAATAATCAACAACAAGAACATGATTTTCTGTTTATGCTCTTTACTGTTATATGCTCTTTCAGACTTTCTCCGCATTTGAAAATGGGAGAAGTCTTTGTTCTTGATGAAGTTTTGTATTTCCTTTCTTAAATATGGTTTACTTGCTGAGGTGAAGCATTTTTTAAGTTTGAACATTAATTTTCTTCATTAGCCTATTATTTAAATTTTGCCAACCTGATGAAGAAACTCATATGTTGATCCTTACTTTTATCGAATGCAAACCATATATTTCTTTTCGGTGACTTCTTTTTTGTCGATTTTTTTCCCTTTTCGGTTTTGGTATGTTTCGATTTTCCAGTCGTTGGGTTCTGCAATCTAATCAGATTTTCTTTTTGGATTTTCAAGTTCGGTCAAGAGTTAGGATAAGGGAGGAACGTTCACCAGTGTATATTACTGAATGCAGCAGAGGGGATGAGGGCTAGCCACTGGTCTCTGGGTAAGCTTCTTTTTGGATTTGGGTTCTGGGTCTTGCTTTCCTTGATCCGGTTCTGATATGTTTTTGTCTTTAATTTGATTTTAGCAAAGGGAAGAAGAAAAAAAAGTCGATGTAGGCTGTCCCGAAGCTTGTCAGCAACGACAACACCAACGTAGCTGGCTGGCAAAGGTAGGAAATGTTCTAGGTGGCTTTTTAATTTAATTTCCTTTTAGTTTTTAAACATATTATGTGTTTTGATATCTTGCTCTTGCTTAATGTTCTTGCTGAGTGTCATCAAATTTATGGTTGTTCAATTTTGTCTTGCTTTGCTTTAGAGTTGACCTATTGATCTCATTCTGGACTTTTAGGGTGCAATTTCGTCCAATCTTTTGCTCAATGTGCTAGGTATTTGTTTAAAATTTTGTTCATTGATAATATCTTCTTTTGCAGTCGATTAGTAGTATGAATTAGATGGTGCTTCTCTTTCAATTGAGTCTGGATTCAAGAAGCGATTGACTGGTGAGGATGCTTTGACGCAGGCATTGGCCACCATGACTAACTTATAGCAGTGACTATGTTACTGGAGAAATACTCAACATCTTGATCAAGCTGTGACAAGTAATCCTTCAGAGATGATAGTCATTTGTGCATAATCTGAAAGGAGTTCCTTTCTTTCACCAATAGTGGTATGCGGGGAAGCCTCACACAACTGTTATCAGTTCAGACTCTAAAGCGAGGATCCTGCTTAGAAGGTCAAAATCTAGAGGCGTGGACAGGTCACAACACTTCCAAAGAGATTTCAATCTTCATGCTGAGGTAACCGAAAATTCTTGGTCACAATCTCAATACAAAATTTACTGCAATTAGTAGATTTAATCGATCTATAGATGTACCATCTTTGGGTTGCTTTGTAATTAATAAAATGTTTAGGATTACATTTAGATAGTGGTGGAAGGCTGATTGTTACATCTTTACTGCCAATGAACTTGCAAATCATAACATTGGTATAGTGAGAGCTTTATGTATAGAGCAAATCTAGAAGTGTTTGACATATGAAATTTTGCTGTAAACATTACGTTCTTTTACCGCTTTGCACATTCAACCTATATCCTTTTTCCTGTGCCCATGCTTTAACTGTTTAATTGCTCAATGATTCGCAGGTTTAGCTTACTCAGTTTGGGTGCTTACCTTCTAAACAACACATTTTGAAAGTCTTCACCCACTGGTTCCAGCTTAATCCTTTTTTTACAAGGTACTTCCTTGCAATGGTTGTTTAGATATGATTTGATTCGTTTGAAACTTCTTAGCATTGAGGTTTTGATTGCTTTTCAAACAGATAAGCAATACAAGTTTGGGTTTCAGCAAAGAAGGAAACCATAACAGACAAATCATGTTATTGGGATCGAGGTGAAGACCTGCAATTGGTGCTTTTTAACCTTCTATAGCACCTTCCAGGCATTTTTAAGGCTTTAGTCTCACACTCCGAAACCCAGCTCAAGGTAACCAGAGTTTACACTTTGACTTCGTTATTCCGTTCCCATTTTGGTTTTAAGATTGACCATGTAACTTAACCTTTTTTTACCCTTTCTCAAACCTTTTACAGATATTAAAGATGACTAATGTTTTATCTAATTTCATCCATAATCTTTTGTAGTTAGTATTACAGTAAAAAAAATGAAAGGTCAAATCTTGCTCGATACATTGGTCTGGTGGCCATCACTGTTTGCAAGTTTTGTTGCCTTTATGGTTGCTGTTGTAAGCTCCATTGTATGAGCCTTCCTAGAAATCTATTTAGGTTTGTAGACAGATGCGTGAATGTTGGAGAATTCAGGTGGACATTAATTGTGTGGTAATCTATAGCACTATCAGTGTGATTTTGTCGAGCTTCGTTGGTTTTGATGTGTCAGTTGGGTTCTTAGGAGTGTCGATATGCTTCATTACAACATGTTCTACATCCTAAATGAACAACTTTAGTTACCACATATCTAATGCTCATATTATGTTGTTAGAACAAGGATCGAAATCATAATCCGATCATGCCTGCAATTCGGTAATAATACAAGATGAACAATAGTTTTACTAACCACATATCTATTACTCATATTATGCTTTTAGAATAAAGATTGAACTCACTAATCCAATCATGCCTACAACTCAGGAATAATACAAGTACATATGTTTTGCCATCATGTCTTGGTTAAGGAAAACTTCAGCAGGTTGGTGTCATTCACTGACGTTATAGATTTATGCAAAGAGGTAAGGACTATAGCCTACATATATTTTTGCCTCGGGACCTCTCAGTTTGACTAATTAAGTTCCTTTTACTTCATGTCACGTTCCAGCAGTCTTCTTACAACCTCTGTATGTGTGGTTGGTTTAATCCTTGCTGGAATCCTACCGCCACATAAAAGAAGGTTGAGCTCTTGGAGTTTCAAGGGAAGGTGGATTAGGAAAAGACACTAGAATTCTGAAGTCTCTTCAAATCAGTAGGAAAGGTTAGGTCAGCCGCTATAGTGCTTCATAATCTTGATTTGTCTTGCTTTCATTTAAACTGGTCATGTATCAATATTCAATACTGAACTTAGTCAAAAATTTAAGAGCCTGACTTTCATTTGAATGCCAGTTAGCATATTCATTGTTCCATTGGGTTAATTGGATACTTTTTATGTCTGTAGCAGTCACTTATTTTATTTTGCTTTGAGTTTTTATAGTTCAGTAATTCTCAATATAGCCATTTACCCAACACCTTTTGTGCCATCAAACAATCCGCTTTAAATCATTCAAACAGGTGAATATTTGCTTGGGGTCAGTTCTGATTGTTTTCCTGCTGTGTCACAAGGATTCGAACAGGTGCTGCAAGCCTGCAACGGCTAATTTGAATGAAGAACTTGGTCAGGTTGATGGTGTGCTACAGGACAAATGCTCTGCATACATGAAAAAAGTTAAGTAAACCTGGCAGGAGAGTCGGTCTAATAAGTTCAATTGACTTATTGTTAGATTTATCAGGTTTCATGTAGTTTTTTGCCTGAGATATCCGCCCTTTTTGTTTATGTTTATAAATGGGTGTCTGCAATTGAAGTTGCTATCAATGGTGGAACAAAAGTTGCAGAAGATGAATTTGTTGTCTCAACAGAACTACTGGTGTGGCAGTTGCTGAAACTGGATACTAACCAGTCTGAAGGAGAAGCTCCAGTTCAACGGAAAGATCAGGTAGCCATAACTAGAAACCAACGGTAGGTTCTTTGATTAGATTGATACATTTATTCTTGAGTTAAATAACTGGAAATCCAACAACTCTTGAAGTACAACTTCTTGCTATGCTGAAGTTTTTATACTTTTGTTCACACCTTTTACATTTTCATCGTGGCACAAGGCGTGACAAACTCCTACTACTTTCTCCTCAACCACGATGCAGCAGCCGCATTATTCCAAGAATTTCGTTTGAGGTGCGTACTCGACCTCTACACCTCAAACGAGTTGGTCGCCATGAAGTTATCAGGACGTGGCATCGCCATACACGACCATGTTGAACAACAAGGCTCTTCACTTTACAACAATCGATTACCTGAATTCCGCTTGGTTTCACAATCATGTCATGTAGCATTCCCTTTTTTTGTCAGATTGTCTGGCTTTGCTTAAATTAGCAAACATTGTCCTCCTTATAACTGATGCCTTAATCTGCTTGCTTGACCACTTCCTGGTACCGTTTTTACAGGCCCTTTTTCCCTTAAACCAACAAAGTGCTTGCCTGCCTAACTAACTTTGCTCACCTATTTTATTTCCCTGCAGGCTACGCAATACCGTTGCTTAACACAAACCCTCCCCGCAGAGTCTTCACGACCGTGGTTTTACTTAGGATGTGCCTTTTGTTTTAAGACAACTAGGTAGCTTCCTGGCACTAATGATTTTTGGTGTGATGAACATGGCCAGTTGATACCTCAAGAGACCCAAATTTGCTTAGTTTAGCATCCAGCATTTTTTCCCATTACAATACCCATGAACAACGGAACTCTGAATTTTTGATACATTTTTCCAGCTACAAAGTCCATTTGACTGTCAGAGACACTACTGGTTCGGCGTACTTTATCATACTTGGAAAGACCGCTGAATATTTGCTTGGGGTTACAGATGACGAACTATTAGTGCGCCACCCCCAACACCATGGATATTTCCCTCCAAAAAATGTGGCCATGAATGGACTTTGGTTTTCGTTGCATGTTCAGCTTCCTAAACCTGGATATTTGCCTGAAACCCTCTAGAGTTTACCATCCTTTCTGCAGTCGACCACAGCCAGCCTCAGCAATAGACTCATCAAAACAGTCTCTACCTGTGAAAAAAGTAATTGTGCTAAGATGTTGACAACCATAAATCTTTTCCTGTATCTATCCGGGAAAAAAAATAATAAGCAAAACTCTGATCATCAACTATATACCATATTACCTCTGCTGTTGTGAGTGCTTGCATGACATGCAATTATGCTTTTCGACCCTCCTGCCTATTTAACTAATACTCCTTTTGTACTGCTATTTGAAGTTTCAAGGGGGAAATGTAAATATCTCCACAAATTTCAAGTAGCGGTTAGGTACCTTTCACTTACCCCACCATCACCAGATAGCACTCTTCTAAACCACATCCAATGCAAAACAGCAAAATATCTAAGCTGTACTTTCCCAATCAATAAATCTAACAGCAACCAATGTCTCTTGCTCCATTATATGGTAACACCCGCCTTGCAATATTTAATAAGTTTGTGTATCTGATATGCACATAAAAACTATTAAGGTCCACAAAAATCTCCAAATTTCCACTAAAAACTCTACATTTTCCCAATATAACCTCCCCGCCGCGAAGCGCGGGCTTCCTTACTAGTATGTATAGATAATGTAAGAAATTGAGATAAAATGAGTCTAGAACGGGGCGGAACAGGGCAGGGCGGGTCGGAAGTAGATACTCATGTCCCGTCCCACGCTATTGCGGGTCGGGTAATACCCGCCCCATCGCGGATCAGGTCGGATAATACCCGCGGGGCGGGTTGAAATTGCCATCACTAACTAGGTCCAGAAGAGTTAGAGGAGATCACAAAGGATTACTAACCAAATCAAATGGGTAGATAACGTTCATACGTTTTAGAGATGTAAATTGTCAAATCGATTAGAGTTGATCTAGATCATCATGTATGCTTTCCAATAATAAGACTTGAATGAAGATGTAATTTATCCTTGTTTGCCGGACTGCAAATTGAGCGAACCTATGAGCAAAAGCTTTGATTATCTTCGGATTTAGTTCGTTTACACCGTTCGGTATTGTTCGTCAATTGTTTTCATTGACAAATTCAGGCCGCGGGTATAAGAAATATACTCGAAAAATGGAGAGTATCGAACCATCCTTGCTTCTCCATGGCATTTGGGCTTAGCCCCAGTTCGCCTCAGGCCGAATCCTTGCTCCGTAGCCTCCAAAATCCAACCAAAATGGCCATTCCAAAAAATCGCCCGAAATCGGTGATGGTACCCCTTTGGGAGCTGCCAAAAATTGGCCCGGAACAAATACGCCCAAATCAGTGCTTAATAGACTTATTCGTCGGTGGAGGATACCCTCGCGCCGAATCCTTGATCCGTAGCCTTCTAAATCCAAGGAAAATGCCCTTCAAAAAAAAGCGCTCGGAAAATTACGAAAATGCCCCCGGAAAAATTTTCGCCCAAATCTCAGATTAATTCACTCCATCGTCGCTGGAGGATAGCCCCAGTTCGCCTCAGGCCCAATCCTTGCTCCGTAGCCTCCAAAATCGAACCAAAATGGCCATTCCAAAAAATCGCCCGAAATCGGTGATGGTACCCCTTTGGGAGCTGCAAAAAATTGGCCCGGAACAAATACGCCCAAATCAGTGCTTAATAGACTTATTCGTCGGTGGAGGATACCCTCGCGCCGAATCCTTGATCCGTAGCCTTCTAAATCCAAGGAAAATGCCCTTCCGAAAAAAGCGCTCAGAAAATTACGAGAATGCCCCCGGAAAAATTTTCGCCCAAATCTCAGATTAATTCACTCCATCGTCGCTGGGGGATAGCCCCAGTTCGCCTCAGGCCGAATCCTTGCTCAGTAGCCTCCAAAATCCAACCTAAATGGCCATTCCAAAAAATCGCCAGAAATCGGTGATGGTACCCCTTTGGGAACTGCCAAAAATTGGCCCGGAACAAATACGCCCAAATCAGTGCTTAATAGACTTATTCGTCGGTGGAGGATACCCTCGCGCCGAATCCTTGATCCGTAGCCTTCTAAATCCAAGGAAAATGCCCTTCGGAAAAAAGCGCTCGGAAAATTACGAAAATGCCCCTGGAAAAATTTTCGCCCAAATCTCATATTAATTCACTCCATCGTCGCTGGAGGATAGCCCCAGTTCGCCTCAGGCCGAATCCTTGCTCCGTAGCCTCCAAAATCCAACCTAAATGGCCATTGCAAAAAATCGCCCGAAATCGGTGATGTTACCCCTTTGGGAACTGCCAAAAATTGGCCCGGAACAAATACGCCCAAATCAGTGCTTAATAGACTTATTCGTCGGTGGAGGATACCCTCGCGCCGAATCCTTGATCCGTAGCCTTCTAAATCCAAGGAAAATGCCCTTCGGAAAAAAGCGCTCGGAAAATTACGAAAATGCCCCTGGAAAAATTTTCGCCCAAATCTCAGATTAATTCACTCCATCGTCGCTGGAGGATAGCCCCAGTTCGCCTCAGGCCGAATCCTTGCTCCGTAGCCTCCAAAATCCAACCAAAATGGCCATTCCAAAAAATCGCCCGTAATCGGTGATGGTACCCCTTTGGGAGCTGCCAAAAGTTGGCCCGGAACAAATACGGCCGCCGCGGTCGATCTGTATTCTACGCCTCGTCGGAACTTGGAGAGACTTGGTCTGCGCGAAAAGAAACGGAGGCGGCGGAGCTGGGTACGTCGTCGAGTGCGAGTGCGGCGGAGCTGGGTTTGTCGACGAGTGCGGCGGGCTGCTTCAATCGGTGGAGCTGGTTTTGTCGACGAGTGCGGCGGGGATGCTCTTCATCTCCATGGCTGAAACCCTAAATGAATTGGGGAAATGAAAGAGGAACAATACCAATCTGATTCCCCGATTTAGTTTTTTTTCCCCTTAAAAATGACGTGTCATCCCACCTGTCAATGGATGCTGAGGTGGGAAGGAAAGATACGGTGAGTTGGCAGCCAGATCATTGTTCTGTTAATTAGATTAACTGTGTCACTGACGCCGTCAAACTATGTAACGAAAATGGCTATAATTGTCATCGAACTTTCAAATTTCTGGCTATTTCTGGTATTTCGCCAAAAGTGGCTATATTTGGCAAAAAACGTAAAAGTTTTGGCTATACAAGTGTATTTAGCCTAAATTATATCCAAAAGCAAGTACCAATATTGAATCGTTATTTTTTTTCAATTTGATCTTAATCAAACCGTGGATGATCCAATTTTGGTTGGAGTCTTGGACCACGACTAACCTATTAGACCAACTAACCTGACAATTCCAAGAAAACTAAGTAAGAGTAACTACTCAAAGATTAAAAAAACAAAGACATCAAATCCCTGTAGAACCCAAATCGAGAAGGAGACGATGGGGTTTCCAAATTGGTGGTGGAGATGGGGTTGGTTTAATTGGTTTTATTTTTTTTACGTGGTGTGCTAACGGGATTGAATTAACGGATTTGCGTTTTGTTATTTGTATAAATACGTTTTGTTATTTGTATAAATATTTTTTATTGAAACGTATAAAATTAAACTTTAGTTATCATTTTGTACCAAGTGATAAGTTGTATGACCGTTTATGATAATTACTCGATAATCATTTAATGATTTGTTGTGAGTTCGATCTTATTGTGCCGATTAATTTGGATCCGTTTGAACCCAACCGATATGGATAGAGCAACCCCCAATCCATAAAATGAAGATCAATACAATCATTGAACCCCAATTGAGTCTGAACTAAAATATCATTTGAGTCTGAACTAAAAATAGATAAAGTCATTAGGTTTAGTTTGCATCAAAATGATTCGCTGAGTACGTTGAGATGGATTCTTTAATTTTCTGGTTTTCCTCAATATGATCAAATTCATGTTAACATCAATATACCATGTTTCATGATCAAGGTTCTCACAAGAAGAGGGGATTTTCCCCCCAAAGTACACATGTTCTTAGAAAAAATACCCATAATATATATTTTTTACTAAATTTTTTCGTGTTTCACCAAAACCGCTGCAGTCAAACGCGGTCAACATTGTCACCGCCTTGGCCAACTACGGTGCATTGATGTGACTACCAATTGCACATTTGCAAGCTTGCAACAAATGCAATTCCATATGCAAGTCAAAAAAGCCTAAAAATTGAGATTTTTTTATTTTATATTATATTTTTTTCTCTTTTACTTAGTTTTTTCTAATTTACACATAATATTTAATTACATTTGCTATTGCAAGTTAATTGCATTGATGTAGGTGAATGAAATGAATGTGATGTGGATTGCAAAAATTTTGAGTTGACAATAAAATATACAAATGAAATTTCTTTTGCAATTACATTGATAGAGATGCTCTAACCAAGTTTGATCTCTCATCTCTCTTCATTTCTTACATAATTGAAGCAAAAATAAAATAAAGGTATAGACCAACTATTGTTTGTTGGTGCCAGTGCTTACAAAGATAGAAAGCATAGTAGCCCAAGCAACATTGCTCTTTCATTCCTTAAAATGGAAAGAAAAAGCCATACCAAACATACCCATTAGGTAATGTATTTGATTATTGGAAGCAAAACGATGGTTTATAGAGAAAGATGGTTTGAGATGTACTAATCTCCTATTTCGGGAGTGGCAAGTGCTATTAATGATGGAATCATAAGTAATCTAGAGTGGCAATTATGTACTGTTGGAATGTAAATGCACTGCCTCAAGGAATGCACACACTTGCAATTTGTAGAGTCTCTCTTCATTCCATTTTGTTGCTAAGCCAGCAGGTTCCCACCACTTACAAGTTACAGTCATTATCAGTGTCTTGGTCGTAATCAATAAAAAATATTGGTTTCAGCAACCATTAATTAATTAATATATATAAAGATGATGTTAGGTTACTACTGCATAACATTTTTCATTTTGATTTCCTAAATTTAATTAAATCATAATTTAGTTACTATAATGTAAATTTTATATTTTGATACCTCAAATTTAATTTTAATATAAATCATTGAACAATTATATTTTGGTAACGAAATTTTATGAGATTTTTGTACCTACAATTTTTAAAATTTATATTTTGATACCACAAATTTAAGTTTAATATAAAATCATTGAACAATTATATTTTGGTATCTAAATTTTCTAAGATTTCCTTACCTATAATTTATTAAATTTATATATTGGTCCTATATTTAGGTTTCACTTGAATCCATGAATTCAATACATCAATCCTTTTGAACCAATTTATGAATCCAATCCATCATAACATAAAATTATAAGTTTAGTAAGTACAATGTGTCACATCACTCAATATCACTCAACCATAAATTGAATATTCAAACATTTTATATTTGCTCATTACGTAAAATATTAAATAACCCTTTCTTTATTTCTTTCTTTGCCTTCTTCGTCTAACCCTAATTAATATACTATAATATAATATAAATTTTACATTTTGCTACCCCAAATTTAATTTTAATATAAAATTATTGAACAATTATGTATTCTAACCACAAATATGAACGGGTCCATACACGACTTACAAACAATCTAGAGAACTATAATTGAACTATGAACCACTAACTTTTTTCAACTCAATGTCGAGCCCAATTAAAAATAAATATATATGATATTAATTATTAGAAATTCTTCATTTTCCACTATGAGGTTTGATATGTGTAGATATCTAGCTAAACATTCCATGTATATTTGTCAAAAATTATAGCCCGGGTAAAAAAGAAAAACTCAAGAGAAAAGCAAAAGAAATTCAAACTTTTAAACCCATATATATGTCATCCATACCCTACCCATAATCAATGGGTCTACTTGGGTTTAGGTAAATATCATTTACTAGCCAAAATTTTCAAAAAAAAAAAAAAAAAAATTGGATGTTGACCACCGTATATCTCTTCTAAATCATATTATATTGTCAAATCAATATTACTAACAAAACTGCTAACAAAAAATTAATTTTAGACTAATAATATTAACAAAACACCATAACTGGCCACATAATACATACCTATAGGTCATGACTCATGTCCGTTCCGCGACAAGGCGCGGCATTTCCACCTAGTATTTCTAATTTGTATAGTTTCCGATCGGAAAGATGGTTGTCGTAAGAGTAATTTTGGCGACTATTTCTAAGAGATGGTCGCTCCATGAAAAAACAATGACACACAATTTTCCTTTGTTGGCAACAACTATGCAATCATTTTCACAACCATGAGAATGGTCGCTTAACTATACTAGTAAAAAGTAAAAACGACCATTTGTTACGGTAGAGACCATCTTGCTTATAGTTGCACTTTCAAGTTGTAGATCAGAGTTTCAACGACTTCTAACTTTATGGTTGCCATAAAGCATGTTTCATCCACCATATTGTTCAATGGTTGCTGAAAATGGAACTTTGGCCAACTAATCAAAACTCATTGTTGCTAATTAGGTCGTTTTGGGCAATTTCAGTCAAGCTTGGAAGTTGTTAGAAGCCATCAGTTTTGGCCAATCATTACCCAAAAAAAGCCACTATTGATCAGTCTCTAGAAGTGAGCTCGACAGACCTAATTAAAAGGGCAAGAAGAAAAGACTCTGATGAGCCTAAGAAATCAAAGCCACATGGTCTACGATTATCAACCACATAAGCTTTCTAGGAGGGGGAGAATCATGCATATTCTACTTTGCGCAAACACCAAAGTCAAAACTCAAAACCCAAGCTTTCTAGTTATGGCACTAAACCATAAGTTATACTATGTCGGAAAGAAAGACATCCTCAAAACCCAAACGATTGGTACTGTCTACACATTGTGTATGTTTTTTTAAGTGCGGGGTGAGATGAAGAGCGAATTGAGTTTTTAACAAAAAAAATTCACATCCCGTCAATTATAGAAGTAGGCAAAACTCGTTTCGAATTCAAATAAGGTTGTAACTCACGTGTTGTCCGACGGGTCAAATTATTTCTGACTGAATTTGATATTTACAACTTCACTCGCACATAAAGAAAGTAAGAAACTCTATACCAAAAAATTCTCTCGCCATATTTATTATCGTCATTAAAGATCTTAAAAAAGACATAGACAATACCATGTGAATATTGTTTAACTAACTAATGACTTAAAGGGAGGGAAAGGTTGTTGTGACCATTTGCATAAAACTCATTTTGGGAGAAGATGTAGGCAATACCATGTGATGATCAAAGTATTCTATCTAAAAGAAATAAAATTATTTTATTAAGCAAAGAAAAGCAAATTTCTCCCTTAAATCCAATATATTAAAATTCATTTTGAAATCCAACAAGCAAACAAATCATTTAAAAATTCAACATACATTCAAAATAGAAAAATCCAACATAATGCTTCAATTTTGAAATCCAGGGTTTTATAAAAATTCCTCATTTCTCTAAAATCCTACAAGCAAACAAAAGTTTGCAAGGTCGCCTTGCAACCTTCCCTCATTTCTCTGAAATACCATGTGAATATTGCAACCTAGCTTCTTCATGGGATTTTCCAACCCCGATTGATTTCTAATGGAAGTTATCAATTATTACCTTAATTGGAGTTCCTGGAAAGTGACTACATTTCATGACATAATCCTCCCTCTCTCATCCTTTCATCACATAATTGGTTTCAGTGTATAAAAAAAAAAACTCTCAAAGCAACCAAATGTCAATCACTCCATGCACATGTCTCCCCAACTGATTAGTGTAAGTTAATTGGGGACCACGAATCACAACCGCACCATAAACAAGAAAAATTCATAAAGTTCAAAAACATACTATAATAGTACATGACAAAAGTTACAAAGTATATAAAAAATTTCATAAAACATGTGAGAAGTTATAAAGCTCACAACAAACTCAACACACCACAAATAACATAAGACATATCATGTGACAATAGAAATGTTATGTTTGTGGGAATTGGATAAAACATATCATAAATTTTATAACCATGTCACAAGTTTTTTAAAACACCGCACAAGTCCAATGAATCTTATCAGAAGTTTGATAAAGCATACCACAAGTTCATTAAATGTGACAACAGAAATGTTATGTTTGTGGGAATTGGATAAAACATATCATAAATTTTATAACCATGTCACAAGTTTTTTAAAACACCGCACAAGTTCAATAAATCTTATCAGAAGTCTGATAAAGCATACCACAAGTTCATTAAAGCACAAAACAAGTTTCTTAACGTGAAATAAAAAAAAATCACACAGGATTTAGATCCCAACATATTTGGGATTGTTTGTTTTTCCCGAGGGTGGCGAGTGTAGGCAAGAATGAAGATGTTGGTGATGGACACCCGATGACTACAAAGATGATGGTGATATTAAGTCGGCTGCAACAGTGAACAAATTATTCTTGGTTTTTCGGTAGATCATGTTAAAATGATATGATCCAATTTACCCTCCTGTTGAAGCTCGAATTAAACGCCAAAGGATCAGTCAACGTTGGAAGGAAAAATGGAAGAATTTGGCTAAGTGTTTGGACCATTTTATGGTGCCTACTTTACGGGTTCGTTTCTTACATACTGGTTGATGGAATCACGGGAAAATGGTGTATAATTGAACTTCGAATGTTCCTTTATACGTTTGAAGCATTGTCCAAGCGATATCGATTGATTTGGGGTCGTTTTCAGGAGCTCCAAGTTGCTATGGTGAAACTGGCAGCATGGTTGATTTTGGCTAAGTCTGGGACAGGTTTGAGATACCAACTTTGGAGGCTTAGGAAATGCAGCTGGGGCATCAACGAAGGAAAGGGGGGGGTTGGAACTTGTTCTACAAGTTCAGGAGAGCAAACGACTGAAGCTGGTTTGGATCGACCCTCCCTAGAAAACCCCGATCGAGTGCTCCAAAGATGCTATGAAGGCTGATTTTGTTACTTGTGCAGGAAGGCAGCAGCTTGGGCAGGAAGTAACTGAAGTTTATTACCTTCTTAAGTTTGGATTGTGTTTCCTTGTTATGTTAGAATTAGAATTCGATTTCCTTGTTAGTTTAGAGTTGGAATTAAGTCGTTGTTGTCTATTTAAAAGGCTTGAAGGCCTCGTGTAGAAGAACATGAGTTTGATGAATAAAATTGATTCTTGTCTCCCAAGCTTGTGTGTTGGTTGATTTCCGGCTACGAGTTGCTTCGTATCGATTGAAAACGCATCAATCGTGGCCGAGCTTCACCTCAAAACCAATCGAGCCTTCTTCCACGTGAGGATTGCACCTTTGGGTCCGTTTTATTTCGTTTTAAGTTGTTAAAATTCGAGTCTCCTTGAAGGTAAGAGTGAGAGGCTTGCGTTGATTCCTCAACAAGCTAAACTGGGCTCGTATTATAAAAGGTGGACCAAATCATTCTAGAACGAGACTAAATTATAGGGTTAATATATTTGTATGGCCAGAACTTTGCACATAATAAACATTTTTGCCATTCTTCTCGATTTATAACATCATGGCTTGACCTATACATCAAAGTTACTAAATTTACCAAACTCGATGTTTGACCATTATCGGTGATGGTCAAACGCGTTGACTAACGGTCAACGCGCCACGTCATTGCCAAGCAACACCTTTCACATAAAAAATTATATATTTTCCACCTATAAAATGGATATTTTAAAAAAAATTGGTATTATGTGGAAAATTAATTAGAAATTACTGAAAATAAATGGTGAAATTTTATAAATTTTCAATGTTACAAAATATTTTTTCATTTTTTGATTCTTTGTTCATATTTTTGGAAAATTTGAAGATAAATATTATGTGGAAATTTAATTATGGGAAATTATATATTTTTATTTTCAATTAATGCTTTTTTATTTTCAGTTTTGATTTATTTTACAAAATTTTAAATTTATTTCTTTGATTTTTTTGTTGAGATGCTTTTTAAAATTTGAAAATAGGTATATTATTGAAATTTAATTTGAAATTAGTGAAAATAAATGGTGACATTTTTTAATTTTATTTTTTGTTTATATTTGTGAAAAATTCGAAAATGGGTATTTTGTAGAAGATTAATTTGAAATTAGTGAAATAAATGGTGGAATTTAAAAAACATTATTTAAAAAATTATGAGAGATATAGGGGGACCCAAAATTACTTTTTCCTTTATTTTTTATTTTTGTTCAAAATGAAAAAAGAAAAATGGTAATAGGTGGAAAATATATAAAAAAATTAAGTGAAAAGTGCTGACTTGGCAATGACGTGGGTGTTGATCGTTAGTCAACGCGTTTGACCGTCCAGGATAACGGTCAAACATCGAGTTTGTCCAATATCTTAACTTTGATGTATAGTTCGAGCCATGATGTTATAGATCGAAAAGATTGGATAGAATGTTTATTATGTGCAAAGTTCAGGCCATATAAATATATTAACCCTAAATTATATCCAAAATCAAGTACCAATATCAAATCGTTATTTCTTCAATTTGATCTTTATCAAACCGTGGATGATCCAATTCTGCTTGGACCACGACTAAACCTATTAGACCAACTAACCGACTATTCCAATAAACTTATTCTTATAGGATCAACACAAGAAAACTAAGTAAGAGTAACTACTAAAAGATAAAAAAAAAGGCAAAATACATTTCCATAGCTGTAACTATTTGCGTTGTGACAATAATAGCCACATTTTAAAAAATACACCGATATAGCCAATTTTTTCAAACTTGCATGACAATAATGACCATTTCCCCGCCGGAGTACCTCTCCCCTGCAATCATCATCATCTCGAGGAGGCCCAATTTCAAATCGACAGGCCCGACTCCCAGGTTAGAGAGGCGGTGGAGGGTTTTAGCGGTGAGTTTTTGTGGGTTTCACGGTGGTGGTCGGAACTGGGAGACAGAGGGAGGCAGAGAGATTACTAGTGTGGGAGGAAGACGATTTTTCATTTTTTTCTCGTTTATATATTTATTTTCCCCCCTTTAATTGCAATTAAATAAAAAAATCATCTAATGAGGTCATATAAATTAGCGGATCGTTGTTGTTTGGGCCGTCATAATTTTTATCCGCAAAACATGGGTAATCATTTAATGATTCGTTGAACATCCACATTGGCATTGCATTCTCAATTGCAAAATGACATGGCATAGGTGTTTGCAATTGCATAACCAATTGCATTGATGTGGTTACCAATTGCATATTTGCAAGCTTGCAACAAATACAATTCCATATGCAAGTCAAATGCAATTCCATATGCAAGTCTAAAACAAACAAGTCATTCACAACTAATTAAGGTTAATACATACTACTCTTTACACTAGTATTTGCAATATGTCTTATGCTAATTTGGAGCTCCACTTAGCTTCCTCCAAGTGGATATATGCTAAAAATGGCCCAAAAGCCTCAATTTGTCAAAAGCCTTAAGCCTCAACATGATCAAATTTATGTTAACATTGAAAACCAAGGATTGTGACTTGGGAGATTTGTTACAAGCTCCTGCTTGCTTCCTTTTTCCTTGAAAACTTTTCTAGCTTGTGTTCCTTTCCAACAAACTGCTTTCTTGTTCTATAAATCCCTCCTCTGTTTAGCTTTTTCATCTTGCTATGTTCTCAATAGCTTCTTTGTTTAAACAAAATCCACATCCTATCCAACCCATCAAATTACAAAAGCGAGTAAAACTCAATTCAACTCGAAACTCATCAGGCCGAGTTTTATCAAAGCCCACAACCGACCCAACCCGTTAATTACAAAAATGGATAATCATCGTGTCGGAACCAAAACTCGTCAATATCGTATTCAAACCCCATGTAATTAACCATGTCAATCATATAATTTTTTAGGTGTTAAACGGTGAGATGGAAAGCGAATGGATTTAACATTAAAAAAAAAATTAAAATTGAGCTACAATAACAAACACCAATGCACTACGTACGCAAATCGGTTTTCACAAGATTGGAAAAAAAGGGTCCTCAAACAACACTCTCCAACACAAAATGCAACTTTAAAAAGTGCATCTATATTAATATAAAACAAAAGGTAGGTTTCCGCCAGAACACCCATACATAGGGTTAGCAAAATGAAAGCTAATTAAGCAGTAATTAAAGCACACATTAATTAAAGCACACATATATATCCATAGTCACAGCTGCCACTAATCATGATTTTGTCAGAAGCGGCGGCGGCACCTCCCGACCGTCCAGTAGCACTGTCCCGCCGCCACGTCGTCTCTGCCGGAGCCGTCCCGCGGCGGATCGAACCGGATCGGCAGGAAGTCGCCGGAATCACAGGGGAAGACGGTGGGCTCGAAACGATCCAGCAGCTGGCGGAGGCCCTGCAGCTTGGCTCTGACGACCACCGCGAGCTTCCGGGATCGGCAGTGGGCCCACGGCCTGTTGCCGGCGGCGAGGCAGAAATTCCATGCCGCCGCTGGGGTGGTGAAGTTGACGAACGCGTAACCCTTGTTTGCCTTTGTCCTGTTTTAATTTTTTTTTTATTCAATTTGGCGAGTGAAAAAAAGTACTCATATATATATATATATATATATATATAATTTTATTTCAATTTGGAAGCCAATAAATTAATTGACGAGAAGCGCGTCAAAAGGAAAAATTACCGTACGTACCTAAAATCAAATGGGAGGTAGAGGAAATCATAACACGAACGCACATCAGCCCCGGCTTCAATATTTCCCGCCGCTCTCTGGTTTTGGAGGACACAATGGCCGTCCAGATAGTCGCTTAGCATCTTCCGGCTAATCACGGACCAAAAACATTAAAACAAGGTGGTGATTAATGATTAAGCTAGCCGAGACGTAAATTTTTTGGTGGACTAATTAATCATATATGCATGCATATGATTACCTGTATCGATTCGGAATATTCTTGATCATCACCGTTGTGTCGTTGAGTAGCGGCAGGCCGGCCGGCTGGAATTCTTCGGCCGCCGGATTCAGCATATTATATTTTGTTTTGTCTTTTTTTTTTTTTTTTTGGGTTAAGAGCGTAATGGAAATGGAGAGTAGGAAGGATACACACACATATTATATTTATAGTGAGAGGGGTGTCACGCCGTCTACTCTCCACCGGCTATAGCCAGTTTTTTTCTCTTCCCCGTCTACTATCCACCGGTTATAGCCAGTTCTTTTTCTTCTTCCCCGTTATTGTGTTATAAAAACAAGCTTTCTGGTGTTCTTTAAGGTTATGTGATATCTTTTGTCTTGATTTAGATTCATGTATAAGAAATGTATAAGTTTGGCAGAACTCTCAAAATCGAATGTGGTTGTATTAATTTTAAAATATCTTTTTACCGTGTATTCGTAGAAATAAGTGTATATTATCCATGACGTCGAACCGAAAAAATTTGAACAAGACTATACAGAATCTAAACACAAGAGTTTCGAACCGATGAAGAGCTATTCAGGGGTGTTAGTAAACCCGTAATTATTATTTGGCATATATCTTAATCATAGCGAAAGTACATTTTAATGTTATTAGGCAAATTATTTCCTTTGTTTCCCTCTTTATGCTATGATTAAGCTTTCTCATAAACAAGGTTGAAGGAAGTAGTGCAAGGCTTAGCATTTAGGTGCATGAGTGATTTATAGCATGAGTTATTTGTTTAAATGTGAACATTAGGGAATATAGACATATGGGAATGTGTACATTTAGATCAAACTTGTTTGTTTAGTAAGTTTCAGATGATAAGCCTTAGGCTTTTGTGTTATTATTGTAGTTATCAATTTTCCCTTCAACTTGTCCTTCTTCCCGCCTTCACAATTTTAAGCCCAAGCTACTACTATACTGTTCGAATTGAAATATCTCGGCAGCTAAAAAAAAACTACAATTAGAGATCTACAAAATCGAATAAATAATACATTCATTATTATAATCTCCAACTCATGATGCCAATTACTAAGAATTTGGCGAGTGAAGATGAGACATTAGAGAGAAAGTATATGGGTCTTGCGGGTAGTGGTGAAGAAAGGTATAATCCATATTTGATCACCAATAGACAAATTGCATTCTCTAGTTGAAGTTGAAGTTCCTTTGTACGGCGGAAAGAATACTAATTACCATGTTCGCACCACTAGAAGCAAGTATAAACTTTTGGAATTAAGACCAAAATAAAAAACCGTGGGTTCGTAACACATAACTGTGGGCTTCATACCCCCAGCGGCCCGGCCCAGGTAAACGAAGGCCCTTCAAACCAGACAATGGCAAAGGCCCTTCAAGCTGGGGTTTTTTTTGCATTGCAATGTTTGGAAACCAGCATCATATGAATCCCCACAACCTAAAAAGGGAAAATGATTCCCCTTCTTATTGTTCTTCAACAACGGGAGAGATTGGGACCTGGGATTCCTCCAAAAAGAATATGGCAAAACTGAGATTCTAGGATGGAAGAGATATCTTAGGGGTCGTTTGGAGAACAAGATTTGGATGATGAATTTATTGAATCCATAGATTTGGCAAAATATTATGTTTTTTTCTACTTTTTGTATCGTGGATTGTAGGTTTAGAGTTTTTAAATCTCTAAAATCTAGAGATATCAAATCTCTCCTAATTAGAGAGATTCTACATCTTGATTTTAGAGATTTTCTCTCTCTCTTACTCTATTTCTTCCTTTTTTTTATTTATCCCACTAAATATCCTTATTGATAAATTTTTCAATATTTTTTTGAGCCAATTTAATTATTTTGGTTAAGCATAAATATGTCATTTTATAAACAAATATAATTTCTTTTTTATTGTATGTTAACAATCGCAGTTATCAAACAATGAACATTTTCAAATATTTTTTCAACAATCCGGAGAGTTTAAATCTTTGGATTGTTTAGAATATAGAGATTTAAACTCTAATTATCCAAACGAGCCCTTAGTTTGAGATTGGGATTGATAAAAAAATGAGATCGACAGTGGCAAACAACGATGGACTTCTTGTTGATTTTGAGGTAATCTGTCATTGAAGAAATAACCTATATGAATAGGCTAAATCAAAGACAAGGTCAGAACGCAAAAGAAATTCAGATGGATTTCAGGCCATAACATGTCAGAAGGTGACATGAGCAACAAAAATGAAACAAGAACCCGAATCGAACCGATGACCTGGGTCACATAGGCTAGCATAGTACCCAATTAGTCCACCTTCGAGTATTTGATTTTGGTCAATTTACACATATTTTAAACTCTTAAGGTGGCTCCGACCCTGCAATTGAAGCCTCTCTCTGTCTATAAAAACGACCAGCATACAGTTCTCCAGTATCCCCTCATCCATTCATCACCCTACTGTCAAAAAAAAAAAAAAATCGATTCATCACCTCCGACAATGGCGGACGCCTTTGATCATGATTTGAATTTCTGCCCGTCCTGCGGCCGCTTTCCCTCGGCCGCGGACGAAGAACACATCGTCAGCCACCTGTCCGCCGTCCTCTCCCTGCTCCAAGATCGGCGGCGGTTTGATCCCGCAAGGCTCCCCCTCTCCCCCCAGGTTTGCCCGTACGGACGGACTTTTTTGTATTTTCTGCAGCTTTTTATTAATTAATTGCGGATGGGAGCTTGGTTGTGGTTGCAGGGTGGTGGTGGTTCTCCTAGCTCCACCAGGGGCCGGCCAACCCAAAGCCGGGTCAACCCGTTTCAAGGGAGCGGGTCCGGTTCGACCCGCGCCGGAGATCATCTCGGCCGCTCTGGCGTTTCCGTCCCTCTCCCGCCTCATCATTCCGCCGCCATGAAAAGAAAGCTCCGTGAGGAAGGTGGAAAAGCAGCACCAGCACCAGCGTTGAAGGAGAAACAGGACTAGGAGGAGAAGAAAATTAAAAGGAGTATTTCTTGGGTAAATGAAACTTTTCTTTTTTAAATACAATTTATTAGCCAAAATTTTGAAATTATTAACCAATATATTTGAATATTTTGGCTTATAATTTAAAAAATTTGGCTAATAAATTGTATTTACCCTTTTATTTAGATAAACTTGGGTCTATAATTAAATGTATAAGGACCGAGGCCGAAGACTTCTCCCTTAGTATCACTAGATCGTACCCCGGCCCGTTGGCCGGTTGCAATATGATCGATAATCGTAGATAACAAATGTTCCAAGTTTAAATTCTAGTGATATTCTCTTCTTTTATATTCGCGTCATGATTATATGTTAATGTCATGCGAATTAAAAAGTAATTCTATCAATTTTAAAAAATACCAATATAGTTGGTCATTAAGAAAGTGAAATTATTCAACTATTGAGAAAATAGAAAATGAGCATTCATCATACGTATTATTACTTTGTAATCATTGTCTTCTATATATGCAGATTCTGGTTGAAGTTAAAATTATAGGAGTCATGGAAGGAATATCAACTCATAATAAACTTAATGACACAGTATTATGGTATTCAAAAATGACTAATAATATTGTTTGTTAAGTTAATTTTTACCATAGGTCTCAAATGAAATGTGGGATTTGCAAATCCGTGAGCCCCACGGATTTGTGTCCCTTAGCAAACGATGGATTTGTGCCAACTCTTTGACGCTTGGGATTTGGGTGTCAAATCCCAAAAGCAAACAATACCTAAACTTAACCATATATGAAAAATAATTTTCACAACAAAGAATTCACCTCATTCTAGTCACAACTGTTGCTGGAGATCATTGATTATCTTCGAAAATCTTAATTCTGTTGGGATTTGTGGTGTTCTAACCGACGCATTCAAAGCATGATTCTAGTTAGAAGCGTTTCGGTGACCTAGAAGCGTAAAAGCATAAATTTTTAACTTCGAAAACGCTTTGACGACATTATTGCACAAAATGTAGTCAAAAAGTGTGATTATGTGTAGATTAGTTTTGATAACCTAAAAGCATAAGGTTTTAAGATTTAAAATGCTATTTTGACTACATTTTTTTAACCACTAAACCTGATGTGGAACTTAAATTACAATCTATTTTTTGTAAATACTCCATTTTTTCATTTAATAAGATATAAAGAGAGGATATATTATTCTTCCATTATTTTTAATAACTTTTCAGCATTAACTCTAAAAATCCAACCTTGGAGACAACAAACTCATGTGTAAGAAAAGAAAAGAAACAACAAAATCATATATAATTTGGTTGAAGAACCCGCAACTAAAGTTGAGTCCTAAATATTAAAAATGTTGTTTATTGATAATTGTTTTATTTCAAATGAATTATCAAATAGAAATATAATAATTAGTTGAGACGTGAAGAGTGATAATAGTATCTTACTTGTCAATTATTTAATTATTAAGAAATAACTTTTTTTTAGAGCAATAGTCACTTTTATAGGGGTTATGCGTAGGGATGGCAATGGGGCGGGTTTGAGGCGGGTTTGTCTAAACCATCCCCATCTTCAAATACTCAAACCCATACTCGCCTCATACCCATGCGGAGGAATGTTTCGCAAACCCATCCCCATACCCGTGGGTTTCGGCCTTCGGGTACCCATGGGTAATACCCATCCTCATACATCCAACATTATTATACCTAAAACTTACAAGAAAAGTTTTGATTATAACCATAAACAAACCTATAATATCATGAAGTCAACAAAACACTGTCATTTTCTAAATACGATTCAAAGAATATGATCCTAAAAACATCCATTAATACATGATATAAACTACAATATTTTTTAAATTATTATGCTCTAACTCTTGATACATTTACTAAGTAATAATTAACTAACATAATCTTGTTGACAAGGGGGAAAGTGAAAGAGTGGAAGGAGAATTGAGGGAAATGAATTAGGTTTTGATTAAGGTGGTTACTCAATTGCATTTCTACTATTTATTTTCTCAAGTTATCATCATCATCATTGATAGATTACAATTTAATCCATATATTTTTTGATATGTGAAGAAATTCTCTTGGTGGGGCGGGTATGAGTATGAGTATGGGGCGGTGGAGGCTAAAACCATACCCGCCCCATACCCATCAAACCTTTTGCAGGTTTTACCCATACCCGCCCCATACCCGATCAAAGCGGGGATTCCCCGCGTTGACTGGGTCGGGGGCGGTCGGGTACCCGCGGCCATGGGTTTGATTGCCATCCCTAGTTATGCGTAGAGTTTGTTACATTTTTTTATAACAAATAGATATGACAAAAATATCCTCCCTAAGTTTTCTCATAGAGCTAGAAATTTTGAATGGAGCATGTTTAGATGGAGAATCTCTATAAATAAGTGTGAGGATGTAATGCAAGGCTTATGTCTTTTATTATCGACTTACAAAATAGTGGGTGGTGGGTTAAATAAGGTTTTGATGAGCAGATTCACCCACAAAATTAAATTGGGTCTAAATTAAGTCCAAAAGGTTAATACAGAGAAAAAAAAATCCAAACGGACCCAAACATGTCTCTTCATTCTTCGAAAGCTCGACCTAAACGATCCATTGCGAGTTCTCCAACCCCCCAGTTCCACCGTCCGACCCCGCGACGACGCGCCTGCATTCTCGACCGATATTCTTTATGAACATAGTTCTCACAAAAAATATTTTTGATCAAGTTAGTTCGTCACTGTTGTGTACTATTCATAACAATTTATAATCATCACTGTTGTTGTTTAGTAATTTTTAGGCTTTTTGTGCTTTATTGTAGTTATTAATTTGTGCATTACAATAATCTCCAGTTCATGCTAATTACTAAGAATTTGGCGACTGAAGATGAGACATTACATTAGAGAGGAAGAAGTATATATGTGGGTTTTGCGGGTGGTGATGAATGATAGAAGAAGGAATTAATATAATAGGAAGATATATAATCATGGGTTCCTTCCTAGTAAGAGGAAAACAATTATATGTTGTCGAAGAGGGAACCAAGAGCCAGAGTGAAGAAGTATACAGAAGGTATCTACAAAACACTATATAGCAATGTCAAAAAAAAGCTTTTGACACGTCACCCCTTACTGCAATTAGCGCACAGTTCGGAGGGTCTCTATTGTAAATTCAAACTTCGTTTTTTTGTTTGTTTGTGAAAGACTCTGTTTCTTCGTTGTTCAGTTGTTGTATGTTTTCCACTCTCCCACCGGCCACCAGAACAATCGCCGACTCTCCTTCCAGGAAAGCTCCCCGTCGTTAAATCCCTCCACCTAAACACCTACTACCGGATCCTATCACAATCGCGACTCGTCCCACCATAATATGAAATCGAAACCATCTGCCCTGTTTTTTGTCTGTCTCAATCTGGGCGAAATCCCACCCGGCGACCTCTTTGCTCATCGAAGCACATCTCATCCCCAATCTTCTGTTCGGCGAAACTCAATCTGAAATCCCCATCGTCGCCCTCTCTCTACGTCGTCGTTCGTCACTGTGTATGTTGGCAACCCCATAAAACAAATCCGTCTCGCACTTGCTGTCCCCGTCTGTGTCGTGGCTCAATCTGTCTCTCTCCCGCAATCTCTCGCTCAATCTCGCTGGCCGTCGCGCATTGCATTCGTCTGCCCAAGCAACTTCGCAGCGGCGGATTTGTGGATTCATGTAAGTAAGATATAGTTTTCTATTTTGCCTTTACCCAACCTGTATTGCCATGTCCTTACTTTTCCTTCCGAAGAGAAATCTACGCAATTGCTAACTACCCCTCTATAAACGGACCCAAAGGAACCCCTTCCCCCACGTAGCTACCCCTAAACCGAGCCCAACCCATTCCCTCATCAATCTTAGAGTAAATTTTAGTTTCAGATTGAATAGTCTTAAGTTCATGTCTTTTGCTTAGCATTCTAAGGCTTTGTTTTCAAAATAGTTGGTTTCTCATTGTAAATATTGCTCATTTCAGTGGTTTTGGCCATCCCAGTCTAGCTTTTATCTTAGAGTACATTTTAGTTTGAGGCTGAAAATTGATTGGACGATACACACGTTTCGTTGCTCTGTGTTAAGGAGAACATTGAGTATTCTGTGGTTAGCATTGACCAATGATCCACTCCAGGTAAATGAACTCCAAGCTGCACATCATATATTTAGAATTTAATTACATAGATTAAAGGTACCTTATAACTAAAATTTGATTGCAGCAATTGATTAAGACTCCAAGTCCCGAGGATCCTGGAGAGACAACCTTAATCGGGCTGAAAAGGAAACATGTTGTCGATTGTGATTCAGTCGAGAAGTAGTATTGCTGAAAATCAGTTGTATAGCTAAGGGCCACCATCTGAAGCTTCTGTTTAATATTATGGTTTTATCTATGGGATGTTTAGTTTTATCTTTTTATTCGGGTTCCTATTGAAATTCAATCTGTAGGTTGTTTCTCTTATGGATTTTCCTCCTTTGTTCAGTTTGAATGGATGACACTATGCAGATTCTTTGCCTGCAATCTTTTCTCATATGTTGGATAGTTCCCCTCCTATTGATTCACTTATTTTTTTTTCCCTCAAGTTTCATTCATTAATGCCAAATCAAACTCAAGTTTAGTCCAGTATGCATTTAGATGCTGACAAGAGTTGCTGCATTTATAATACAATCTGATTGTTGCTGACATTAATGATTTATTGACAAACTATGATGCATTTCTACGGATATGATTGTTGGTGTTTGTTGTCTTTGTAAGAGTAGAAGACTCTTACTGAAACAGAAAAATTGTAGCAGTAGTTATAGCCAAGAAATGAGCAGAATAAGAATTTTATTGATTCTAGACATGACTTGATTTATTACTTCCAACTACTACTTAAACTCTGTTGTTTTCTTCAGTTCAGCCTGTGTAGTTGAGCTTATTGCCCTATTATTCGTTCATAATTTGCTTTCAATTTGCAGAATTGGATTTTGTTGCAATTTAATCAATGCAACTTTATGACCAAGTATTTGTTGATTACTGTGAATGTTTCATCATAGTGACAACTAAAATGCATGTTTGTATCATGTGGTGCTTTTATGTATCTGCAATTTGAGTTTTTTTAACCTTGAAATAGAATCTCATAAACTAATTAATGGTTAGGTGAGCCTCAGCTCTCATCACCTCTCCAGGACGTGATGATTGATAGGAGTGACATTAAGATCAAAGCTATGTCTTATAAGTCATTCTTAGCTCCAGTTCTTAACCGATGTGGCTTCAAATAATAGATGTCTGGAACCATTATGTTTGTAGGCTTCCATTTACCCCAAGTCTTACTCCGACATAGCTTTTGCTCCATAGCTCTCATTTAAGTTTCGTATTTGAGATATGCATAGACTATGCAGTATCATCTAATTAGTGGATGAAGGGAATCAAATGAGAAGCTCTAAAAGCCAATTCTTTCGAGTGATGTATGCAGGAACATATCATCAATGCTAACAGATGTCAAAAGGCATCAAAAAATCAATCTACCAAGCTTGGCAAAACAATTCTAAAACTGGCCACGTTACTTTTAAGTTGTTGATACATTAGTTACAGATTAAGCTTTTTAATCTTCCCTTTGTTCTTCAAATTCCGAAAACACCGGCCAACGGGCCGGGCCCAATGCTAGTATATGTTATGTAAAAGGAAGGAAGGAGATGAGAAGGAGATTATTATTATACATTATTTATGGCCAAAAAATATTGTTGTGTGTAACAATAGACATAGTATCACTCTCCCTCTCTCCATCATAATTCATAAGCACTCTTGTAAGTTGGAACTAAATATTCATCAGCATGACGCAGCCTTCCTTTGGCAAAAATAAAAAATAAAAAATAAAAATAAAAATAAAATTCAAGGGAGCTATGCGTGGTGCTAGCTAAAAAATATTGTTGTATGTAACTCTGTATCCCTCTCCCTCTCTCATCCATCACAACCACTCTTGTAAGTAGGGTTGGAAGTTTGATATCGGTATTTGGGATATACCGAATACCGGTATTATTGAATACACTTATTATTTATTGGGATTGGGATTGAGATTGAATTTCAATTGTTATTCGGTGGTATTAGAGATTACGAGATTGGGATCGGTATATACCGAAAAACTGATCAATACCGAAATATAAACTAGTGTGTATTTTATCCTCTCTACTAGACTCTCTCATTCACGACCCTGAACCACCAAGACTGTTATTTTTATTTAATTATACATATATCATTCAATCACTATTAATAGTCGTCTCTCAACCTCCAAGCCTTACAATTGAAATTCCATCACAACCACTCTTGTAAGTAGGGTTGGAAGTTTGATATCGGTATTTGGGATATACCGAATACCGGTATTATTGAATACACTTATTATTTATTGGGATTGGGATTGAGATTGAATTTCAATTGTTATTCGGTGGTATTAGAGATTACGAGATTGGGATCGGTATATACCGAAAAACTGATCAATACCGAAATATAAACTAGTGTGTATTTTATCCTCTCTACTAGACTCTCTCATTCACGACCCTGAACCACCAAGACTGTTATTTTTATTTAATTATACATATATCATTCAATCACTATTAATAGTCGTCTCTCAACCTCCAATTCGTCAAATTAACGATTACCAATGACAAGAACTTGAGATGTCTCCTCTCCTCTATTCTCCTTAATAATATCCTAATTCAAGACTCTTTGCTTAGTCTTTTGATTCCCCCCTAAATTAAACAATAAAATCTAATTTATATATTTAATTATTAATTGCAAAGTAATTAATTTTGTATTCGATAATATCGATTGGAATACCGAAGTACCGATTGGGATACCGAAATATTTAGGAATTGGGATTAGGATACCGAAATTATTTAGGGATTGAGATTTGGATTGACTTTAGAGTGTAATTCGATATTTAGAATTTCGATAATTGATATTGGGATACCAATACCGTATCGATTTCCACCCCTACTTGTAAATTGTAACTGAATATTCATCGGAAAAAATATAAGTTGTAACTAAGTATCCCTCTCCCTCTCTCAATCGTCTCATCTATTAGTGGTCCTGAATCATGATCAATAACCTGTAACTAAGTAACCCGCCACACCACCACCGATCTCCTCGAGTACGCCAACCCCAGAACTATGTGAGAATAAATTAATTATATTATTTATTTTTTTAATTTAATTAATTTTTATTAAATAAGTTATATGATAAATCATATACCCAAATTAAGTGGAATGATAGGATAGACAAATAAATTGTATTTTTTTTAATTTTTTTAATTTCTATATCATCTAGTTAACGATCAAACTTTATAGTTGATTGTCACATAGGTTAAGATAAAGATGATGAAATTAACAATGTCCCTAACATCATACATCTCTTCAAAGTTCAAACCATGAAGCATGCATTCTGTTTTAGTTTTCCATTGCATCGACAAGATTGGGGCTCGGGGTAAAATAATGCAAACCTTGAATGATTCAATTGTCCCTTCCTGACTGAATGATCCTGGGCGGCAAGTAACCCTTTTGCATCCAGATCTTTTGATAGGAATCTCAATATTGTTCGTGAAAGTGGATCATCAGTTTGCTGGGCTGGGCCTCGGCCCACATCTGCCTCAAGCATGGCAAAGCAAAACACAGGGGTGGATCATCTGTCCAGACAAACTTGCCTATCCCAAACAGACCCAGAATGGGCCCAGCCAATGAGCAACACAATTGTTTTTCCTTTAAGTAAACATTGTATCTCTCATTCTCATCTTAATCAAGTTCAAGTGATCTACTAGCAAAAAATTAAGAATTTAGTAGAATCAAAACTTTACTTGTCCCGTCTCAATCAAAGTTGTCAGTAGTTTGGATAACACATTTTGGGTGACTTGATTGTCTTGAGCCAGTCGTGGAGTTGCTCTTCTGACGAAAAAACAAATGTAACATTTTGATATGTGGTTATTTAAATTGTTTCATTCTGTGAAAATTTTGAACTGCCATGAAAGGGAGGTGGCACTTTCAATTGCTTCATTTTTCAAAACCAATATATTTTATAATAACATAATTACTCACTTTTTATTTTATTTACATCCTCCTATTTTTTCAACAAAACAACAATTTCTCCACTTACACCTCCAACTAATTTGCACCCTCTGACATTTAACCCTCAACTAGCAACCTTTTCGAATTTGCACCATTGCAATTGTTGCCAAACATAGTGTTAGTGACTTAAGACAAGCTAACATTTTTGTAATTAGCCATTCAAGTCTCAACAGTCAACGGAGCCACAGAAACCATTTCCATTTTCCGCAGCCGCCACCACCAATCCACAGTTTTGAGATGTTCTCGCCAATAAAGCAGACCCACACGAAAGCTGAAAACTTTCCGTATCTCCATTGCCCTATCCCACCACCAAATCTCCGTTGCTTCCCTTCTTCGATACTCGCCTTTTCCTTCAAGAAAAGTTTAAGATACAGAATCAGCGTTTTTCATTCGTTCTCTAGTTGCCCATTTATGCTCCGAGGGGTTCCGCAGCTGCAGCCTCGATTTCACCGACTTGGGTATTTGAGGCGTTTTAACAAGAGGTAGACTGTCGAATGGATTGCATCCAGCAGAATAGCCGAGATTGAACGAGCGAGACGTTCAAGTGGGAGAAGGGAAGAGAGGCTCGATTGGGGATTGGGATTTGCTGAGGTATTTACTCTATTCACTTGGAGATGTTCTTCTTGTTCAATCGATTCCTTTCCGCTGTTCACTGACTGCATAGAAAAGAGGGTTTGGTCTACACTTTTTCATGAGTTTGATTTTCTTCCGTTTGATTGCCGGTTCTACCTTTGGTTTGTTCATGCTGTCATTTGCGCGGGAGTGCTTTGGCTGCTAGTAAATGAATCTTTGGGTCTGAAAGTTTCGAACTTTTCGTTCGCATCCTATCTGGATAAGGGGTAGTAAAGGATATCGATTCGTGGGATTTCCTTGATTGAGCCCAACTGTATCAATTAGCTCTTTGTTCCTCTGATTTTACCGCTGGAGCTATGGTTGTAATTTATCAGTGAGTCAATACATATAATGTTCTCCTGATTTGATGCTAGATCCATTGTAAAAGAAAAGTTTTGGCGGGGTGAAATGGGGGCCTTTGCATTGACATCTCAGTGTTGCTTGAAGTGTTTGTTTCAGAATAACTCTGCAATACCTTCTGTTTCTGTAATCACTGGTTATTTATAGCAATGGTTGCTTGGTCTGAAATTGTACTCTTTGGTGATCGCTGCCATTTTCATGTTGATAGCTTTCAAACAAACTGGTTGTTTAAGATCTTGGTCCAAACTCTTTGAGTTGATGTAAGGCAAGTGTTGCTTAGATTATAAATGCGCCACTTTTTAAGAAACACCAATCAAGATTTTCGGTTCTACAGGTGCCAAACTGAACAGCAGAAGGGACAATGTCTTTGTTGTCAAAGTTAAGGTGTATCACTGTGGATGTCACGGGAACGTTATTGGCTTACAAAGGCGAGCTTGGTGACTACTACTGCATGGCAGCTAAAGCTGCTGGAATGCCATGCCCTGACTACAAACGTATGCACCAGGGGTTCAAAGTTGCATATACAGAAATGGCCAGGAATTATCCCTGCTTTGGGCATGCAGCTAAAGTACCAAATATCGTTTGGTGGAAGACATGCGTTCGAGACTCCTTTGCCAGGGTCGGTAAACTAGTCCTTTAACTAGCGTGTGTCTTGCATTATTGTCTACAATCTGCATAGATGAGAAGTGAGTTCCATAACTTGAGAGAAGAGGCATTTATGTAATAGAGTTGGTGTGTGATGATTTTCAGGCTGGATATGATTATGATGAAGAGACATTTGAGAAGATATTTAGACGGATATATGCTTCCTTCGGATCATCTGCACCTTACAAGATCTTCCCGGACTCTCAGCCTTTCCTCAGGTGGGCACGTGAGAGCGGCGTCCTTGTTGGCATTGTCAGCAATGCTGAATACCGTTACCAGGACGTGATCCTGCCAGCCCTTGGTTTACACCAGGTACTTATAATTCATTAACACAACTTGTTCCAGAGACAATAAACTGGGTTTAGTGTATCTGCAGTTCTCTATCGTAACAATGTTCTATCGAACACCAGGGATCAGAGTGGGACTTTGGTGTGTTCTCGGGTATTGTTGGGGTGGAGAAACCTGACCCTCGTATCTACGAAATTGCGTTGGAAAGAGCTGGGAAAGATATTCGGCCAGAAGAAACGTTGCACATTGGGGATAGCATGCGAAAGGACTACTTGCCTGCAAAGAAGGTGGGGATGAATGCAGTGCTACTGGATCGATTCAATATTCCAGATGCTGAGGAATGGAAGAAAGCTGGTGCACCTGTGTTTCCTGACCTTGTGGCTGTACAGGAATATCTCACTTCTGCCTCCTGACCTGACTGACTGACTGGACCGACTTCTAACGGGGTTTCGTTTGTTTCACCAACCCGAAAAGCACCTCTATTGTATGATCTCTTCCCGTTTTATTCAGAATGAACATGGAAATTAGAATGGGCTGATGCATGGGAAGTGAAATGCAGGTTGTTGCATGTTCACGAATCTTGTATATGCCTGCACAAGCTCTAGTTTCAGTTTCACACATCTGTTGTGAGAAATCTGGGGTTTGAAAGCTGAAATGGCAATTTCTTTCTAATCTAAATGTGTATGCGTTCATATTCTAATTGCACATTCATGCCCCGGATGATTCATCCATGACTTGGTTTCGACACTCAGAGGCATACATTAGGATGCATGTACTAGCTTCCACGATTAAGGCGTTGTATATATTTCTCAAAACATCTTATCATAACAACAAAATAAGTTCTAACAATTTGAGCTACCAATCAAGCTCTCGTAGCTCAGTTGGTTAGAGCACCCGTTTAGTAAGCGGGAGGTCTTGAGTTCGACTCTCAACGAGAGCATTTTTCGCTTCATAAAAGCCATAACTTTTGAGAGGTCTTGAGCTCGACTCTCAACAAGAGCATTTTTCGCTTCACAAAAGCCATAATCTTTTGATGGCCTTACTCCACAAGTACCCATTAATGTATTTGATTCTTGTTGGAAGCAACACGATATAGTTTATAACCTTTGAGTGGTCTTGAGTTCGACTCTCAACAAGAGCATTTTTCACTTCACAAAAGCCATAAACCTTTTAATGGCCTTACTCCACACATACCCATTAATGTATTTGATTCTTGTTGGAAGCAACACGATATAGTTTATAAGAGGATAGTTTGAGATGTACAAATCTCCTATTTCTAGGTTAGCCCACTTACTGACAGAAATACATAGAGTGGCAAGTACTGTAGAACGTTAATGCACTGCATCAAGGAAGTCCCATATATAATAAGACTTAATATTGGAAAAATGTCAATTTGACCTTTGAACTTTTATGTTTTGGTCAGCTTTGGTACATGAATGTTATTTATGGTTATGGCGGTACATGAACTCTTATTTTCCCCCGGTAATTATGAACTCTTACTTTTGATCAATCCAATACATGAACTTTTTAATTTATGTGTAATTCTAACTAGAGTTGATGACGTGACATTAATTAGAGTTATTTATTTATGCCATCTCATACCCTACGTGTCACTTAAAATAAATTAAAAAATGGATCACATAAATACTTTTATCCTTTATTATTGCTTGACTTTCTTTTCTGAGCTTTTTTCAAAGAGTTCTCGTAATGGACTTAATCTTGGCAAGAAGGTCAATTTGACCTTTGAATTTTCATGTTTTGGTCACCTCGGTACATGAAAGTTATTTATGGTCATGGCGGTACATGGACTCTTATTTTTAATCAATTCAATACATGAACTTTTAATTTATGTGTAATTCTAACTAGAGTTGTTGACATGACATTAACTAGAATTAAATATGTCATCTCATACGTGTCACTTAAAATAAATTAAAAATGAATCACATAAATACTTATATCCTTAGTTACATGTATAATTTAGATAAGGGAATGTATCATGGACTCTTGGTCTACGGATTATGAAATTGGAAGATCGCGACAAAGCAAGAAAACAAAACCAATAATAAATGAATAAGACACACACGAATTTACGTGGTTCACTATCCACAATGTGTGCTCGCTAATCCACGGATAGTAGAGACCCAATTTCACTATAGCTCGAACAGATACAGATAACAGAGATAATAAGATTCGAATCAGAAGTAGTGAGACACGAAATTTTGTAAGTGAACTCTTGATTTTGTACCGGAACCAGCGGGATAATTAACCATGGCTTAATCGTGTTTTGGAGATGGTACGCGATCTTTGCATGTCTCCACTCAACAGGGGATTGTTTGTTGATCGAATTCCTCTCTGTTTCTCTTTCTATTTACCGACTTTCTTCTTCATCTTTTAATAAATGAAATTGGCAGCTGAGATCGAAATTCTTGCCTCACTCTGAAGGGACAAAGAGAAAGAGAATCATGTGTTGCATAATCCCGATCTTGGCTGCGCTCGTAGCTTTCACCCCGCCGGCGATCTACTGCTTCCTGTCGCAGAACTGCGGCGACCTTGTCGACGATTTAGCTGTGGGTAAGTACATCGTAGCAGCCGATTCTTGCTGGAGTTTGTGGAAGAAGGTGGCGCTCATACTTGCACCGCCGTTGCTGGTTCTACTTCTGAGATGCTGCTGCTCCGGCGGCGCCAGCTCCGCGACAAGGCCGCCGCCCCCGCGGAGGCAGCAGAAAACCCATTGAAATTTCTCTTCGAAAATTGAAGGGTTCTTAGACTTATTTGATTTAATAATCATATGGTACTATGGAGTCATGTTTGTATTTAATAATCATATGATATTCAGATCATACTTACTAGCTAAAAGTAACGGTGTACAAAGTCGCATTGGACTAAACCAAATTAATGTGAACCGTTTTTAGTTCCATAAATTTTATTACTACTGAAGAAAAATTGACCGAATTAAGGGGTCGTTTGCTTGATGGATTTGGGTCATGGATTTGGGACGCAAATCCCAAGCATGATGGATTTTAGCCAAATCCATTGTTTGTTGTTAGGTGTTAAATCCGTGGGGTCCACGGATTTGTTCCCTTTTTTGGATCCAAACCCGTGGACCCCACGGACTTGTAAATCCCACATATTGGGATGGGATTTGTAAATCCTTGATGGCTAGTTATATTTATAGCAAATCCATCATAATTATATCATCAAGTCTATCATGCAAACAATAGACTCTTCAAATCCATGATGGTACAAATCCCTCATAAATCCAAAGGTTTTTTTGAACCAAAACCCTCATTTTTGAAATCCAACAAGCAAATGACCCCTAATATTTAGTCATGACCCAATTGAATTGAATGCAATGATGATTTGGTCATTAATACTAATATGTCTTTTACTGTTTGATCGCAGTTCTCATGCGTTTGCTTCACTGTAGACCGCTACAATACAAGTAGAAATTGTGGAAACTATACAAAGTCATAGAATTAATTTTAATAACAATTCACACGAAAAAAAAGAGAGGAATAAATCGGTGCATGAAGGAATGGACTGATTATAAAGATACGTAGTTAGCTTTTTGATCCGGTAAAGTGAACTTGCTTTATCATCCCCCGCGGAAAAAATGGCTTATAGTCGCTTTGTGATCATGGGAAGCAAAGTGGCCATGGCGTGACTCCACTAGAAAAAAGAACACCTAAACAAATATTTTCCTTGCGCTAGGGGCAACATACTCTTCTTCTTTAAGTATATGCCAAGCCACCATTAAACGTTTGCACATCACTCTTTACCTCAAAAATCTAAACCAGACTTTCCATGTTTCATCTCCACTCACTCCATCCCTACAATAATGTTGAACACAACCCGACCGCCGACGGCAAAACCAAAGAGCAGCAACAACAACAGTACTACCAAGCATCGCATGGCAAAGCTCTCCATCTTCCTCTTCACCATCTCCGCCACCGCACTCTTCTTCTACCTCTCCGAAATCCAGTCCCTCCACCTCCGCTCTCCTCCCTCCTCTTGGTTCTCCGACCTCATCCGCACCGACTCCTCCTCCTCCTCCGCCGCTGTCACCACCGGTGATCAAGAAGTACAACAAGCTGACGATGAAGAGCACCGGCTCATCGTGGACTCCATGACCGAAAAGCTCCGACAGTCGGTCACGTTCCTCCCGCTCAAGGACCTCCGCTACTCCCCCGTGCCCTTAGAAGGACACACGTGGTTCATGAGCTCGTTGTTCGACTTCCAGGACGAGGACGGCGGGGTCCAGTACCAGGAGTTCCCCTTCGCCGCGGAACCGAGGAAGGGGAACTCCCTGGGACGGCTGCTCTGCCTGAAAGGCAGAGACACCCACGATGGGTCGTGGAACTACTACGCGTTGGCATGGAAGGAAGCCCTTCCGGTCAACGCCACCCTGATGAAAGGGCTGACCTTCGTGTCGTACAACCACTACGACTACGGCAACATCTGGCACGGGCTGTCGAGCCTCGTGCCGTTTGTTGCCTGGCACAGAGCCCACCGGTGTGGAGACTCCTCGTTTCCGGACAGGTGGGTTCTGTACCACTGGGGGGAGCTCAGGTTGGGGATGGGGCTCTGGCTTCAGACGTTGACCGAGGCCATATTTGGGGGCGGGGCCCCGCTCAGAGTGGAGGGGTTTGAAGGGCTTGGTGAGGACCAACCGGTCTGCTTTGAGAAAGTTGTGGTGACGAGGCACAATGAGGGTGGGATGTCGAGGGAGAGGAGGATCGAGACCTACGACCTGATGAGGTGCAAGGCTAGGGTTCACTGCAACGTCAGCCTGGGTCGGAGGCCAACCGACGACCGAGGGGTGCCCGTGATCGGGATGACTCTGTTCCTGAGGACCGGGGCGAGGTCGTTTCGGAATGAGAGTGCAGTGATTAAGGTGTTTAGGGAGGAGTGTGGGAAGGTGGATGGGTGCAGGATCCAGGTGGCTTACTCCAATAATCTCACATTTTGTGAACAGGTAACTACCTTTAATTGAGTCATTAGTTAGCTTATTACTCTTTGTCTAATTGATCTCTAGGCTAGCTCTTAGATAATGGGTTGATTGAAGTGGAGGATAAAGAAGAGAAATCAAATTTGTGCTTTGACCAAAAGGTTTCACTAAAAAAGTTCCCATGAAGAAAGGTGATGGTCACATGGATTCACCTAGCTAGCACTCAAAATCACTCAAAGGAACAATCACATGAATGACACCTTTGAGTATTTGACACCCATCCAAGTTATACACCATAAAACACATACTATATAGTATATATATGCTTTGTGTACGAATTCTTATGAGCTGAATCGATACTGTAATTTTTCTTTTCAGTTTTCGATATGATTGTAGTTGCGGTATTAATTTATTAGGTTAATTGTTTTTTTTTTGTTGGTTGGTCAGGTGAAGTTGATGAGCTCGACCGATATTCTAGTATCACCACATGGAGCTCAGTTGACAAACATGTTCCTAATGGACAAGAACAGCAGCGTGATGGAGTTCTTCCCCAAAGGATGGCTAAAGGTCGCCGGCGTGGGCCAGTTTGTTTACCACTGGATCGCCAGCTGGTCGGGGATGAACCACCGCGGCGCGTGGCGGGACCCCGACGGAAATAACTGTCCGTTTCCCGAGGACGATCGCCGGTGCATGTCGGTTTTCAAGGACGGCACGATCGGAGTGAACGAGACTCATTTTTCGCAGTGGGCTCAGAGTGTCCTCGGTGAGATGAAAGCTAGGAAGTTGGAAGATGCAAAAATGACGGCAAACGGGAACAATTTTGAACATGTCCCAAAAACTTGTCATTGTGGTTGATTTATTAGTATATGGAACCCTTTTTTTCACATAAGGGAAGCTTTTGTTATTGATTTTGTTATCCAATAGTTGGCCCAGAAATAAATGAGTATTTTTTAGATTTTTTTATGGAGAATGGGTGCGGAGCACCACTACCTTATAACATTAATACGTCGGATTACCTTTGTTCCAAAAATGTCATACAATACTCATCTACAGATCTCATGATCATGCTTAGAAACATAGTGAGCGCGAGAAAGAAATAGAAAAACTCATACGAGAGGAGGTTGCGAAAGAGGGGCATTAAGCTCGCATGCTTTTAATTAATTTTTCTTTTATTCTTTTATTAAGTAACACATAATGTCAAAATCTAATTTTATATCATTCTTATACAAAAATCTGCAAAACTGGACATTTCCAAAGCCTATGACAGAGTCGAGTGGAGTTTTCTAGAAGCAGTAATGAAGAGACTAGGTTTTCATGAAAAATGGGTTGCAATGATTATGCATTGTGTCTCTACAGTCTCATATTCGATCCTAGTAAATGGACACCAGACCAGGACTTTCTTTCCTACTCGTGGATTAAGGCAAGATTGTGTTTAATAGGGTGGCTCATTTCACCATTTTTTGGCGTGTTAATGAATTTGTAGGACAATGACAGGTCTACATCTACACTCATCACAATCTACACATAATATAAATGTGAAATGTGAAATGAGAAAAGAGGGATTCCATTTCAAATTTGATGCATACAGAGCAATTTTTAGGGGTAAATTTAGAAGATGCCAGTGCGGTCGGTCTGTTGAGCACGAAAGTAAAAATATGTTTTCATTTAAACGGGCCCAAACTGTTATTTGGCCCACTAATCGTGCACCCATCGCCAATGTAGTCAAATTCGGGATTTTGATCGTAAAATCGTAGGATTTTAGGATTTTACTTAGGGATTCCGATCTTGATTTTACTATAAAATCGGTGGACCTTAAAATCGTTTAAAATCGGGACTAAAATCGTTAAAATCGTAAAATAGTACCGAAATCGGGATTTTGATCGTAAGAGAACAAAATAGGTGGTTTGAGCTAATTTAAAATAAGTATAACTGTTTCAGCGGAAAGGGCAATGGAATCTTCTCAGATATTTTTTTATTAGAAAAATATTCAAAAATAATAAAAATAACCAAATTAGGGTTCGGTTAATCTCTTTCCCTTCACCCCATTTAACTTATTGGTAAAACACCTGTCCTAATATTGGAAGTATGTAAGAACTAACATCATTATTAACTAATTAATTTATTAATGAATATATTTGTACCAAGCCACTAACATTACTTATTTTATTGGAGTTCAATTATTTTTAGTTTTAAATCATACTTAGTAGACGATGTCGAAATATTACTTTGAGTTAAACAATCTAGACATAACATGAAAATAAGAGCCAAACCCATGAACTATATCCCTTCATCATGAATTGTTTTGAGTTACACATTAAATAATAATTAAAATAGTGATTTTGGAACATTAATCTTGGAATTATCTTATGGAAAAAAATCTTCTGAATTATCATTTTAAATGCTATGTGTCTTTGTGATATTAATAATTTAACTTATTAATATTCTTATATGCTATGTTCTATATGATACTTAAAATCCTACGATTTTACGATTTGATTATACGATTTTGATTTTACCCTAGTTTTCCATTTTAGGTAAAATCTCGATTTTAACTGCATCGCAGCCTCTCCAAATCTTCCTATTCTACTCGCCGGGTCATCTCCTCCACTACAAAATATCTCCTCATGTACTCAAAGTTCTCACTGAAACCTAATATCTACAACTTAGGCGCAGAGGGAGCAACCGATGGATTGTAGTGACCCCCACTATTTTGATAGCTAATCAAGAAGAGCGCGTTTGTTTAGTTGTATGGTGATTCACTTAATTAACAATTTTTATTCCGTTGACAGCCTCCTCTCCGCAATTGTATTGTGTTCACGAAGATCTGAAGGCGCAAGTGCAACAGGTCCAGGGGTAAACAATATGTATAAAGCGTTGGCCAAATTGAATTGAGTCATTCTACTTGGAATATGAAGATTTTTGCTTAATTGCTTTGGTTCGTGATGCAACTATGTTATGTTTGAAGTTAGACCAACGCAAACAAGAGCACAGCTCCAGGGTTATTATGCACATTAGGTAGTTGGGGCATTAATTGATAATTATTTGGGATTATTCCTACAAGTACATAATTTGGAACGTGCCTTTATATTGCATTGATTAATAGTTGTTTGAGATTTTTCAAATAAGTGATTTGACATATTAAACTCTCTTATTTTTGAAAATGGAGTCTTCGAAGTGGAATATGAAGATTTTGGATTAAGCTTGGTTTCGTAACGCCCTTATGGGTGTTTATTCTCTAAAATGCAGCTGTCTTTCAAAGTGCCCGTTGCAAATGGCAAGTCAGGATACAACGATGGTACCGGTACACGTTTATATCATTAGTAGGTAGCAGATTGTGTCCATTCTACTGTATCATTTAGCTAAATACTTAGTTGTTCTTTTCAACTAAAAATTATGCTTAAATGCTGTGATTGGCCTCAGAAATGTATGTCTTTGCATTAACTGTTAATGATTGTGAGTTTTGGTTTAATGGTGAAAAGTCCATTTATTTAGAAGTCTAAATTGGGCAAACCTATTGGACAATAGGAATGCCATACATTAGTGTCGTGGGAGGTTTGTTTGATGTCTCAGGGTGTTAGATTTTTAAGAAGGTTGTTTGTTGTGGCAGAGAGTCCCTAAAGCTAGCGAGGTATTCCTATGTGGGCTTTTTCTTTGTTTGACTTTTTCTCGCCTTTTTTCTTATCTCTTTTTCTATTTTTGGTTTTTGTGTGCTACCTTCAGTTGCTACGTCTTCATTTGTGAGCCATCTATACTTTTCTTATTCAGTGCCTAAAAATCATATATACTCGATTGCATAGTAGTTACTAATAGACACATTTATACCAATAGACAGATTTTAAGTTTTATCAGTTGTTAGTTTTAATATTTACTTACATTGGTTGTTTATGTAGTTTTCTTTGTAATATTTCTCATTATACAACTAATTACTATGACTACGTAGTTGTATAAGTGGGGGTTGGACATGATAGTTCTTAGAAGCATCAATACTTGAAGGTTATTATAATGACCAAATTCTAAAGTTATGGTTTGCCTTCAACTTGCTTGGAGCATTTCAATTATGCATCAATTGTTCTCTCCGTGTAGTTAACTCTCAGACAAATCGAAAATCATGCTGATATGTGCTTGATTGCAGTTAAATTTAGGGTTCTACCGCATTGTTGCTTTACTCTTTTTTCGTGGTTGAGTTTGCTTCAAAAAATTTAGTTTGATTTTAGAAAATTTTGCTTCTGCAGTCCTGTCTTGCCACCAACGCGTTCAATAGATGGAGACGGGAGAGGCGAAGGCTATTTTTGTGTTGTTGTTGCTGGTTTAGGGATCGGTTTGTGAAGAAGAGGGAGAAGAGAGGGGGAAAGGGAAATGCAGGAGAGGGGGATAACTCTTTTCTCCGACAAAAATGGAGTGAAGAAAGGAATTATGATCAGTAAGAATATGGTTATCTTACATAACGGTCTCTATTCTGTTTGAATTGAGTTTGAGAGGCAGTGATAAGGACGAGCTGCAACCAATACATAGTGAGAAGAGAGCTATGAACTATGATCATGTCTTATTTCAAGTTAGAAGGTAGTTTCGGTATAAGGATTATTTAATTTGACAAGTTGTTTCGTCCATGATTCTTGGTAGTTTCAGTGCCGTTCTAGCCAATGTTTAGTCTGTAATTTTTGAGAATTGATGTGCGAGTAATGACTTTCACTTAGCTTCAACTATTATGTGTATATTTATTGGCATGTGATGGAATTCTCTTTTCCTTTTCATTGAATTCATTTTCATACTCTAATTGTATTATTTGTACATAGGCAAATCATGCTCGAGATGGCAACTCGCTGATATGGCTGGTGCAAGGAATGAAGCCATCATTAGAATTCAGACCAACAACGGGGAGGGATGCCCAGGACTAATTCAATGATGATTGATGATGGTATAATAAAAACTGCAGTCTGCATCAGCACCAATTTCTAGGCCTAAGTAAAGGTATTCAACCCAGAACTCTGCTTAGCGCTAAAAATTGCCCTCACCCAACCTTGATCCTGTTTGACCCACTTCTGAAGAGTCAAGATATATGACTAATCCTCCCCGTTCGTATTTTCTTATTGACTCTTTCTCGGGAAGAATTGGATTAGTGGGTCGGTCCTAATCAAGTGGAATCCCAATCCCTTCACTCTCACTTGCTTTCTCTCCCATTCCACAAGTGGGTAACATACAGTAATCCGGCCAACGGGCCGGGTAATAAGCTAGTATCATTCTTATACAAAAATCTGCAAAACTGGACATTTCCAAAGCCTATGACAGAGTCGAGTGGAGTTTTCTAGAAGCAGTAATGAAGAGACTAGGTTTTCATGAAAAATGGGTTGCAATGATTATGCATTGTGTCTCTACAGTCTCATATTCGATCCTAGTAAATGGACACCAGACCAGGACTTTCTTTCCTACTCGTGGATTAAGGCAAGGAGATCCTATTTCGCCATATTTGTTCTTATTCATTGCAGAAGGCCTTTCTGCACTCTTAACTCAAGCAGAAAGGGAAAAGAAGATAGAAGGAATTCGAGTGAAAAGAGGGGCTCCCTCTATCAGTCATCTGCTTTTTGCAGATGATAGTGTTCTTTTCTCAAAGGCCACAGAAGAGGAATGTGGAAATCTAAGGACGATCCTGAATCTATACGAAACAGAAAGTGGACAAAAGATAAACCTGGAGAAATCTGAGATTTCTTTTTCTCCAAATGTTAAGGCTGATAAGAGACAGAGACTGGGGGATATAATGGGAATGAGGGTGGTCGAATTTCATCCTAAATACCTAGGACTTCCCACTGTGATTGGAAGACAAAAGAAACCAGTTTTCAGCTACCTAGTGGACAGAGTTCGAAGGAAAGTTAAGATGTGGAAAAGTAAGCTGTTATCTTATGGAGGTAAAGAAGTGTTGATTAAGGCGGTGGCTCAAGCACAAATGAATTATGTAATGCAAGTTTTCTTGGTTCCAATGGCAGTCACAAAGGAAATTCAGAGTCTGATATCAAATTTTTGGTGGGGACAACAGGGAAATGAGGGCAGAATGCATTGGATAAGCTGGAAGAATCTATGTTTGCCAAAATCTAAGGGAGGCTTAGGTTTCAAAAATCTACATGATTTCAACCTTGCACTCCTAGGTAAACAGCTATGGAATATCATTCAGAACCCCTCTTCTCTGGTGGCAAGGATTCTTAAAGCAAAGTACCACCCAGACAGAGATATAATGGAAGCGGAAGTAGGATACAATCCTAGCTACATATGGAGGAGCATTCTTGAGGCTAAGGAAGTGGTCAAACATGGGTTGAGATGGAGACTTGGAAATGGTAACAAAATCGACATCTGGCTTGATAAATGGGTTCCATCGGCTCCAAATTACAAAGTGGAATCCCCTGTAGCTCAATTTGCCCCGACTACGTCTGTTGGAGAGTTGCTGGACTTGGAAAGTAGATCATGGAATTTCCCTCTATTGCAAGCACATTTCAATTCAGAGGATAGACAAAGAATTATTCGAATCCCTATACCTAGACAACCAGCAGAGGATCGAAGGATTTGGGAAGCAGAGAAGACAGGGATATACACTGTGAAATCAGCTTATAAACTATGGACCAACAGACAGGAGGCAGTTCAGGGGGAGATTTATACTCCTATAAATTGGACACAGATATGGAAACTGAACATCCCACCAAAAGTCAAGGTATTTGCCTGGAAATGGATCAATTCTATCCTTCCAACAGGTGCCAAAATAGTGGATCGAATCGATAAAGGGTGCGATGAATGTTCTTTTTGTGGATTAAGAGAAACCCAGAAACATATATTCCAGGAATGTGGGTGGGTTCGTCGAGTTTGGCGACCTAGCTCTCTATGTTCTCTGTTTGAGAAGGGAGAAAATCTTACCAGTGAGGAATGGATGGCGGAATTGCAGGCGACGATCTCAGAAGAGCTCCTTAGCAAATTCATCGTAGCGCTTTGGTTCATTTGGGAAGAAAGAAACAGTCAGGTATGGAACAAGAAAAAATTGGAAGAATTTGAAATCATGACAAAAGCGGAACGATGGCTGGAGGAATACCAAGAGTATCAGAAGAAAACAGAAGGAGGTCAGGAGAAGAAGACTCACCTGTGGCGCCCCCCTGTCTCGGCGAACTTCAAGGTCAATGTTGATGCTGCATGCATTAATGGAGAGGGTTCTGGTTTCGGGATGGTGGTAAGAGATCGCGAAGGGAAGTTTTGTATGGCGGCTGTGAAGAGAAGTCGAATTCAATGGACCCCAAAAATGGCGGAATGCTTGGCAATCAGGTGGGGGATCGATCTTGCAGTGGAGTATGGTTTTGGGCAATGCGAAATTGAAACCGACTGCCTGGGTGTTGTCCAGAAATTGCGAAGAGAAGGGAAAGTGATGACTGAGGAAGGAGTTCTCTGTGAAGAGCTTATTGACCATCTGAAAGATCTGGGCTCTATCACTGTGGGCTTCTCGGGCCGGAATAGTAACCAATCAGCTCACTTAATGGCCCATACCACTTGTGAATGGGAAGAGGTAGAAGTGTGGACTATAAGCCCACCATCTTTTTTGGCTGCTCAGCTCTTAAAAGACTCCTGTAATATTTCTGCTACTTAATGAAATAATACAGAATTTTCCATAAAAAAAAAAAAAATAAATTCAAACCTACAACCTACATATGGAAAATGGTAAAACCACTAGAACAACATTTTTTTCTTTCTTATCCATTAATTAAACCTTTGCACGGAAGAATAGTCAAATTCCTGGGTCCGGTCATCAAATATTTTTGTGCAAGAAAAAAAAAGGGAAACTTAAAGTGAAAGAATCCCCCAGCAGGCAGCAGAAAGTTAGCACGAAAGTCTCTGGGGAAGTACCGCGACTGGAAAACAAACGCAGCAGAGACGAACTGCAACCAAATCCCGAGAAAAAGATGCAGAAACGCACCATTTACGCCTGGGCAGTAGCCCTCATCTGCTTCGTGGTGCTCATGATCGTCACTCCCGCCATCCCTCAATCTCAAGAATACCATGATTTCGCCGACCAGCGTCGATTCCTCGGTAAATTCCCGTTTCTTCTTCGTTTTCTCTAGTTTTCCTCGTTTGCCCACGTCTGGAAGCTAGTTTCCGCGTCCGCCGAACTGATCCAGTGGAGTGAATGGATTGGGCTTCATGGCCTCCCAGCAGAAATTGAATACTTGATCAAGTTGAAGTAGTAATAAGGGTTTGTGGGTTCACCCTGAATGTTTCCTTCTTTCGGGAGTTAAAAAGATGTGATATTTGGATGAGAAAATTTGAATTGATGGCTGAGAGGTGGAAAGTTTAGATTTTTTCTGTGGATTTTGATCTGGTTCAAGTGATAAGTTGGGGTTTATGCTTGATTGTTCATTTCACTTTGATTTGGTTCAGGAATCCCCAATATGCTCAATGTGGTGTCGAATTTCCCTTTCCTTGTTGTCGGGCTAATCGGACTTGTTCTTTGCTATCACGGGAACTACTTTAAGCTCAGGTGTGTGACTGATTCTAAGTATTTCTGATTCGTTTGATTAGACTGTCAAATGAACAGCTAGATCTCCAGTTTTGAAGTATTCATGTTGCCTTTTCCTTCTCTTTTCTCTGATTTGTGAAGTTTGCAAGGCGAGCTTTGTGGCTGGACATGTTTCTTTGTTGGTGTGGGGGCTGTGGCTCTAGGCTCAGCGTACTACCATCTCGACCCTAATGATGCTACCCTCGTGTGGGATCGATTACCTGTGAGTTTAACAATTTTCTTCAGAAGTGGAAGTGTGATAGATAGGCTGTCGATTGATGAATAAAGAAGTACTAACTTCTGCTCTTTTCTGAATGAAAAAAATGCAGATGACTGTTGCGTTTACATCAATTATTGCGATTTTCATCATCGAAAGGGTTGATGAACGGAAGGGAATGTTCTCTCTCGTACCTCTAATTTTGGTTGGGATTATAAGCATTGCATACTGGAGGTTGGTCATTTTGTTAGTCTTGTGTTCATTTGAGAATCAATTATCACTATAGGCTTCTTTCACCCCTCTTATTTGATGTCCCCCTTTCATAGATCACAGGAACTTAAGTATGTGCTAGATCTGGTTTATGTTATATATCCTACATTTAGGTGCTCTGTTACTCTATTATGTAAGAAACCAAGTTATGATCACCTGGACACATCTATAAGTTCGGTAGATTTAAAGAAATCTGTTGCTACATGCTTAATCCCATTACAGTATGAGCATGAACGGCCACCTTGCATTGATGTGCTTCTTTGCATAAAGCACATGAATTGTAGATGTGAAATCAAATGATATTTTCTGTCAGACCTAAATCGATTATGAGCACTTTAAAATGCATCAAGATTAATCAGAATCAGTACTTGGACTTGCTTAAGTGTGAATTAAATAGCATGTGCCCTGTACAGAAGGCAGGCTACCGCCTTTATAAAATCCTTCTCAAACGTATTTCTCATTTCATTATTTAACATGCAGTTTCTTTGATGATCTTCGCCCGTATGCTCTGGTTCAGTTTGTTCCTTGCATTGCTATTCCACTGATGGCTATTTTGCTGCCTCCAATGTACACTCACTCCACTTACTGGCTTTGGGCAGCAGGTGTTTTTTTCAACTGATCGCTTCTCTGTTGCTGTACTTCTAAACATCATAACTGGTGTAATAGACTAGTCACCGTTTTTATGCCCTCGCTTGCAGCTTTTTATCTTCTTGCTAAGGTAGAAGAAGCTGCAGACAAACCCATATACAGCTGGACGCATCAAATTGTCAGTGGGCACACCCTTAAGCACCTGTGCGCTGCAATGGTTCCTGTTTTCTTGACCCTCATGCTTGCAAAGAGATCGATCGAAACCGAGAGGTTCGATTTCTTGCTGCTTTGCTACATTTCCATACGGTTTCAGGATCCATGCTTCTAGGCCTGCAGGTGTCTAGATTAGCATCATTCTCACGTCTTGTGCATTTTGTGATTTTGTTATGAATGCAGAATAAGTCTGCTTAGCATGTGGCGGATTTCTTGGACCAAGTACAAGGAGAACGGCACAAAGGTGGAGACTTACAGTTGCACTTACACAAGCGTACCAGCTGAGGAACAAGCTTGACTGGGTTGCAATCCATTAAATTCCCATGTGATACCGAATCCTAACTTTGTATGCCTCTACTATGTGAATTGCCGGCTCATATGACCATCAAACTGATCAACCAAGATACGCTAGTTGTTGTACATGAACAGTAATGAATTGTTTGCCCAGTTGGGTGAACCTTAAAATTGACGAGAAAGATATATTGTCGAGATATGATATAACTAAAATACCGCGATATTTTGGCATTTTATTCTTTTTCCCTCAATATATTGTCCGAAATGTGAAAAAGGGCCTGAAAATAAGACCAAAAATGCAGAAAATTATCCAAAATGTAGGAAAAATTATACATGCTAAAATACAGAAGGTATATATGGAAACTAATCAATAAAAATGCTAGGAAAATACAGAAAAATTAGAAAACTAATACATTTCCTGGGGTAGAAAGAAATGCACTGAGACCAGGATTGCCAGCTGACTATTTGATGTCTATTTGATGTTTGGAGCAGGGGCTTCCCAAACCTGTGGACTTCTCCATTAAGCACCCTAATCGAGCTCTGCATATCGATACTAGTTATATGGATTGAGTTCAAAACCAAAAAATCAGCTTCACCAATAATCCCCACAAGAACAAGTGCCTTTCTCAAACTGATGGAACCGATTCAAATCTCTTACTACTATAACCCGTTCGTATATCTTCGATATAAATTTGAAAGCTGTGTGGCAGTCTCCACATATCCTGAGGTTCTTCGTTATTCGAAGAACTACTCCTGGGTTTGTGTTGAGAAGACCAAAAGCTACAGCTAGCTTTTCGCTATGGGTTGTAAGGTTACGCTCCTTCTCTTCTTCACTGACATCATGCAGCACCACAGTTGTATCTGGTACATACCCGGCTGCCTTCATCCTTTCAGCCAATGCCTCAAGAAACAAGTATATTTCCTTCGACTCGGTATGGGACCTGTCCTCACCCAGGAACAGGTGAACTTTGCCATTGACCTCAATCCAACTGCAACCAGGATTCTTTCGTATTCCTCGGCCTTTAATAGCAGCCCTCAAGTCATCTACCTCGTCCCACATGCCAGCGTCTGCGTACATGTTAGACAGCAGGATGTAATTGCCACTATTTTCAGGCTCTAACACAAATAGCTTCCTAGCTGCTATATCTGCAGTATCTAGATTCTTATGCATCTTACTAGCAGCCAACAATGCCCCCCAAATGCTTGCCCCTGCTTCCATAGGCATTTCGTCGATCATCTTCTTTGCTTCCACGAATCTCCCAGCACGACCCAAGAGATCAACAATGCACCCATAATGCTCAACTCTTGGTTCCACCGAGAAAACTGGTTTCATATTATTGAAGTACTTCAAACCAATTTCAACTAGACCTGAGTGGCTGCATCCGCTCAGCAGGCCTGTGAAAGTGACTGTATCGGGTCTAACCCCTGCTTCAATCATCTCCTCGAAAGTGGCCACAGCTTCCTTTCCACACCCATGAGATGCATAAGCAGTTATCATAGTGTTCCAAGCAACTAAAGTTCTATGACTTGGGGCCAGTCGATCGAAACAGCATCGTGCATCAACAAGGCTCCCGCATTTAGCATACATTGCAATAAGCGCTGTGCAGACTGATGGGTTTGAGTCCATACCGATACTAGCAGCATAATCATGGATTTTCCTGCCGCGTTCAAGAGCAGCAGAGTGTGCACAAGCGGGGAGCACACTCATTATTGTCACCCAATTGGGCTTCACATCAGAATCATACTTCAACATCTCGTCGAACAGAGTTAATGCTTGCTCAACGAGCCCATTCTGGGTGTATCCTGATATCATAGCAGTCCAAGAAACGATATTACTGCAAGGAATCCTCGCAAACAAATCCTCAGCGACGCGAATCTCTCCATCTCTCATGTATCCAGCAATCAGAGCATTCCACGAGGATACATCTCTAACATCCATTATATCAAACAGCTTGCGTGCATTCCCTATTTCGCCACATTTCACATACATGTCGATCAAAGAAGTTCCAACGTATGTATCTAACTCCAACCCAATCCTCAGACTCAAGCCATGAACACATTTGCCAATCAAAAGATTCAACAAATCAGCACAAGACCTCAGTACAAAAGGAAACGTGAAGTTATCCCCTTGAAAGCCTGACGAATGCATCCGAAGATAAAGCTCTACACTTTTCTGGTGGCAGCCGTATTTACTATAAGCACGAATCATGGAATTGTACAAAATCAGAGAAGGGTTCTGAATCCTACCGAACAAAACTCCAGCAGCGTCGAGGTCACCAGAACTGGCGTACATCGCAACCATTTTCGCTGCGGTGAAGCCATTGGGTTCCCACCCGCGAATCGCCATGTGGGAATGAACTTGCCGCCCGATTCTCAAGAAATTACGGCCGGTCAGATGCTGGAAAAGGGGCGCGTAGAATGAAAGGTCGGGCGGCTCGTGCTTCAGAAGTGGGTGTAAGAGATTCCACAGTGGCGTTCTATACGGAGACGACTTGGAGGAGGGATTGCTCCCGACGTAATCCTCCGGCGAGACATCTGCTTCGATAGTGAAAGAACGGGAAGGATTCGGCGCAGAAAGAAGGACAGGGTTTGGTTTGGATTTCGGAAGGGCGGCTGTCGAGCAGAGGCGTTGGTGCATTTGAAAATGGCGGGAATGAGAGAACTACGGCGGATTCTATCATTAGACCTTAACTGACTGTACCGAGAGCGCTGAAACAGAATAGAAATTGACGTTTATTAAGAAACTTTGGTTTGGCACGGCACTCACACATGAAACTTGTTCTCCTTGTGTCGTATTAGACTGGCCTATATACAGCTTCCTTCAATTCAGTAGTTGGGGATCATTCTAACCATTGTTTCAAGACTTTCAACAATGAAACTGCTAAGTGATTAAGTTCTTGAGCAGAGTAGATAGATGTCTTCATTCAAACTGGAAGCTTTGGATTTTGATCAACCCCTGATACTAAATAAAACCTTGGGATATATTTAAGCTCATATAAATGTATAACAACAATGATAGAAAGGCAACCTCCTGAAAAAGGATCCCAAAATTACTTCCTATGTCTTTAAGCCTATGATCTTTGATACAAACAATCATTTTCTACGACACTCTCAGGTATACACCCATCAAGGGGAATACAGGAAATCTGGCCAGCCACATCTATCTGCTTCTGTTTGGCTAATCTACACAGCAGGCAAGCAAGGGACCTTCACGAAAGAGTAAGAATTTTATTCTCCTCAACGGCAGCAGTACTGGTGCTATCATTATATGCTGCATCAGCTGAAGACGTGTCCAAATCGTTCAGTCCCAACTCTTCGTTCTGCTCGAATGACCTCTCGTATTCCTCAACTGGATGCACCACAAGCAACCCACATTAAGAAAACCAACATGTGTTACTACAAGCCGGACAGTTTCTGTAGCAGGAGTACGATGACAGATGCCCACCGCTGACTCTAAAGTCAATGTAAGGGTATGAACTCAGCTCAGTATTATTATTTAAGAATGATGAAAACAACAAGCTTAACCCATGGAGAGATCCATCTTGAGGAACAATAGAACTCATTAAGATCAGGATGGATGATTTACTTACATGTTAGTTGTTGGTCCTCTTTAATATCGTCCGTTGCTGGAGCAATGAAAGAATTTGCCAATGCATCATCAAGAATCAAAGTCCAAGGCTTTTCAAGGTTTAGAAGCTGGCAAGAGAAACAAACAGGCAGGCATTCATTTTCCTCCTCTAAACATGAGGTGCATAAAATGAATACCGGAGGCATCCATGCTTTGACTTCTTAAGGCAAGCAGTCATTTTCCTCCTCTAAACATGATTTATGTCATAGTGGTGCATGAGACATGTTTCATGTTTCAATGAGTGCCACAAAGAAGCAAGGCACCTGAAGTGTTCAATGACACCCTGGGAATCGAATCTGGTACTTACTGGCTAAGTAGTAAGCGTCCAGAGCAACGGGACTAATTGAGGTAGTCATGTCTCAATACATGAGCTAATGAAACACCATTGTTGGGTAAAATGGGACATCACAAACCCTTAGGAATAAGGTCGCTAATGTGAAAATTAAAAAAAAAAATTGGAAGACCACGACAGTGCATAGTTCGGAGCTGTAGCAGACCTTAATTAGTCTTGATCTGAAATCTAGCCACTTGTTTTTCCTGGATTCCTCAAGGCTATCACCGAATGTAAATCCATGCACTCTCTCAAGACCTGAAACAAAATCACATGTCAAAACAGCTAGAGGCAACCAAACATGTTATATAGGACTGAATCATCTCCTAATCTTGGATATAAAAGGCTGCTGAAAAATCATTGTGGCGCAGTGTAATATACTCAGGATGGAAAGCCCAGAAAAACAACTGATGCGAGAAGACAATTATGACATCACATCCAACCACAATTCTCACTTTCACTGATTTTTGTAACCAAGCCTTCCACTGTTGTCACTAATCCTCCCAAAGTTCCACTAGTGAGTTCCAAATCAAGCTCGGGGATTGTCACACCTGCAGTATCAGACTGGCAAAAACAAGAGAAAGTTAAAGAGGTATTAATCCTTTTCTGAGCCAAAGCACCATATCAATGAGGAACTCCAATGTGATATCTAAAAGATTGAGATAAGTCCAAGTCAACTGCTTTATCATATTAAGTTAAGCAATATTAAACAAGAACCAGTATTTTCAATGACCATCATACCATGGGCTGCCACCTGCCAGTCAAACAGAGCTAACCATCACATTTGCTATACTGGGGCTGGAACCAGCAGCCAGCCACTTTTCAGACCAGGAATATTCCTGTACGTTTAACTTTTATGATTATCTATGAATTACACAAAACAACTCTGCCACAGGTGTGTCAAGATTAATTCCTCAAATCATTTCTGCTCCAACTTCTTTTATCAGGACACTGGAAACAATTATGAATGTTTTCCTCTGGGAAGATCTTTCAGCTGAATAGTAAAACAAACTGCATGTCAATTCACAGACAAGAAAAAGAAATCTAGGAGCTCTGGGTAAACCTTTATGACATCACGACTGAGGTCTTTAACATTCTTCACACAGAGTGTTATTCTCTTTCCCTTTTCTGGAATTGCCCCGCCTGGCTTCAACTGCAACGAAGACATGTATCTACCTCAATTAGGAGACAGAGAACTAACAATGGCTGTGATGGGTTCTCACACACTTCTGAATTTATGTTATCTACCTCAATTACAAGGTATTCATTCTTCATTCTATTATGTTAGAGGCATTTACAAATAAAAAATTTGGTATGGTGCATTGGTGCAAAAACCAGAAAAGAGAAAAAAGACACATGGACCCACTTTTTCGGAGTACATTTTTCAATTTGATGAATTTGAGATTGCACGTGCAATTAAACACATCAGACATCAAAAGTGTCTAACAAAGATGATGTATTTAACAAATTGCTTATAATTGCAAATATCTCCCAAATATACACCCAAAAAAACAATCTGAAAGGTAATACAGATATCATCACGAACCTCAGAACTGCGGTAACCACAGGAATCACAGGTGGATGCCATCACAATTACTTCTTGAAAGTATGGGATGTCTGTATAGTGTCAAGGTCAATCATGCTCATCGAGAAAGTCAAAAGCTGATGATTAAGCCAATGTGAGGTTAACATATGTTTCCATGGTCATACTGAATTATTAAACTGCTCACATAAGCACAGAAACCAAACCAGAAGAAATATCAAGGATACTCGTGACAAACATCCGAGTTTCGCTCCTGACAGCACAAGCTCCACAAGTTGACGGGAATGTCATCACCTGTAAAGAAGCATGAATAACAGCCAATACCAAACTTCAACTTACAAGGAAATTAAGAACGTGGTTCCCAGTCAGTAGCTGACCTCTTCTGGTGAAGTGTATCGGAACAAAGCTTCAGAGATTTCCGCACTATTACTCTGAGCAATGGCTCGATGACCAGCTACTGCTCCAATTGATCCATGAGGTTCTACTTTTCCTGAATTGGCATCATCATTCTCTGTTCTCTCAACAGATGCTGTGGCCACAGGTTCTCCAGGCTGTGTTGGATTAGGTAGATAGCCCAAAGATGCTTGTTGCTCTGGAGTTCGATCGTAGAACTTGATATTCAATGCTGGATCTGGTGATGGAGCACACCTAGTCACACAAAATGTTCTCAGAAGATTATCCAATATTAGAGGACAATAAGAAATTTCCTTCAACGTTCAACATATTGCCTTACGGGTTCTCTATAAAGCTGTTTCCAGCAGGATCATCCAAGATGATAGTGAACGATGAATCTCCCCTAGCAAAAGCTCTTAACTTTGACAAGAATTGATCTATTGCTTCAGCAGTTTCAGGATTCACTTTCTAAACAAGCACAGCAAACACTACTTTAAGAAAAGAGAAGATAATGATAAAGCATCAGCCAAAAGTGATTAATGGGAAATTGGAGACGCACCCTGCGTTCGTCTTGAAGTGCTTGCAAGCCATCAGCAGCACGCATCAAAATTCCTTCCAACTGCCAATTATAAAAGCGTCAAAATAAGAACAGAGGATTGAAACCAAGGACGTAATATTTCTGGCACCTCATGCTTAAATGTTAAACCAACATGAATCGAAGTATAATAAAACAATGGCCCACTCAACAAGTGGCTGCAACAAACATGCTTCTAAATCATTAACTGTTTGAAATGATTCCTGGTACACCATTGAGACCTATTATGAGCTTGGTTTCTCAGTAAGATGTATTTCAAATTTTCAACACTCTGAGGTGAATGTATTTTAGGTTTCTACATTCCGGACAAGGAACATCCAATCACAAATTGTTCAAAAGCGTGAATCTTGTTTCCTTGAATGCATCACCTATCGCCGGACTGACTAAGTGTTAATTTAGCCTACAGTTTAATGAGTTTAATCTTTGTTTCATGTCCTTCATGAATTATTTGACCTCAGGTTGATTTACAGTTTTTTGAAACGTAAAATACTGTGAGACCAACCAAACTACTCATTTAAGGCACCTTCTGTCGTGGTGACATTGGCTCTCAGAAAGAAACAGGTGTCGTTTCATCAAGGCGACATTATATCCTCGTAAAGCATCAGGATTCGGTGCAACTTATAAGCTTTTAACCAGTTTTTCCTGAATCTTGAGATTTATCTTTTAGCAACACTGGAGATCCAAAATCTTATTTTACTTTATTTATGGAACAAATATGAGTGTCAATCAAGAAAATGGATCACCAAGAAAAAACCTGAGCGAAACCATTGTTTTTATTAAAAAAGGCTAGTTCTCTGATGAAACATACCGTTGATAGGCTACCACGCTGCGCCTCAGGAGGAATCTCAAAGTCCAGTTCAGGAATCTGCTCAAAAGAATGAGCAAACAGATCAATATTCAAGTCAATTAGTAAATAAGAAGCAAATTTGGGATCTTAAACGATGCTACATGCAAACTATTTAGCAAAACACTGTATACGTGACTTTCGCTTCAACTGCTGAACAACTATTTGACAAACCTATATAGAACAACAGATAACAGAATATGACTACCATCGCATAGGTCCAAAATCCCCCACCAGGAAAGAGGGAGGGGGGGGGGGGGATGTTTAGTTACTGACGCATATAAAAGCAGATACCTAAGGTGTTGTTTGCCAAAACCAAGGAAAAATCATATTGAGAATCAGGTTACCTTTATGGTTGCAGATTCAGATTTCACCACCTGACGATCAAGCATCTGCATTACCAAATGTACATCACTCACTAGTTGAGCAAATCGTGAATAATAAAAATAAGACCTCAAGTAAACGCCATGAATTAGCCTTGCCAAAGATTATCACGTACATAGGGTGCAAGGGACGTACACAGAGCTGCTTTATCAGTGAAAAATGGTAAAGGATTATTAATCTCTGTAAGTCAAGAATTTTGAGAAGCTGGTTCTTCCAAGTATATAACATGGTCTTGTTAGGTCCGTATAAGGTTTGAATTGCCTTTTTAACTGCTTGAGAAGAGAAATACGGATGACAAATATATGTCCAGTCTGATGTTCGCACTAATTTATTTATGTTTGGATGTTATTGTTAGATGAAATGATGAAAGGCAAGGAAAATCCTGTGTAGCAAAATAAATAGAGCTTTTAAGCCATTGCAACTATAATCCGACGGTACAACTGAAATGAGCATAAAGGACTTTCTTATAAAAACAGTTCTACCTTCTGATTGCCTGCTGTGACATTCAAACAGTAGCAACAACCCCGTGGCTGGATTTCACCCGCAAACTGGACTTCATTATTCCTGACAAAAAGCAGAAGAAGGTGGAATTACAAAGAGTTTACCAATAGTTTGTTACTTGTATATTAGCCATAACAATCAGGTTACCTCTCATCACAATGAGGGCATTCAAAGGCTGATAACAGTATCTGCAGCAAGAGCACATTTGACTTGAGTCTACTGTTTCCTTTTGCATAGGACTCAGTAACAGGTAACTAAGTAAGGCATATACAACTTTATGTGTGAAAGGAACCTATCAGCAGGGAAATAAAATGAAAGTAGAAAAACGAAAGGAATCCTATGACTTAATCTGCCATTCGCTGCAGATCAAACCATGACTGGGGCTCGATTTTCACTATCCAATATATTTATCTCAAAGGACAATTTTTACCATACATTTCATTGGGAAAAATAATCAGAATGAAGAATACAACAAGGAGCATTGGAGCAAGTATGGACAATACCTTTCTGAAGTGAGGAATTGAAGTCAACAATAACCTTGTTACTCCCTACCAATCAAAATAACATTGCCAAATAAGGTTAGAAAAATAGACGCTACAAGTGAGAAAAAGGCACTCATGATAAACTAGATAGCAAGTAGCGGAACATGCACAACCAGATTGAAACAAAAGAAGAGCAAGGAGAGCAATAAAATAAACTTGCTTGGAAGTCTCAATTTCACCATTCAAACAAGAGAAAAAAGAGCTACCAAATTTGGACGTGGAAAGGGAGAATTCAGAACAACAAATGCTATAGTGGAATCTGTAAATTCTACGGAGCAATCTTTTATCAACATCGGTGGACTTCCAAACTAAAGTAGGAGATTATGCCTCTACAAAAATTCACACTTGTATACTGTTTAGAACAACCATTGGCACTAACAGAGGCAGCTAAATGGGTCTCTTTATTAGCCCTTTTCCAGAAACTGGTTCATTCATTCCAATTGTGAACCTACCACTCATTCCCCTAGCTTCCCAATATCAATGGTAGGAACCCAGAATGTCAATTCACATAATAGGAAGAATATAAGTATACTGATGCAATGGAGAACAAGGAAAACGAAAAGGGTTTGAGCACGAGAAACGAACATTTTGGCCGCAACGCATACATAGGCTCTCGAGTTCATAAAGTGGGGCGTCGAGGTCGTCGTCTCCAGCAGAAGCGACTGCTTCGGCCACCGACCTAACGTCCATGATTTGCTCCTTACTACGACCCGCCTCCATATCCAGTTTTGTGTCAGAACTCTGGCTAGGCTTCGTTTTTTATTGTTGCAACCGGCGGCGGCAAAAGGCGAGAGCTTTCAAGTTCCGGTGTTTTATACAAAAGGCGGAGCTTGTTCGAAGAAAACTTCAGAATAAATAGGAAGGGCCGAAGCATCCGCAATCACGGTCCAATACCCTACTCCTTGAAGCTCCATCCCGTGTTGGTGGTGCGAACAGCGACGGCGCAAGACGTATTCCGCCTCGGTCTTTCAGACGGGGAAGAAGAGAGGAAGCTGGAGGTGCGGCCCAATTTGGTGATTTGGCTGATCCTACAAGAAGTGAGGCCCAATTCTGTGATATGGCGGATCCTACAAGACTTGGGCCGAGAAATGAATTGGCCCAGCCAATAGAAGAGGAAACAGACAGCAGGCCGGCCCAACTGGTGATGGTGTCCAATCTCGGCAGCCAAGACCAAATCAGACTTGAGCCCATCAATTCTAAAGCCCTGTCCGCCCAGCAATTAGTGCTGGAGCCCACTCCGTTTCAAGTTCAAGCTCCATCACCCTCTTATGAGTTAGGTAACTTATATTGCAGTGAAGATCCTGGATTTTTATTTGACGATTTTGAAGATGTTCACTCTTTTGGATTGCAAGGAGTAGGAATGGAATTCTTTGATAATGAAGGTATGGATCAATCTACAGATACAGCCTTTTCTTGCTCCCCGTTAGGGTGCGTGGCGGATGGGAAGTCAAAAGGGAAGGCAATACTGATTGAATCGTCAGAGTCCCCAAGAGTGTACGTTCGAAGAAATACTGGAATCTGTATCCAAGAACCAGAAGAAGGAGTGGTAAATTTCATTCCAAATAATCCAGGCGAGGATAAAAACAAAGGAAAAAGGGTGGAGGTAGCCAGCCCCAACTGGCCCCAACACTCTGGATGAATGTCTACGCGTGGAATTGTCAAGGAGTGGGGAGTACCTTGACATTCCAGACGCTAAAAGCTCACCGAAATTTGTCTAAGTCCTTTTTATTTCTTTGTGAAATAATGTCTCCTAGAGATAAAGTTGAATCTTTCATGTCACGGCTAGGCTTTTCAGATTGCTTTCCAGTTAACCCTACCGGCCTGTCGGGGGGTTTAGTATTTGGGTGGACAAGAGGTACTTCGGTCTCAGTTATTGGCTCAACCCCTTTTTTCATTGCCATTTCGGTCATCAATAATAACTCCCTTTGCTACGGTGCTTGTCCTCGTTTCGTGCTAGTAGGAATCTACCTTTCATACATAATCGCAAATCGACGCTCACAACTTGAGGAGATTAATAGGTTTTGTGCAAGGTTGTCAGACCCCTTTCTAATAATTGGAGATGTCAATTGCTCCTTATCCCCGGTAGAGAAATCAGGTGGTGCCCCATGGCGCATGGACAAAGCCCGCCCCCTTTGGGACTTTCTAAATAACTTGGGTCTACTAGAAGTGAGATTTCAGGGACCAAAATTTACTTGGACTAACCGGGGTAGAAATGGTATCCTAATCGAGCAACAAATTGACAGAGCATTTGTATCCACAAGTTGGGCGTTCCACTGGCCGAACTCTTGTCTATACCATCTCTCAGATAAAGGGTCAGATCATAGACTACTGTGCCTCATGACAACCCCGGAAATGTCTAGAGCTAAACGTCTATTCCATTTTGATATTAGGTGGACTAGAACTCATGAAGCAAAACTCATAATCGACTACGTCTGGAATATACCCATAACTGGATCCCTACAATTTTGTCTATTTAACAAATTGCTCAGGGTCCGTCACGCCCTAGTCGATTGGTGCAAAGGGGGTACCTCCAATTCAGCCAGACTGATAAAAGACCTAAATTCAGCTCTTGTTGAAGCACGGGAAAATCGCATAGTGGATTGGAACCTGATACGGTCTCTGGAAGAGAGGTTAGAGGCTCAGTATAGAATGGAAGAAATCTATTGGAGACAAAAAAATCGCGCGTTAACTGGTTAACAGAAGGGGATCGCAACACCCCATATTTTCATATGATAACGACAATTAGACGTCTGGCCAACTTCATCTGGGGTTTGGAGGACTCTAGGGGTCTTTGGTGCACAGATGGGGACCAGAAATTAAGCATAGCAGTTGAATTTTATCAAACCTTGTTTCAGTCCCAGCTTACTGAAGGTATCGACGTATCCAATCTGCCGTTTGAATGTTTCGTCTCTGAAGAACAAAACCAAGCTCTTATCGATCGTATCACACCAGAAGAAGTCAAAGAAGTTGTCTTCAGTATGGGGAAAACTCAAGCCCCGGGACCAGATGGATTCACAACTGGATTCTATCAAGCATACTGGGATATAGTTGGCAGCAATGTCACTAAAGCAGTCTTAGCTTTCTTTCACTCTGGTCACCTATTACGATCTTTTAATAGGACTTGGATCTCACTGGTCCCAAAATCTGCAGAAGTTAGATCCATGAAGAATCTCAGACCTATCAGCCTATGTCAAGTAGTTTATAAGATCATAGCAAAAATCCTGGCTAATAGACTAAGCCGGGTCCTCCCAAGTGTAATATCCCAAACCCAGAATGGGTTCATTAAAGGCCGTCAAATCTCTGACAATATTCTAATCAGTCACGAGATAACTCATCATCTCCGAACTCTAACATCAGGTCAAATAACATGGATGGCTTTAAAGCTAGATATGGAAAAAGCATACGATCGTGTGGAATGGCCATTCTTTTTCGAAGTGATGAAAGAACTAGGGTTTGACCACAAGTTTATATCATGGATAAAAGAATGTGTCACAACAGTTTCCTATTCGGTTCTGGTGAACGGGATCCCCTCAAGCTACTTTCGCCCAACAAGAGGTCTTAGGCAAGGAGATCCTCTATCGTCTCTCTTATTCGCTATATGTACAGAAGGGTTTTCTGCAATGATAAGGCACACAATAGCAGTAGCCAGTAGGTTATCTGGAAGGAGTCAGAATAAGGACAAATTGCCCGATGGTGTCCCACATCTTCTTTGCGGATGACTCTTATCTCTTCTTAGAGGCCACCTCGCAATCATGTTCAACAGTTCTTTCCCTATTTCAAGCCTATGAAGGTCTGAGCGACCAACGGGTCAATCTGCAAAAGTCAGCAATATTATTCAGCCGCAACATGAACCCAGATCTAGCTGCGGAGCTAGGAGGACAATTAGGAGTGGGAAGCATTGGAGAACAAGATTATTACTTGGGACTCCCATCTATCATATCTAGATCAAAAAGAGAGGCCTTCCAATTCATAGAAGAGAAGCTCATTAAAAAGCTACAAGGGTGGAAACAGCGGGTTCTTTCTAAGGCTGGCAAAGACATTTTGATTAGAACAGCTGCCACCAACCTTCCAGTCCATGGATTGTCGTGCTTCAAGATCCCTAAAGAGAATTGCAAGAGATTGAATAGTCAAGTAGCTAGGTTCTGGTGGGGTTCAGCGGATAATGTGGATCACCCAATACATTGGGTATCCTGGAAAAGCTTGGCGCATAGTAAATTCCTTGGAGGTTTAGGATTCAGAGACTTTGGGCTTTTAACCAAGCCTTGTTAGCAAAACAATGTTGGCGAATTTGGCAAGACCCGGACTCTCTCCTGGCCTCAATTTATAAGGGTCGGTACTTTCAGCATGGTTCAGTATTGGACGCTAATCTAGGCTCGAACCCTTCATGGGGATGGCGTAGCTTATTGTTTGGTAGAGACCTCCTTCTCCAAGGGTTAAGATGGCAAGTTGGGGATGGGCAAGACATTGTGGCCTTCAAAGATAAGTGGGTCATTGCAGACAAACCCATCATCCCGTTGGTCCGCCTCGCGAACATAACTAATTCCCCAAGAGTTTCCTTCTTCATCAAGGAAAATAGAGGAGAGTGGCACGTCCCAAGGCTGCAATACTGTTTTGATCCTTTAACAGTAAACCTTATATGTAAAATCCCGCTCCCGAGATGCCAACAAAGTGATACGAGAGTTTGGCATTATACAAAGAATGGTTCATATACAGTCAAAACAGGATACCACCTAGCTCTTGAGCTCTCCTTAGCTTCTAGCCGAAAACAACTGGCCCAAATCATTGACCCTCCTATCTGGAAGAAAACATGGGACATGGTATCCCCCCCGAAGCTAAAATTCTTTATCTGGCAGTGCCTTAGAGTGGTTTTACCAACGGTAGTAGCACTCAAGTCTAGAGGAGTAAATTGTCTGGTTCGTTGCCCAGTTTGCTGGAGAAGCCCGGAAAGTCTTGAACATCTGTTCTTCAAATGCCCCTTGGCCACAAGATTGTGGTCGCTCATGGGTCTAAATGATTTCATTTCCTTGGCCCCGACTGTGAATTTCAGTCTCTGGTGGCGACATGTTATGCTTTCTGAGCACCCCCAAACCCACATTCTCCTATACGTTTGTGTATTATGGAGGATCTGGAAGTTTAGAAATAAGGTGGTTTTTGAGCATTTCCAACCTCATGCCCAGTCTCTCGCTCGTCAGTGTTTTTTCCAAGTTCGTGAATTGTCATCCTCCCTGCCTTTGGTCCCTGCTCCTCCGCCCCAGCCTTCCTCCTCTCGTTACTCGTTTTGGTCCCCGCCTCTAGATGGTTTTTTGAAGATCAACTTTGACGCTGCTGTTCGTCCTTCTGGGTGCTCGTCTGGTCTAGTGGTGCGAAGTTCAGACGGGCATGTGGCTCTGGCAGTAGGGTTTCTTCACCCCGGTATTGTTGATCCCTACCTTGCGGAACTCCTTGCTGCTAGAGACGCCATTCTCCTTTTGGTGTCCAAATCTCTGTCTCGGGTCATCGTTGAAGGGGATTCAGAGAACGTGATTCGTCAGCTTTGTCAAGGTGCTCTCTCAGACTCCATTGGAGGTTCGGTGCTTCGGGATTGCTTCCTTCTCCGGTCTTCCGTCTCTGGTTCTTTAGAGTTTAGGGCAGTTCCTCGGACTGCTAACAGGGCTGCCCATAGAGTGGCGCAGAAAGCCCTGTTACTCTCCCCTTTAGAGTTGTGTTCCTTTGACTTTGTAGGTTGGCTTCACTAATGTATTGGGTTGGGCAGGGTCTTGGTAGTTTGTATAGGTTCTCTCTTGACATTACTTGGAGAAAAAAAAAAAAATAGGAAGGGCCGACGGGGAATAAATAAAAGCGAAATTGAAATTTGTTGTAGTAGTTTCTGCTGCTTTCTTGAAGCAACGAGCCAACGACAATAAAAAAAAAATATATTAAATGCTTCTCCTTATTATTTTTTTTATCAATACTAATGCCTAAATTTCATCAAATTTTTTATATTAAACGTGTATAATGAGAGTGGTGCGTACAATACAAAGATGGATAATTTCTTGAAAATTGCTTGTATTGTACTCTTGAAAAAAACGAACTAGTGTTTTGCCTTGCCGTACCAATATTTGTATCCTATTTCATCATAATTTCGATGTTATACATGCAATAGAAAATAAGCGAGAATGTTACTAACTACTAAGATGAACGGCCTCTTATAAATTCCTCGTATTTACCTTGATTAATGTTTTGTCTTGCAATACCAACATTAGTTGTTTTCGATATCACAAGTGAGGACAATACCAAATAGCAATATGTGGTCGATTTAGTAGTTTTTTTCTATACTAGTAGAGGATTAGTGATATGTGTCTAGAGTCTAGACTCCTGTAGGTTGCAGCTGTTATCTCTGTAGATAACCAGTGATATACATTATCGATTACAAGTTTGAAGTTTCACAATATACACTGCTAATAAGGCACCACGTCATTACAACAATGTACAGTATTATCTTATATGTAAAAGCTAGCTACGCTTTATTGGCCAAACTTCTTTGGTTACTGTTTCATTCTGTGTCGTTTAGTGCCCATCGGTGAAAGGGCTTTGAGAAATAGCTTCCCCATTCAGCTCTTCCACACTCACCTACGGAGCTCTCCCTGCAAATCTGCTGCTGTCCAATCTTCCTCGCCCTGCCATCCTTTCACTGTTGTCTCTAACCTTTTCCGTATTTCAAGTCACTTTTGTTGCTCACACACGACACCGCTACCGAAACCTCTTCCAAACACGCTAGAGGCCATGAATCGTACTGTACCTGCTCTACTTTGCTGAGCTTGATTGGCCCTTGGAGCCGAATTGCTTGGTTTCGTGGTCCTCTCCCACCTCAGTTCTGTGGCCTATTTTGTTTTTGCGTTCTCTCCAATTCTCTCCCACCCCTGTCCAGTTCTCGGCTCCTGCATATGGATGGCTGGAATCCCCTGCCGCCCCGACGGATTCAACGAGCACTCCACGTTGGTTAGTTCTCTCCTCCTTACTTCCTTATGCACATCGTCTGTCTCTTTCGTTTGCCTAACTCCGCTGTGCTCTCCTTTTCTGCGGGTGCTGGTGCAGTGAATTGCGCCTAAGCAGCTGTCGGCCCATCTCAACAAGGTTCTTGCTATTGGGAGGGTTAAGAACTACGTGGCGACGGCGGGAAGCATTCTTGAACATCTATTCTCGACCTTGCCTGCAAGTGGCGCAGAAAGCAGTTTGGTGGGTCCTTCTATCTCCCTGCACCACTCTATCATCCAACCTTTCATCCATATCCCAATTTCCTCGGACGTCCTAGCGAAGAGGCAGAAATCGGTTTAGCGACAGGGAGACCAGCTGCAACTTGGCTCACTTTTGTCTCTCTTTGAGCTTCAAATCCAACAATGTGTAGCCAAAAAAGATCCATTGGTAGAGGTTTGACAGCAACCCTTATCAGCTTAGCAACCTCTTGGTTAAAGGTCTATGCATGGTTAGTCTGTTCACAGTTAGAAAACAGCTTCGTTTGCAGCATATGTTGGTTTGAAGCTTTATTTGAATGTGTTTATATTGCTTCAAGTCGATTTCAATCTCTTTGTATTTATTGTAATAAGTCGATTCCACGGGAGTTGCTCTTTTTAATGTGATAGTTGCTAGACCATTTGTCATTATGCTATTTTAGGACTTCTGAATGCTCCTGATCTGCTAAAAATTTGAATCCAGTTTTGCTCCGGTTAAACCATTTGGAAAGGGGAAAGGGACCAGTGTGATGGCTTCTTTATCATCTGTTTATAAATCTGTCACTACAGCCGAAGAGGTAGCAGACAACATGGTAAATACACTTACTATCAGAAATCTGAAACAAGCACTAGAAGAAGAGAAAGTTGCCCATGCTTCCCTTTACCAAGAGTTGGAGAAGGAGAGAGCTGCTGCTTGCAGGTTGCAAGTGTCGCTGATGAAGCGATGACCATGATATTGCGGTTGCAAGAAGAGAAAGTGTCATTGAAGACGGAGCTGAGGCGGAGTCGTACAATGATGGAAGAAACGTTTTCCTATGATTAAGAGGAGATGAACGTTCTGCAGGAGATCCTTATCAGATGGGAAAGGGAGATCCCTTTCCTTGAGAAGGAAGTCTAGGTTATCATCAGCAGTTGAGCCCACCAGCAAATGTGGAGGTGAATGCCGATGTGAGTTACTATAGCATGCCAGTGCCACTACCATGTGTCGAACTCACTCACTCACTAACAATAAACTTTCTGTTCTGAAAATTTGTACTCAGGGAAGGAGAAGATTTGGAGAATGCTACAGCAGCTTAGCAGCAGAAGAAGAAAAATCAGGATTGACTTACTTACAGTGAGGTGGAGAATAAATTCTGGAAGGAGGGAGAGAGAGGTGAAGCAGAAGACTTGCTAGAAGAGGAGAAAGAGCCGCCAGCAGCCCCCAACAGGTTCTTGGCTACTCCTTGACCTTCGAAGTTCTGGTACATCCTCTCATCACTGATTCTGCTGTTGTTTCTGTTTTTTTAAAAATGAATGGAATGGAATGCAGCAAAAGAAGAAGGAAAGATGGGTTGTTTTGGCGGTCTGGGTTATTGGAACTGAAAGTTGGGATGGGGTATTCATGTGGGTATATATTATACTATTATAGAATGTCTGCAAGTTCTTAAAGATACCGTGCGAGTTGATAACGACCTAAATTTTATAAAAGGCCAACAGTTTCTCCATTAGCCAATCTGTCTTTCGTGTGGAATATTTGGTTGATCATTGTGTGTGCTGCTTTTTCCAATTGCAAGGTATTTCTTCGGTGTAATTTTGGTGAAGAATTTAAAAAGTTCATGAAGAGTTTACATAGGGCTTGAGTTGACTCTTTAGTCTTATGCTCTGTAGATTATCATTATGATTGTAAGTTGCCTTGCATAACAAGATGTCTAAATTTTTAAAGAAAAATATGGTACTTGCTTTCTATATATAATTTTTAATTATTTTCGTTAACACTATAGTGTTTTGAAATATACTAAACACAACTAAATCTCCTGTGGCGTAGCCACGGGTATTGATACTAGTCACTACTAAAAGAGACATCATACCACTACTAACTAACCAGCGCAGCGCAGTTCAATAACCGGAAATCACTACTAGTAAGGCAGCATATCACTACTGAAAATGTACAATGCCACTAGCAGAAAGACATCATATCAGTACTAACTAACACATCATCATTATTTCAATACTGAAAATGCACCATGTCATTAGAATCCAACAACCCCCTAATGTCTGATCACTGGTGTGGCTCCTGCGATGCCTACTTTCCTGACAGGGGCTGCAATTTTCAGGCTAGGGGGCAGCCGGCAGGGCTCTTCTGGCGTCTCTGAAGGTTAAAATGAACCCGATCTTGGTCATTAGATGAAAACAGAGAACATTATTTCAAACGACAGTGTGTTTGCATTTGTCGACTTTGATTTCATTGAACAGAAGAAGATTGTAGTTTCCTGTTTACATCTGGGAAAAGCTCTCGGCGCTTTGTCATTGCAAGGTGGTCACCTCTAACCACTGCCAAGACCTGCAATGCCAAGGAAGCCAGATGAGTTTCTTTCTAGCGGCGGAACCAGGAATGCATTTAGGAACTGCATTTTAGACAACAAAAACAAATTCCCACCTGGCTCATTGAGAGGCAGTGGCCAGCAGAAGCAGAAGGATTACTCCTCAGGCAAAGCAAAGCTGCATTTACCAACTGCTGAATCATCCTGCTATCGTTCATCTCCTCCACCACTCTGGGATCCAACACATCGTCTATGGAACCCTTCTCCAGAAGTGGCAGTGCCTACAAACACAGCAACAGCAAACACATAAAATGAACTACCACAGTTTGGTACGATTTCCCGAAGAATATACTCATTCAATCATTCTTTCTCACCCAGTCAATCAGGCTTTGTCCCACGCCTTGCCTCTGGAACAGCCGGGCACTCATTCCGCTGATGAGCTCAATCAGGAGCACTCCATAGTCGTGTATGTCCACAGCTATCAGTTCATCATGCTCCTCATTTCTCCGCCTTCAACCCCACAGGCCACAGGTAAAGGTAAGGGTAAAGAGAACTCTTCACACTGGAACAAGTAATGAACCATTCCACCGTAAAATGGGGAAAAAACCTTACCATGTTCTAGAGTCAACATTACTCGCCCCTTCATCTTTAAGGACTCTAGCAGACGCAAAGTAGGCAAGCTTGAATGACATTCAGATGACACACAAGAGCAGTGACAAGTTTAATCCACTAAGTGAAACCCATGAACAGATAAATCATGAGTTGCTATATGTATATTGTGCAAGCCTTACCATGGTAATGGATCCACAAGATAAGCTAACATAAGAAGAAGAAACAGAGAGGTGAACGATGGCTCCATCAGTCACACATTCTTCATGAAGATACTGCAGGCTTCCACCAATGTCCAGAGCAATGTGCCACCTCGCTTTCCAGGGCAAGTTCTTGGCCAAATCATCAACTACAAATTTAAAGTTACTTTAAAAGCTCAAAAAATATGCTAGCTCTTTCAAAACCCCAAGATTTTTATTCTTCTTCAGAAAATTACCTAGAAGGTTGATTTCCAGATTACCCATGCAAGGGTAGTCGAAAAGCAAGAACAAGTTGGTGGCAGTGCAGCAGTGTCCTACAAGGTTCAATATATTCCTGTGGTGGATCCTGGAAAGAATCTTCAGTGTTGGCCAGAAGCGTTCATCGTTTCCTGCAAAAGCTCTTACCAGGACAGGACATCCCTGGAGCATCCCTTCGTATACTCCAATGCCATCTCGCACTTCTAGAACAATGTTCTCTTTAGAGAAACCATGAGTTATCGCTTCAAGTTCTGCTTCTGAAAAAGCTCGAGGAAATCCACTTCTCCATGATACTGGATACCATGCAGGGCTTTGCCCTGCTGATGCTTGCCTGGATGCTGTTGATGATGAGTCATCATCATGCGGAACATTAAGCTTGTTACAAGAAGCAGCACCAGATGTTCCACCTTGTCCATTTCTTGATGGAATCAGAGTTGCCAGATCATTTCCCTTCATCGCTGCAATATTGCAGCCTACTTCATTGTATATGATCATTTTATACTTCTTCAAGTAGCTGCACAGTGACCACCACACACATTAGAACTATCACTCAACATCTCAAGAGAGGAAATCATGTGTTCGCTTTAGCTATAATACTTACTGTTTTTAAGTTTTAAGAGAAATGAAAAGAAAAGTATGTTTGGTCGATTGGGTTTTAGAAAATGTTGAGTTGCTGGGATATAATATAATATATTAGTAAGAAAATGTAACTGATGGGATTGTGAAGGATTGTTTCATAATAAAGAAATTATTGAACTTTAGGAGACAAAAATTAAGGGTACGACCTTAAGAATATAATCTATTTTGCAATTTCCAAGGAGCAAGTTGGAAACTAAATTCATTTGTGATTGTCTGTTTGTGATACTAATTGTAAACAATTGTTTTAGAAAGTTAAAATTGAAAAAAGTGCTTGTTTTAAGTTTTAATTCAAACTGTTTCTGAAGTTACTTATCTCTTAGCCATAAGAATCGCACCCAATACATAATCCACTCTCTTCTAGAGTCCCTGAGTCTTGAGATGATATAACATGATTATAAGCTCAAATGGCTAATATATCAAGGGGGAGAAGAAGGTCGGCTCACCTATCTAAGATAATCCAACGAGGATTTGAGTTCTGAGCTTGTTCTACTGTGATTTTTATAGGGCAACAGCCAAATGTAAGCTTGACTTCCAAGTTTACCTGCATAGTTAAAAGCACTTGTGTCCAGTAAAATATGACATGGCATTTGGGTATTCTGGGATATGTTGCTGATGAGAATGAAAATTAAAAAGAGTATGAACCTCATTCTTCTTGCATCGTCGATAGAATGGCTGGAGTTTACTCTGACACTGTTGTTTCTTTCTCTCAATTTCTTCTGCAAGTTCCTTGGGTCTTGGCTCTTGTCCTGTTGTTGAACAATCTATTCTTTCCCCTGAAAATTATCAACGGAACTCCAGAAGAAAGCACCACCTTGAACCGCAAACCAATACAAAAAGAAGAAAAGAGTGGAGAGCCATCTAGAAAGCCAAAAATTTGCTTACAAATTGCAGAGAAGCCCATGCCCATGTTGAACGGGAAGCAAATGTTCTTCACTCCACACCCACCTATAACTCCAAGCACAATAACATTATCTCCCCGTCGAACCACATGCTTGAGAGCCCAATCCATGGCCTCAACGTCGCGCTTACTTTGATTACTGTGCATCACAACAATCACACTCTCCCTTGGTGCTAAAGATTTACGAGAAGCAGCACCTTGCCCCTGAGGAGCCATTTCTTCTTGGCCAAGTTTGGTAGACAACAGAGTAATGGGTATGAGTTTTGAGGTATCAACTTCATAAAGTCAGACAGATGGAAATATAATAGGATCCACCATAAACAGCGAGTGGAACAAGGTGGCAGTTTAGTTATCAACTACTTCCCTCGTTGCTTCCCAAGAGCACAAATGTATTTTTGCGCTGGGAACATTCCAAAAAAATTCACATATTCATAGGAACACAATTATGAGTATTGATGTATCCTGATTCTCGACGGTGTTGATGGCACCCGTGTCTTTTGTTTGTTTCCTCCTTACTTGCATCTCAAAGAGCTAAACTGTCCATTTACTGAGACGACAAACGATGTCCATCCAGACACAGATAGATTAGGTTCCCAATACAACACTTCATGACTCTCTCATACAACACTTCATTGAGAACAAGTAATTGCAACAACTCCAAAATACAACACAGATGAAAGCTATCCCAGCAACTTGCTTCAACGGCAGAAGAGGTTTAGAGAATCGGGATATGGTTTATTCTTACTTGCCATTGAGCTTCTCAATCACAGTGATAAGCCCTTGAGTTCCAAGCTGTCCATTCCCATTGGCCACAATCCCACTGAAGAGCTGCTTAACCAGAGCAGCACCAGGCAAGACAGGGAGCTTGTCGTCGTCACTCTCTTCCGCGACATCTACCCCCATTACCAAGTCCTGTCCTTAACCATATACTCCGCAAACCCACCTGGCCTGAAGTCCCTCCCGATCATTCTCTGCCCAAACAACTCCATCACCCAGCTGCTCCTCACTGCCCTTCACCGTGCCCACAAACTTGTTCACATCCAACCCAGCTTTCTCAGTAAAAACCAGCCCTTCGCCGGCAAGATGTCCCCTCTCTCTAAGACAACCGATCGAACATCTGATGAGTGTCCCACCATGGTAACTACCACGTCACTCGATTGAGCAACGGCAAAAGGAGAATCGGCGAGATGGGCCCTAGAGAGAGTAAAGGCGCAGCCTTTGACGGAGTCCGGCCGTAGACTGTGACAGAGTAACCGGGGGGCAGCAGACGAGAACCCATCGCAGCACCCATCCCGCCGATGCCGGTCCAACCAACGCGTGTTTTTTAGGGTAAGATGGATTTTGGGTCTCCATTTCGCTAACGAATCCTACTAATCGATCAAGGCTAGCAGAGAAAGAAGTTCAACATCCGCACCTCCAAGAATCTGTGCAATGGGCATCGGTAACTGACAAAAGGATAATATGACAATTCCACCCTCAACTATGTACGTTTATTATTCAAGTCCCTCAACTATTTTTGTTTCCTACACGGACTTCGTTATTTTCACAAATTCCCAATCGAGCCTCAAGTTTTGTTTCTTACAACAAACAGAAAAGAAAAGCTACACAGAAAATCGTTCGAGGATTAGTTGCTGAGCTCCATGAACAAGCTCTTCAACAACTTCCGACGCCGTCGAAATCTCCTCAATGAGACCAACACCTTGACCTGCATACATCGCCATGCTCTCAATGTCACCCGTTGCCGTTGCATTTGGCACCGCCCCGCCAAACCTACGTATCTCTTTCTCCTACAAAACCGTAGTCGAAGTGGTTAACGAGTTGAAATTTGCACTTCCAAATCTAAGAAGACAAAAATACCTGAAAAAACCATACCTGTCCATGAATAACAGTATGTCCAATAATGGGTTGATCGAGTTCAGTAACATGAGGAAGGAGCGACTTCCTCTGTTCTACGAAAAAAGGAGTGACCAGAGCTCGTTGAGGCGCGTTCGGCCATCGAGCTCTTCCAAAGACGTCTGTGTACTCGGTTTGATCCAGCTCCACCAGTTTCCTCTTGTACATCGGATGCGCATTGCTTTCCTTAGTCGCAACAAACCTGGTTATACCCACAATCCATCATCATCATATGACTACAATCAGACAGAAAACAGATTGCAGACTTGTCTGAGATGGATATGGTTGGTGTAATGTACCTGGTGCCAAGGCAGATACCCTGAGCTCCAAGAGCCAGAGCAGCAACATAGCCACGAGCATCCACGATCCCACCTGCTGCAATTACTGGTATCCCTTTGTTCTTCGCAAGATCGACCACCCTTGGCACCAGCGAGATTAGCCCTTCCTGTGTTCGTCGACAAGTGTACTATAAGCAACTTGATGCGTCAAAAATCAGTTAATTCAAATAACTCGAGTGGCTGGAAGAGGTTTGATAACGGATCCTATATCATACACTAACATGATGAACATATGAGATCTATTGAAATGCTTAGATGGTCTATGTGCTGCAGTACTTATGAAACCATGCCGACGATCCGACAAGAAAATCTCCCTGGATAAGCGACTTTAGCAGTATAAAACGGTTAAACCTTAGTTCAAGCACAATTTCAACAGAAATAATCTACGGTTGATTTTTCCGGCTGTCCAGATAGTACAGGTTAATGTTACCTGGCCAATGACATGGCCTCCAGCTTCCCGGCCTTGGACGATGATCGCATCGACGCCGGCTTCCACTGCTTTCCTAGCACCTTCAACAGTCCCAACCTTCCATAATCAAGCAGTTCAAAGTTGAAACAGATCAATTGCAAGAGAGCAGTAGTGCAGTACTAATATTCAGTTGTGATAGTATGATTTTAAGTAGTAATTCACCTGAGGGACGACTTTGACGCCGGCGGCGTGAGCACGATCCACGAGTTCCCTGGAGCAATCCCCCCAATAAACTTGCAGAACCGCCACCTTCTCTTCCAGTATCGCTTCCAGATTCTCCTCGTGGGGAAAGGGCAGTACTACTCCTATCCCGAACCCTTTTGAGGTTAGCTGCCGAGTCCTCCGAATCAGCTCCCTCACGTACTCCGGCGCCTCCTGGATGGATTAAATTGATTCGATTAGTCAATCTATGAACATGGTAGTCCATTTAGCTAATCGACAAAAAGGGGAACTGAGAGCAAGTTTTCTGTAAGAATTACCCAGTCAGGAGCTCTGAGGAGGCCGAGTCCCCCGGCGTTTGCGACGGCGGCGACGAGCTCCGGTCCCGAAATGTCTGGACCCAGTGGCGCCTGAACGATTCCATATTCGAAACCCAGTACTCCTCTCCACCCCATTTGCTTGCTAATTCACGTTCGTGATCTCTTGATTGTGTTGTTTCCCGGGTTCTGTTATTCGCGCGTTTGGCCAAATTATAAGTGGGTTTAGATTCAGAGGCGAAAATGAAATTGGATTGCTCATCTGTTTTCCAATTTTCCTTTTTCCCCATTCTGCCGGTGGCCGGTGGCGGGCTCCCTGTACGTATTATCGATTGCTTTATTATTTTTCTTTGCCCCGTTATAGATAGAGTTCAAGAGTAAGTGTGCTACTGAGCCATCACTCAGTAACTCGGCGGGAGGCACTCGCTGACTCGCTTTCCCCTAAATGTTATTGGCGGGAAAATTGGTAAAGATAGATTGAACGATAGCAGAGAAACTAGCGATACTTACTTACTGCAGAATCCCGAAACCCTCCATCCGAGCAGAACTTTCGGAGCCACAATGTCATCTTTCGATTGCCCGCAATTAACCCGTGAAGAGATACTCGATATACTGACGACGGCCGGGATTGCCGCCACTGATAGCGATCTCAAAAAACCTACTGCCGGTTTCGTCCACCGCCTCTACTCCGATCTCTTGGCCGTTCTCGGCGTTCCCGACGCGTAAGCTTCCCTTCCACTGTGCATTTCTGTCTTCTCGCTCGAAATCTGTGTTCAGCCATAGACTGTTTTCTGATTCCTTTGTTCTTGTTTGGTCTGTTCTACTGCTGAATTTCGCCAGGGAGGACCCAGGGCAGGTGGAATTCGACGACCTCGAGCAGCTCGAGTACCCCCCTGATCGTCTTGATCGTGACGAGAAATGGTTTCAGTTAATGAGTGTTTATAACATGATACGGGAGGTTCTGGGTCGCATCCGTTGCCCGCTTCAATTCACAGTCTACGACCTTGTCAAGCCAGAAAACAGAAGAACCGAGTTTTTCATTGGTTCCATTGCTAATTTCTACCTCCACAAGTACGTTGGTAGCCATGTCTGAATCATATTTTGTTTCGTCATATGGGTTGCAGAAAGTTCGAATCTTTGCACATAGAGCTTCGTGGGAGTAATTTGTGCTTTTTATTCCTTGTATGGAAATCAGGGACTCCAAGATGGAGATGGTCAAAGGTATCATAGAGGACACTACATGCCTTGTTGAGCGGCTTAACGAGTTGGAGACTGAGAAATCCAAGGTAACCTCAAAAAGAACTTTTGATGTTTGATGTACATAATGCTAAACGTTTTGCTACTTCAGCTGGATGCAGAAATTGCTGAATGCAACGCTGCAAGAGAAATCGAGTCACCAGTTGTTCAAGAGCTGGAAGCGAAATGGGAAGAGTTGCACCAGACCATTGCCAGCCTCAACAGTCAGCAGAACTCACTCAGAGCTACTCTAAGTAACTTGAAGGAAAAGGCTGGAGAGATAGATATGGAGGTGGGTTCTATAATGACCCTCCTAAATCCTGATATTTTAACATCCTTCTGAAGTAGAAGAATCAGAAATAGTAACCCGACGGTGCTTTCTGTAATGTCCCTGATTTGCATGCAATAGTTGCTGATACTTGGAAGCTGGAAGATCTGGTTTTCCAGAATCTTAAATTCTTCATTGTTTTTGTCTATGATCTCTTGCCATGAAGCTTTTTTTCCTTGTATTCTAGACCAATGTGGATTTATCTTCATTGATTTCCAGTCACATTGCTTACCTTCTTCTCCACCTTTCTGTTTGTCATTTGTATAAAGCCTTATCCTCATAGAATCCTTTCCTTATCTTTGTTCTCGCCCTCGACTTCCACTCATCTGAGTATGGCGATATTGAGTATTCACCTTTGGAAATAAGTTTCAATCCTTAATAATTTACACCCTTCCGCATGGTTGTCAAAATGTGAATTGGTGCATTGGGGTGTTTCCATGTGGAAAGGTGATTTCTGTGCACATGTAGACAGGCAGATAGTATGAAATGTGTATTCAGTTGCTTGCTGGTCTAATTTTGATTTGTTGGTCTTGACTAATGCATCTTCAGTTTGGTCATCAACCAGATTTCAAAGTCTGAGTTTGATATGATTCAGAGCCGGGAGGAGAATGCAAATTTACACTCTATGATTGTTCAGTCTCCAGATAAGCTGCAGGTATGTTCTCTGTGTTTCACTCTTTAGAAATGGTGATTGATAAAAAAAGTTCCGCTTGTAGAAAGTATTTTATCATTAATCTTAAGGCTGCAAGTGGATGCCATTTCTCCAAGTTTATCTGCTACTTATAGTACTAGTAAATTGCATATTCCTTGGTGATGTAGACTCAACGTAGTTGAATCATAACGCTTAGCTGAAACAAATAGTTCCCACATGTCATGATGTTGCCCTGTTGCAAAGTTCGCTTGGTCCGTGCTTGACTGGGGATTCTTATAACCAAACTAAATTGAAGGATTTATTGGGGTGATTGCATCTCGTTTCAGAAAGTCTAGTGGTTTCTCTTTGTCACTTACTGACTTGCACTAATTGTTCAAAAGAAAGCTATAGAAGAGAAGAGATCCACTCGGGAAGAGGCAAGGAATGCTGAAAGGCTAGCAATGCAAGCATTTCAGGATAAGACTTTGGTTCTCGAAGTCTATTCAAAGGTACTTTCCTCCTGGAGAATTCAAGATCATAATTTATTTGCAATTTGATTGGTAAAAATTCCACTGGTTCATCAAAGGATACATCTCCATGTAGCTCATTTGTTTGATTTAAATAGATTATCCCTTTTCTCCAGGCAAAGAGCTGTCTTAATTTTTGTAAAGCCTGTAATGGCAATCACAAGCAACTAATCAATGCTTACTTTGTTGACATCTCTCTCAGACTTCCAAGAAATTATCAAAGCACTATTCTCAGATGCAGGCTATACATGAGCAGGTACGCTAGCCACATTTGGCTCAAATGTAGAACTAGAAGTGGAATTAACTTTTTGCCTTAATTCATTTCTAAACTGTCCAAGTACTCACTGACCCTCTGCTCCAAGCAGATGAACTCTGCGAAATCAATTGAGAAAGAGCTGAAAGCTCTAAAAGCAAAGCTTAGTGATGATGGAGTGACGGATAAGTCACTTGCTGCAACAATGATGGAACGTCGAGGAAAAGGTACCTTTCTCTTCTCTCTCTACTGTATCGTATCTATGTTAATGATGCATTGAACAGTTCAGGCCAAGAGTGTATCAAATCCTTTTTCAGCACAACAGCTTGCTGAGTTGAGGAAGCAATTGGAGAAAGAAAGAAAGATGAAATTTGAAGATGCCGACAAAGAATTACACAGTAAGAAGCTGGAAGTTGAGTCCAGGAAACGTGATCTGGAGGAAAGGCAAATGAAAGTAGAAGCTGTTCTTGGGGAGGTACTGTGTTGTCAGTTAGGAGCATGCTTTTCTGCTTTGGCTGAGGCTTATCTTAATACTAAGGTTGTACTATTACTCCACATAATGAAGACTTCTGATTAGCCCTTGATGTTTAGGCGGATGCCATAAATTCAAAGATCAATCTATCATATGAAACTGGAGCTGCTAAAGTTCAGGCCTTGGATCAGAAATGTACAGAGCTTGTGGAGCAGGTGAGACATTTAAAAGTATATTCTTAGTGGCATGTCAACAAAAGTGTATACCTTCTAAAGGCATCTTCTCACTTGTTTTTATCAACCTTTGCTTTGGTTACAGTTTGAGCGGTATCAGAGCTCTCTAGGTGATGTATTGAAGGGATATGGCCGCAAGCCAGCGTACTAGACGATCCAGAGAAATTGGGGTGCAAGTGTGTTTTGGGGTACTAAGAAAGTGCTTTTTTTTACTTATGCAGCATGACAGGCTGTAGTAGGGTACTTGTACTCTTTAATATCTACCAGATGAATTGTTATCACCATTGTTAGTGGTTAGTAGAACAACACTGCAGAAAGGGCGTATGATGTTCATATTTCTTTCCTCGTACTAATATGAGTTGAGTTATTAAATCATTCAACATTTGTAGCATCCATCTTTAGCGAAATGTGAATTTACAAGTGACATCCCTTTTTCGAGTTATATATAAGTTGCAGGAGATAGGCGAATATGGAGTATCCCACCCTGTCTATTTTGTTTAATGTGCACCTAGGTTACAAGTTGGAATGACATTGAGATGACTATCAATGCAACCTTACTCGTAAGATTTCTTTCAGCAATACTAGGCCAAGTTCTGGCAATTTCTGAAACTTATTATGGGTGGTTGGATGAGGTAAGGGAATGTCTCATTTCTTGAATGTCAACTATGGATACTGCGACACTCAACATTTGTCCTAAATATCTTGTTTTGATGAATGATCTCACCATTTTGTTCTGCATTTTGAGATGAGGATGAAGAGGGAAAATGTGCTGAATTCAAGGTTTGAGCTTACTAGCTCTCTTCTTGCAGTGAACTCCACGCATTTCCAGTTCAGTAGCATAAGCATCGAACTCGAAAAGCAGCTCAAAACTCATGCGCAAATATGGGATGTAAAGGAACCAAAACAGTTGCATTCTGCAACTTCCTTCTTCCTTTTTGTCACGCTTATCATATTTTTCCCGTGGCAGTAATTCAGTTATAAAATGAAATCCAACTTGAACAGAACCTGACAAAGAGCCCATCAAAATTTCAAGCTTTCCAGCAATGGGAACCGATATGTTATTACTGTTCAGCGATTGGTCTCTTTTTTATTCTGTTACCACCATCACAGAAACAGCAGAACATTCTTCCATCATCTTCACCCACTTCATTGAAGCTGGGGCAGCTCTTTTGATGCTAGGATTTCTCTATCTTGCCTTCAGAAGCAACAGCACCTCCTCTGTCTACCTCATAGACTACACATGCTACCGCCCACCAGATCACCAGCGGGCACCTGTCCCCAACTTCACAGAGCATATAGAGAGAACAGAAGGTTTCAGTAGAGAGAACAGAGATTTTCAGCAAAAGGTTCTTCATAGGTCAGGGATAGGGGACGAAGCATACATGCCGATCTCGGTGCACGAGCTCCCTCCCAACACTTCTTTCGACCCATCCCAACAAGAAGTGGAGCAAGTCGTCTTCCAGGTGGTGAAAGATCTTTTCTCGAAGCACAGGATAAATCCAAAAGGGATCGATATCCTGATATCAAACTGCAGCATCTTCTGCCCCACTCCATCCATCACATCCATGATCATCAACAGGTTTGGACTCAGAAGCAATGTTAAAAGCATCAGCTTGAGCGGAATGGGCTGCAGCGCCGGGCTTCTCTCGATAAGCATGATTGAAGAACTCTTCAAAGTTCACAAAAATTCACTTGCTCTGGTTCTCAGCATGGAAGCTGTAACCCCAAACGGGTATCGGGGCAGAACAAAGTCCATGCTGGTAGCCAACACGATATTCAGAATGGGGGGAGCTGCCATTCTGCTGTCGAACAAGAAACAGGACAAGTGGAGAGCCAATTATGAGCTTCAGCATCTCGTCCGAACTCACATGGGAGCAGATGAACAGTCCTACTGCTCAGTCGTTCAGAAAATGGATGAGGAAGATGTTGTTGGGGTTTCACTGTCCAAGTCACTGTTACAAGTGGCAGCTCGTGCTTTGAAGATTAATGTATCAGAGTTGGGACCCCTCGTGCTGCCTTACTCAGAACAGCTCAAGTACTGTTGGTTAGTGACTTGTCAGAAAATCTTTGGGAAAGGAAGAGCAAAGAGGGAAGCAGCTGTGGTGGTGCCGAGATTCAAACGTGCTTTCAAGCATTTCTGTATCCATGCTGGGGGAAGGGCCATAATCGACGGGGTTGAAAAGAATCTGAAGCTGGAGAATGAAGATGGAGAAGCTTCAAGGATGACACTTTATAGATTTGGTAACACTTCGTCTTCATCAGTCTGGTATGAACTTTCTTATCTAGAAGCAAAGGGCAAGGTGAAGAAGGGAGACAGGATTTGGCAGATTTCTTTCGGGAGTGGGTTCAAGTGTAACAGCGCAGTTTGGAAATCCCTTGCAAATGTTGATCCTGAAAGGAAAAATGCATGGTCAGACAGAATTCATATGTATCCTGTCCAGATGCCAGATTTTTCATAGCTCATAGATAAAACTCAAGGGATAACAGTGATTGTAATTCACACAAACATTCACCTAGTTAATGTGCCACCAAATGTACAGACCATATGATAAGTGTTAAAGCTATATCATAGTCCTTAGTCCTTACCAACTTTGTTTATCGCGCACCATAGCAGTTTTCCTTTAGTGTCAACTCACTTATCCATCAGCTAAGACTTCACAGATTTTGACAACTGCCGTTGCTTGGACAAGATCTCACCAATAAGATGGCGACCAAACAGATGAGAATTCTTAAGAATGACATTTCTTGTGGACGAGTTTACAGCATAGCCTTGTCCGGGCATCCATTTCAGTAAGTGGATAAGTAGGTCTTTCTTTTCAGGTTCTGCAATATATCGCGATATAGCCGTTTCAAATAGTCCCTGCAAAATTAAAAACTTCAAGTCAAACTTGTAACGCGGTTTAATAGAGATTCTCTATGCTATAGCTATTTTAAGATACAATAGTCCAGGAGACTGGGAAAAATGAAAGATTGACATAATAGAACTTACCTCATCTTTTGCATAACCCAAGGATTCCAATTGAGACAATAGCTCCCTGGACTTCTTAAACAAGCCTCCTCTCATGTACACCTTTAGTAATGTTGTTAATATTACCTGCCTACGATTTCAATAAAATAATCAGGAACAACTGTTTGCACTACAACCCATGAAGCAGAGACCTATAGGGATATTATCTTGTAGCACACCAAAGGACAAAATATGATGGATCACAAGCATGCCAATTGTGTGCTTTTAACAGAAAGAAGCACAAAGAAAAGCTAATATCACTCTGAAAGCTAGTTGAAATGGTTGGATAAATAGGAGAACAACCTAAATTGGTTCAAGCCCTGAAGATTACATATCTTGAACCAGCCCCTCAGCTTTCTTGTAGTCTCCGCCTGAAGAGTAGGCATTCATTAAATAGCTGTAGTGAAACTCATTAGGTGAATGACCCTCAGCTTTCATCTGGTTGAAATAGCTTTCTGCTTCTTCACATCGATTATTTGAAGCACACACAGCCAGTAGCGTCCCATACATTACACATTTACACTGTCCATCTTCAACCCTCTAAAATTCAGTTCCTGAACCAGATCCAATGCTGTATCGTAGCTATCTTTCACTTTGATACAACCTGCTAGAAACTGAGAAGGGAAAAATAGAAAGCAATCAAGATGATATCGGAAATGCAAAAAGTTCAAGGTTCAGAAATATTTCATGCATCAGAGGCACTAAGACAAAGTATGTATAGTCTATAGATGAACATCTCTACCATTCCAAGAAATCTTATAGTAATAGCAGCAAACAAACACAGAGTTTATGTTGGTAGGAGTATACAATAACAGAATTCCAAATAGAAGACAGGTGCCAGGAATGCAGTATTGACATATTGAACCGGCACACAATCAACGTATTGATTCTAAATATTGGCCCATTATCTACTGTAGGTGCCAAGTAAGCAGTATTGGTTATACTGAACCAGCCCACAATCTAGGGTATGGATTTGTAGAATATTGGCTCATAATCTACTACAGTGAATAAGATTCTGGCTGCATCATTTCCTTAATACCAGTAATTTATGTTGCACTGGGTTTCGGCACTTGGAACTTACTGCGGTATATGTGATGGCATCAGGTGTTAAACCACTGTGCTTCATCTCATGGAACAACTTGATGCTGCTGTCGAACTTGCCACTCCTAACTAGGCAACTAAGACCAGAATTGCACACGATGACATTACTCTTTGTTGATTCATCTGGTATCCCTCTATAGATTTCCAATGCCTTCGTGAGGTTAAGACTTTTTCCCATGAACTTGATGCAATTGCTATAGGACGCAACAGAAACCTTCCCCTGCTTTTCCATCCAATCGAACAGCTGCATCAAACCCCAAAAGTTAAAATGAGTGACAGGAACAAATGAAAGGAATAATCAGTAAGCTTTTGTTCATCAAGGTTTTTTTAGCTCCGGCACCAGAGAAAGGTCTCTCCATCTGTTTTGGTTTCCCAGACTCCGTAAAATGATTCAAGTCTTGCACCTTCAAAACCCCTCTTAATCTGCGAGATTTAGCAAGGAAACTCTTTCAAAACCATTCAGTAGCCCGAAATTGAACTGTTCCGCACCGTCACTTACTCCAATTCAAGAGCTTTTTGAACAGATAGAACTGACCTTTGGAGAGCAGATTCCAAGTCGACGGATTTTTCAACCTCAACGACGGCGGATTGTCTGGCCGAGTAGGAACTCGACTCGCGCCTCCGAGAATTGGAGAGCTTGACCTTACGAATGCTCAACGGCGGCGGCGGCCGCCCGGATTCTTCGACGGGTGAAGCGGTTCCCGCGGCGATGATGTGGAGAGAACTCTTCTGCAAATCCAAGCGGCTGTGGATGCCGACGGAATGTAATGGAAAGACGAAGGCGTTGAAGGCCTGTAGACCTGGCCAACGCCCAAGAATGCAGCTGAAATCTCCATCGCTAAGGAAGCAAGGGGGAGGAAGAGATAGCTACGAGGCAGGAGATTTTGCGGGAAGTTCAGTATAGATAGGAACAACAAGAGGTGGAGTATTTTCGATTAGATACCCTAAATATGTTGATGTCTATTTATGGTCCTCTGCTCATAATGTTTTAACAGCTTACTCCTCTTACTTCTCCAAACTGTTCTTATGCATGGTTCGATTAGGCACGACATTTCATTGATCTCTCCAACGAGAATTTCTTCAGTGCACCCGGTGCACCACGTGGGCTGTGCACCGTCCCAATGAATGACTGACATGTGTTAATTAAAAATGTTAAAATAAATTAAAAAGAAATGCTGGTTAATTGTTTGTTCATACCGTCGGAGTGTCGGGCTCCTCTCCCGACGGTGCTGTAAGATATCCTTTGGTGGTGCGGAGTCGAATCAGCGACGGAAGATACTCTCTCAGCCGCCATCCTTTCGCCAGCCTACTGAGTTAGATCGACGGAGGGAAGAATTGAACTGGCCTGAAATTGTGCGGCTACGATTTCACATTTTTTGCTCCCGGCACTCGGCAGGCGGCACCACCTCTTCCCGCTGGTAGTTCTAGAACAACGCTCCAATGAAGGTGGTGAAGAAATTCATTGGGACGGTGCACAGCCCACGTGGTGCACCGGGTGCACTGAAGAAATTCTCCTCTCCAACAAATATAGCCAAGAGAAGAACAAATCTGAATATCACTAAAAGATCACTAAAAGATGAAATCTTAACCCAAGAAGAAAGCTCGAGTATTTTAGCCAAAGATAATATAAGGAAGGTGACAATGAAGAGAATCAAATAACATAATCGATTATAATCACACACATAGTTCATATTCAACCGAACTATCAATACTTAATTTCGAAAAAAATAGTAATGGAATAGACTTGAAAATACTTCGTAAAATCTGACATCTCCCTGTGAACTCTTTCATTACCCTCTAGAATAATAAATTTGATCACCTAAAGATAAATCTGTTCGTGTAGAAACACAATTGCACTATTGCAGAGTCTTGATTCGAATCTCTCATCAATAAATTACTCCGGGCTCAGACTTCAGTGGGACCATCTCAATTGGTGGGAGCTGGCGAGCAACGGTCACAGAAGCAACCTCTGGGCCATAAAAATTGAAACTCTGCATATTTTAGCATATCATATGAACAGAGAAACAAAAAATCCATAAACAATTTAACGATGAGATCAAATTACTAAACGGGCTCAATGTTGGCATCAACTGTGATAAGCAAGGAAAGAAGCCACACCGAAAACAGCCACGTGGGTTGCGAATCCTTTGAGCTGTCGTGAGCCCTGGGTCCTCTGTCTCCCCCGCTGGCTCTCTCTCTCTCTCTCTCTCTTGCTTTGCTGTGTCTTTCTCTTCTCTCTCTGTGAGCTTTCACTTGGCATGTTAAGGAGGGAAGTCACCAAAATTCTTATTCTTCGTGCATGGGCAGCTCACAAGTCACACCCTTTTGAATTTATTGCTGTATCTGGCAAAAAGGGTGACACAATTGAAAGAATTGCTTCCTTAAATTTCCTATTTTTTCGTGTATTTTGCTGGTAGAGGTAGAGAGAGAGAGGGGGCAGAGAGGAGAGAGAGAGAACTGCCAGATTTGCAGCTCCTGAGGATCTGTAAATTGCGGAGAACAGGTCAAGCTACAAGCTTTTCTCCAGGTATCGGTGAAAGTGAAGGAAAAAGCAGTTCCCTTTGGGGTTTTTGGGGGGGCTATACGTCAGGGAACCTCTGCCTTTGGGATGGATTGAGTGAGTCTCTGGCTTCTGGGTTGCCTCAAAGGTGAGTTTCCTTCAATGCTTTACTTGTATTGTGGAGGGCGGGACTAGAATTGAATTGGGTGCTTAACTTGTTCCGGGATGTAAAGGCTGGTTTTTGTCTATGATTAGTGTTTCTATTTTCTGCTTCCATTCAGTCAATTCCTCCAAAGTTCTCCTGATGCAATAGGGATTTGAAATAACTAGGGAAATCTTGGCTAATGGCAGCAAAACTATAGAAGCATTTTGTTGATTATGCATTTGGTCTGGGTGAATCTTAAGTTTATAACAGAGCTACTAGCTACTCTATCAATTTGATTATATCTTTCAAGAGGGAGAAAGGATCAATTTGTTTAGTTTCTCAGTGGGGTCTTTCTATATCCCAGCATCAAACACCTATTGCTTTGTGAAAACGCAGAAAATTTTATATCCATGAGGCTTTGAGGAAATGACTCCATGAGGAATCAAGTCACTGTTGCAGAAACTTTGGTGTAGTTGTTACGGCATGTTGTTATTCCAGCATTCTTTTTTGGTTCTTGACAAAAATGTATTTTCCAGGTAGAACTGGGGCTGCAAATGGTGGGCTTGGGACAACTGTTCTTAGAAGAAAATCAAAGGTTCCATTTCATTTGATTCAACCTTTAAGAACGTCTTGCTGTATGTACACTTGTTTTTTTTTCTTTTTTCTTTCTATTTCATTCAGGAACGTTATCTTTTCCTGCCAGGATTAATAAGAAGGTCTTGTCCAATGGAGATGTCTATGTTGGCGACTTTAAGGGAGAACTTCCCCATGGAAAAGGTAAATATTTGTGGTCAGATGGCACTGTCTATGATGGAGAATGGGAAGGGGGTAAGATGACTGGAAAAGGACATATATCATGGGCCGCAGGAGCCAAATATGAAGGTGAATTTTCTGGTGGTTATGTTCACGGCTTTGGCACCTTCACTCGTCCTGATGGATCTGAATATCGAGGTTCCTGGAGGATGAATATACAGCATGGGCTTGGTACGAAACAGTACTCCAATTTGGATGTTTATGAAGGTTGTTGGAAGGAAGGTGTACATGAAGGTAACGGTAGGTACTCTTGGAGTAATGGCAATGTCTATGTGGGGAATTGGAAAGGCGGAATCATGAATGGTAGAGGAATCATGAAATGGATCAGTGGTGATATCTTTGATGGCTCTTGGTCAAATGGCCTGAGGCATGGGTCTGGGGTTTATAGGTTTTCAGATGGGGGTTTCTACTTTGGAACATGGACCAAAGGTTTGAAGGATGGGAAAGGGACATACTATCCCGCTGGAACGAAACACCCCTCTCTAAAGAGATGGTGTAGATCGCTTGGTTATGATGATGTTTCAAGTAGCTTTGAGTCCCGTGATGCTTCAATATTGAATTCAGTAGAAGTTGAGGCTCAAAGAACAAGCATTAGGCGCAGTGTCTCGGAATTGTCAGGTAGTGGAAGTTTAAGAGGTTCAGGAAGGATAATGCAGAGAACAGCATCAATAGACAGAAGTTCAAGCCGTGGTCATTCTGCCAGAGAGTTGATATTTAATAATGACTTATCAAGTGCGCTGTCTCACATCTCAGATGATGCTCACAGCGTGGTGCTAGACACTGATAGAATAGCTTATGAACGAGAATACATGCAAGGCGTTTTGATCAAAGAGAGGATTGTAACTGCAGAGCGGTCACGGAAGACTAAGCATAAAAACAAATTCCATGCCAAAGAAGCGAAAACGAACTCGTGGATGAATATTTTCCAGAGCCGTCAGAGCTATTATCTAATGCTTAATTTGCAACTTGGTATCAGGTACCTATCCAATGCTGAACCCCTTTCGATTGTTTATTATGCAATTCATGTCTGCTTTGCTCTTTGCCCTGTTGGTGGGAGATTGAGTTTTCAAGCAGATCCTTTCATTCATAGGGTTCTTTTGGTTATTGTTGATATTCTGCCATCTAGTTGTACAAAGCCTATGTTGAAATAGGCTTTTGGAGCCATTTTGAGATGTTTAATGCATATTCGCTCGTCTTTTTCTTTTGGGTGAATATGGTATGAGTGACAGGATATGCAGTATTTTCTGTACCTTGTCATGTTCTTTTTTGGTGCACATCTAATTGTAGCATTTACATCCCTAGAGGTCCAACGTTGCCCTAGGGTTTTAAACTAAATGCTTCAGCTTTCATTACAGTCTACTACGTGGACCTGTTGCTGTTGTATTTGCTTTATATCTTTGTTCTATAGTCAGTCCAATGTTTGCTCTCTTTGGCAGAGCTCAACTATAATGTTCATGAGTTTGAATTTTTGCAGTGCCAGTACCTGCTCTGTGTCTTCTGATCTTAAAACTGTTTTACCATAAAAGTTGTTGAATGTGTTCTGGGACATCAAACATGCTTGTTGATCAGTTAATTCTGAAGTTCACAGGTATACTGTGGGAAAGATCACACCAGTTCCCATGCGTGAAGTTCGTCCTTCTGATTTTGGAGAGCGAGCTAGAATAAGGATGTATTTTCCTAAAAAAGGATCCCAGTTCACCCCACCTCACTACTCTGTTGATTTCTATTGGAAAGATTACTGTCCCATGGTCTTCAGGTAATTGTCTATTCGTTCCATCTTTGTTTGGAAATGGATATACTACTGGCTTGAGTTCCTGTCAATGATCAGACTTGAGGCCATAAAGATCATGAATGTTGTTATCATTGCGAGATATTCATAAGGTTTCGGTTGTTGTCACTTGAGTAGAGGGTAGGAACCTCAGTGATCTGTATATAAGTGGTCTGCTGCATCATAAGAAGCTGCTGCTAACTTGTATTGGGAGTGGTCAGTGGAGCCTTTTCTACATTTCCCTAACATGTTTAGAACCATGATTGAACATATCATAGGATTTACTTGACTATTACCTTCTTCCTCGTCCTTCTCCGCTTCTCAGATTAAATTATTTTCAGTTTTTGAAGAATTTTACACGCCATGTTAATAAGAGTGACTTCCCCCCTACATGTTCTTAACCCTTTTTTTACCAGTAATCTACTACATATTCTTAACCTTTTTTTTTTTTTTTTTATAAGTATTCTACTGTTTCTCTTATCGTCGATGCTTAATGTATTCTCTACGTCTCTTTTCATTTTTCCATTCATGCACACGATTGTCTATTATGTTTTCTGCTGGACTTGCATGAATTTATATGTATGATCATATCATTTGAGGTCTTTCTCCTTTTACGTCTGATGCAACTTTCAGGAATTTAAGAGAGATGTTCAAATTAGATGCAGCTGAGTACATGATGTCTATTTGTGGTGATGATGGTCTGACAGAGCTTGCTTCACCCGGGAAAAGTGGCAGTCTCTTCTATCTTTCTCATGATGATAGATTTGTGATCAAGACGTTAAAGAAGGCCGAGCTCAAGGTTCGACTCTAGATGTTACTTCTCTATGCTGTTTTGTCAGGTCAAAGCACCTAGTCGCCTCCCTGCTTAATGTGTCACAGTTCCTCCTAAATAGCTAACCTGCCTTGACTTTGAAGTATTTTAGTTGAATAACTTTCTTGATTTGAACTGTGTTGAGTTACCAGATTTGTCTAGATAAATATGTCATTATCTCTGAATAGTTGGCCCTTTCTATTGTGGTTTACTGATTTTATGATTTTCTTCACGTTAGGTTTGTCGTTGCACTTAACTCTTGCTTGGTGTGATATGTGAAGAAAAAGGTCACAGAAAATTGCAAATTAGTAATTACCAGAATTCCATTTTCTTCTCTGCAGTCCCTTCTCAGGATGTTGCCAAAATATTACTGTCATGTAGGCAAGCATGAAAATACTCTCATAACGAAGTTCTTCGGGGTTCATCGAATAACATTAAGAGGTGGACGAAAGGTAACTCAACTTCTTTTTTTTATGTAGCCTTCAAAGAATTTGCAGTATCTATAGTTAATCAGGGTTTTTTGTCTCATCGTTTCTGTTTCTAGGTACGGTTTGTGGTCATGGGTAATATGTTTTGCACAGAATTGAGAATCCATCGTCGTTATGATCTGAAGGGCTCATCTCATGGAAGATACACAGATAAAGATAAGATCAAAGAGGGTACCACATTAAAGGACCTCGATCTAGATTATGAATTTCACATGGACAAATTATTGAGAGAGTCACTCTTCAAGTAAACTTCTCCTTTTGAGATAGCATTTTTTTCTGTTGATCCTGCTATTCATTAGAATCCTTAGTCATTCAGTTATGAGTAGAATTCATTTTCTCTTGCAGACAACTTCATCTGGACTCCAAGTTCCTAGAATCTCAGAACATAATTGATTATAGCCTTCTCTTGGGGTTGCATTTCAGAGCACCAGAGCAGCTGAAGGCCGTTTTAGAGCCTCCTGGTGCCACAACCAATCATGATAGTTTTTCTTCAGATGATGGTATGCTTGCATGCCCTCAAACATAGAATCCTTTTGTGGCCTACATACATCATAATAGAACTAAGATCCTACTATCTACCGACATGTTTCAAACGGATTGATACTCGTGAATTTTCTGTTCTTCTTTGTATGGATGATAGTCATGTATTTGAATAATGAACTTGTAGCTAAGTGTTCTATTGCCTACAGTTGGTGTGAGCTCTCAAGGGGAGCCCTTGATACCGCCAACCGGATTGATCTTGGTCACTCATGAACCTAGTTCTGTCAACACGGCACCTGGTCCTCACATCAGAGGTAGCACGCTGAGAGCTTATTCTGTTGGTGAGCGGGAAGTCGACCTGTTACTGCCCGGGACTGCAAGGTACCTTCATTACCAACCACTAAATATCATCATCCAAACTCGGATAGCTCAACTTTTTCCCACAAACCACTTATATCGCAAAGCTGTTAGTTGCTAAACGTACTCTGGAAGTCTTTTTCGTTTGCAGGTTACGGGTTCAGCTAGGGGTGAACATGCCAGCTCAGGCGAGTCACAAGCTGCTGCAAGAAGAGGGCGGTCCCACGGAGGTTGAACTCTTCGAGGTCTATGACGTGGTTCTGTACATGGGAGTAATCGACATATTGCAGGAGTACAACGCTAGGAAGAAAGCCGAGAATGCTTACAAATCACTCAAGTTCAACCCCCTAACGATTTCTGTCGTCGAGCCAAAGCTATACGCTCAGCGGTTCCTCAGTTTCCTGCAGAAAGTGTTTCCGGAGCCTCCCTGAGAACTTATATCCAAAGCTGCGTATGTGGTGTAGCTCTCCATCTTTTGTTCAGGTAATTGTCGGTGATGATGAATTCTAGCCCGGCTCTCGAATCTCTTTTGATTTCTGAGATGGAAGTCTCTTTGCAACTTTTGTAGGAGAAAGGTGCATTCATAATTTCTTTTCTATAGGGAGTACAGTAACAGTGTCGATTTTTGTACAGTAGTAATATTCATTTGGCCTATAAAAATGCATGCACCATGATTTTTTTTTTAATCGACGTAGAAATAACTTTATTTAACTTGTCATTTCGCGGCGTACGAAACTTTTAGCTAAAAACACAGTATCGTTGAGTACATCTCTATCGTTCTCCTCCAATCGTCAAACCAGTCTTGCAATGTCTTTCTCCCTGCAGCTTGAGTGCTTGTTAAAAGCTAGGTCAGTCGCATGGATAATATCGAATCCTCGAAGTCTTCAGCCTCGTAAATCGAGAGATTTCATTCTCAATCATTGGCTTGATTCTCGTAAACGAGCCTCCTCCTTTCTTCGTGCAATTCTGACAAAAGGAAACACAAATCAAAGCATACGATTAATCAACGACGACCAACATTTTACTTGTCAGCTACGCATCAATTCTAGGGGTGAAAGAGTAGGAGATAAAGTACCACATCTTCGAAATATAAGTCGAGAGATTTCACGTTACGCAAACCCTGCAAAAATTTCACGGCTACTCGACTACACCATCCCAACTCGTTATACAAACCCGCATATGGATAGGACACCATGAGCACAGTAGCGCGATCGAGGGACGGAAGGTTCAACTCGGGGAGTTCTACAATATGACTGACATGAGTAGTGAAACAGAACGACTCGAGCTTCGGGGCCAACACTTGACTGACTGAAAACCCCCTCGAATTACGAATCTCCAGTCTCAGCAACTGGAGCCCGGTCACTTTGAATCCATCCGAGAACGACGAGAGAGTGCAATCGAGTAGCTTCAAGCATCTCAAAAGAGGGATGTTGGCAAAAGGATCGTGGCCGCGAGAAACCATCCACTCGCAACCACGCAGCTCCAGAGTGGTCAGCATTCTGCAGCCCGAAATCGAGCCGAGATCGACCCGGTAGCAATCGACCAGCTCGAGAGCCTCGAGAGCCTCGAGCGGGTTTTCGTCGAGCAAGATGCCTAGATCGTCTCGGTTATTCACTCTCGTGTATTTGGATGTGAAGCTGACCTTGTGGATGGTTGCGTGTTGTGACCGGAGGCGAAGAAAGTTGCGTACGAAATTTATGCCGCCTTGGATCGCGGAGAAGGAGTTCCGGTTGAGATTGAGGACGCCGACGTCTTTCCACAGGTCCCTCCACCTCTTCGAGAGCACGCTGGTTTGGACGACGAGTTTTGTGTCGTCGAGCGACGAGAGGATGTGATACAGAATGTCGTCCGAAAGATCGCTCACTCGATCATCTTTTGCTTCTGCGCCGTCGTCGTCACGTCTCGTTTTTCGAGACATAACGGACACAAAAGGTGAATCAAACTGTCTTCCGCCGGAAGCGGCTGATTCGGCGACGGTTTGCTGGCTAAGTTTTGAGTTCTGACTACGAAACCCTAATCCTAGTTCTTGCAATAAGGTAGAGGAAAAGAGCTAAACTTGCTTGCTCGGGGATTTGAGAAGTATTTACGTAGAAGGGAAGAAAGTGGGCTCAATAGGCCCAATAGGATTAAGGCTTGGGTTGGTTCGCGGAATATATATATATATATCAATACCCTAGTCCACCAAATCAACATATATATTTTTCTTCACTAAAAATTTATTTACATTTTGTTTATTATTAATAATAAACCATTCATACTTTACAAGTGTATAATCTTTATGAATATAACATCCTTTATATGTTGCTAAGATTATTATCTTACCCTTTAATTCAACCTCCAAAACCTTCATGGCCGACTCAATGTTGCACCAAGCGTTGATCGTTTTAAACATCACATAGATTGATGAGACAAGTCTGTCATATAACTGACAAATACGATTTCGTATCTCACATCCCTATCAGATACGTCTGTTCAATGTTAAGATATCACATTGCTAGCTAGTAGTTCATGTCTTCGGTTTAGCCTAGTCACTCATTTTACATTCAATTAATAACAAATATTAGTATGTAATTTAGCATTCCTGCCTAGCTCTTATCAGACAATTGTCTCAATCAGGCGGCCATTTGTGAGGGTTATCGTTATCCGAACTGAAACTAGAAACTCTTTGTCCTTTGAAAATCGAACTCGAAATCGACAAGAGATTTTTTGTTTTCAATTCTCGTTCGGTTAAAGTAAAACCAAAACTCCCTTACCGGTTCTGGGTTCGGTTAAAGTAAAATCGGAACCCAAAAAATCGAAACTATGGGATCTGAAAAGTTGCTATGACCTTAGTTTTTTTCAGTGAATCCGAAACCGATAAGAAAAACCAAAAATCGAGAACTCAACACTGAAATTAAACAAACTCGAAACTGAAAACCCCGATAATGTATATAACCGGTTCGGTTTCTAAAATGAATAACCGAACCCGATTCGACAACCCTATTTGTGAGTTGTGACTATCAATACCGTTATTGGAGTAAGTTGAAACCAAGAGAAGGAATGAATGTCTAAACCCAAATTATGAAGGGAAAAAAAAACATTTCCTTCAGAGAAACAAATTTATTTAACTTGTCATTCTGCCGCATCTGAAATTTCAACAAATTAAAATGCATAATACCATTTAGTACATCTCAATCATTCTCAAGAACCAATCGTGAAAACCAATCCACACTAATTCCATGCTTGATGGTTTGCAATGTCTTTTTCTCCCTTGTCAGTCGTGGCACGGATAGCATTGAATTGACCAGTTATGCAGCCTTGTAAATCGAGCGAATTCATTCTCAATCATCGACTTCATTCTCGTAAACGGGGAGCCCCCTCCTTTGATGAAATGCTAAAAAAAAAAAAAAAAACACAACCAAAGCATACAATCAATTAACAACCAACAATTTTTTTTTTTTACTAATCCGTTACGTTAAATTTAGAATAAAAGAGCAAAAAGGCAAGTAATTGGAGTTCAATTTGAGAAACATGGACGCTAGTCGAGTCCAGAGGCCTTTACCACGTTAAATTAGGTATGTTTGTCTACAAAGGCAAGTAATTGGATGAAAGATTGGATATCTTTAAGGCTTCAAACAAAAGGCTCGAAGTTGCTACGAAGACTGTTTTTCTGACAGCTTGCTTGTGCTCGAAGTCTGTCAGAAAAACAGCATTCGTAGCAACTTCGACCCTTTTGTTTGAAGCCTTACAGATATCCAATCTTTCATCCAATGGCTTAAATTTGTATAAAAACATACCTAATTTAACGTGGTAGAGGCTCCTGGACTCACTCGCATTCATGCTTCTCAAATTGAGCTCCAATGTACGCTTCGCAAACATGTTTCCAGACTTAGCCATTTTCAGGCAGTTTTCTAGTTTTGGCATAGCCTTTTGATCAGGTTGAAAAATGGTCTTCTGAACTTCCTATCGAGCTCTCAATCACTTCAATATGTAGAGGAACACTCCAACTTCAAAACAAGCCATTAATCTTCAATTTCCATCTAGCAAATTGTATGATATGAATATCCAAAGAAGGCACCATGAAAATGTTTTTACACTGAAACAACAGATTAAGTCGACCTAATCCTAATGAGGTCGACCTAATCGTAAATGAGGTTGACCTGATCCTAATGAGGTCGACCTAATTCTAACTGAGGTCGACCGAAAAGTGCAAGTCACCGTGACATGTATGTCACCGTGACATGTATGTCACCCAAAATTCATGCACCATGATTTTTTTTTAAATTTACGTAGAAATAACTTTATTTAACTTATCATTTCGCGGCGTACGAAACTTTTAGCTAAAAACACAGTATCGGTGAGTACATCTCTATCGTTCTCCTCCGATCGTCAAACCATGCTTGAAGTCTTGCAAAGTCTTTCTCCCTGCAGCTTGAGTGCTTGTTAAGCTAGAGGTCAGTCGCATGGATGATATCGAATCCTCGAAGTCTTTAGCTTCGTAAATCGAGAGATTTCATTCTCAATCATTGGCTTGATTCTCGTAAACGAGCCTCCTCCTTTCTTCGTGCAATTCTGACAAAGGAAACACAAATCAAAGCATACGATTAATCAACGACGACCAACATTTTACTTGTCAGCTACGCGTCAATTCTAGGAGTGAAAGAGTACGAGAGATAAAGTACCACATCTTCGAAATATAAGTCGAGAGATTTCACATTACGCAAACCCTGCAAAAAATTCACCGCTACTCGACTACACCATCCCAACTCGTTATACAAACCCGCATCTGGATAGGACACCATGCTCACAGTAGCGCGATCTAAAGACGGAAGGTTCAACTCGGGGAGTTCTACCATATGACTGACATGAGTAGTGAAACAGAACGATTCGAGCTTCGGAGCCAACACTTGACTGACTGAAAACCACCTCGAAGAACGAATCTCCAGTCTCAGCAACTGGAGCCCGGTCACTTTGAATCGATGCGAGGACGACCACAAACTACAATCGAGCAACTTCAAGCATCTCAAAAGAGGGATGTTGGCAAAAGGATCGTCGTCGTGGCCGCGAGAAACCATCCCCTCGCAGCCACGCAGCTCCAGAGTGGTCAGCATTCTGCAGCCGCCCGAAATCGAGCCGAGATCGACCCGGTCGCAATCGACCAGCTCGAGAGCCTCGAGGGACGATTCCCGATGCTTGGTTCGACCAGCTGCGTGATCCAGGACCATCTCGAGCGGTTCGTCGTCGAGCAAGATGCCTAGATCGTCTCGGTTCTTCCCTCTCGCGTAGTTGGATGTCAAGCTGACCTTGTCGATGGTTGCCTGTTGTGACCGGAGGTGAAGAAATTTGCGTACGAAATTTATGCCACCTTGGATCGCGGAGGAGTTCTGGTTGAGATTGAGGACGCCGACGTCTTTCCACAGGTCCCTCCACCTCTTTGACAGCACGCTGGTTTGGACGACGAGTTTTGTGTCGTCGAGCGACGAGAGGATGTGATACAGAATGTCGTCCGAAAGATCGCTCACTCGATCATCTTTTACTTCTGCGCCGTCGTCGTCACGTCTCGTTTTTCGAGACATAACGGACACAAAAGGTGAATCAAACTGTCCCGATGAGAAATTGGCGGCGACGGTTTTGCTGGCTAAGTTCTGACTATGAAACCCTAATCCTAGTTCTTGCAATAAGGTAGAAGAAAAGAGCTGTACTTGCTTGCTCGGGGATTTGAGAAGTATTTAAGTAGAAGGGGAAGAAAGTGGACTCAATAGGCCCAATAGGATTAAGGCTTGGGTTGGTTCCCGGAATATATACCAATACCCTAGCCCACCGAATCAACATATATATTTTTCTTCACTAAAAATTTATTTAAATTTTGTTTATTATTAATAATAATCCATTCATACTTTACAAGTGTAGAATCTTAATGTATAGCATCCTATATATGTTGCTAAAGAGTATTATCTTACCCTTTAATTCAACCTCCAAAACCTTCATGGCCGACTCGTGTTGCATCAAGCGTTGATCGTTTTAAACATCACATAGTTTGATGAGACAAATCCGTCATATAACTGACAAATACGATTTCGTATCTCACGTCCCTATCAGATACGTCTGTTCAATGTTAAGATATCACATTGCTAACTAGTAGTTCATGTCTTAGGTTTAGCTTAGTTACTCATTTTACATTATTATGACGGTTTATGAATCTCAATTGATACTACATATTAGTGTGTAAATTAGCACCCTACCTAGATCTTATCATACAATCGTCTCGATCAGGCGGCATTTGTGAGGGGTGTCGGTACCCGAACCGAAACCCGAAACTCTTTATCCTTTGAAAAATCAAACTCGAAATCGACAAGAGATTTTTTATTTTCAATTCGCGTTCGGTTGAAGTAAAACCAAAACTCCCTTACTAGTTCCGGGTTCGGTTAAAGTAAAACCGAAACCCAAATTATTGAAACGAACTATGGGATCTGAAAAGTTGCTATAGCCATAAGTTTTTTTAAGCGAATCTGAACTGATAAGAAAAACCAAAAATCGAGAACTCAACACCGAAATTAAACAATCTCGAAACTGAAAAACCCGATAGTGTATATAACCGGTTCGGTTTCTAAAATGAATAACCGAACCCGAATCGACACCCCCTATTTGTGACTATCAATACCATTATTGGAGTAAGTTGAAACCAAGAGAAGGAATGAATGTCTAAACCCAAATTATGGAAAAAAACACATTTCCTTCAGAGAAACAAATTTATTTAACTTGTCATTCTGCCGCATTTGAAATTTCAACAAAATTAAAATGCATAATACCATAATTAGTACATCTCTATCATTCTCAAGATCCAATCGTCAAAACCAATCCACACTAATTCCATGCTCGAAGGTTTGCAATGTCTTTCTCCCTCCCTTGTCAGTCGTCGTCGCATGGATAGCATTGAATCGACCAGTTCCGTAGCCTTGTAAATCGAGCGAATTCATTCTCAATCATCGACTTCATCCTCGTAAACGGGGAGCCTCCTCCTTTGATGAAATGCTGACCAAAAAAAAAAAAAAAACACAACCGAAGTATACAATCAATTAACAACCAACAAATTTTTACTAATCCGTTACGTTAAATTTAGGATAAAAGAGCAAATAGAAAAAGTACCGTATCTTCAAAATACAAGTCGAGAGACTTCGCATTACGCAAACCATGCAGCAAGTCCATGGCTACTCGACGTCATCCCAACTCGTCACGCAAATCCGACCCTGGATAGGACACCACGCGCACAGTAGCGCGATCGAGGGACGGAAGTTCCAACTCGGGGAGTTCCACCACCCTCTCACTGATACTAACGGTAAAACAGAACGACTCGAGCTTCGGGGCCAACACTTGACTGACTTGACCGATCCTGGAAGAACGAATCTCCAGTTGCTGGTTGCGATTTTCACATCGGGATTGTGTTCTTCAAGAGAGAGACGACCATTGACGGAAATCAATTTTGTAAACCGAAGAAACCAAACCCAAAATTTCAGTTCTGGGAAATCGTTTGGAGAGACGACCATTGACATCTGCTTCTTCCAGGGAGAGAAGACCATTGGCATACTCGTGTTCGCCGGATGTACGGGCGTCGCACCGCCACCGCCACCAGTGCTCCCCGTCGCCTTCGTCTCCGCGGAAGAGGCACCATCACGAGCCCGACGAGGAGAGGGATAGGGGCAAGCAAAAAGCACGGGCTTCTGATCTTGTGGACGGGATCTCATGGAGCAGCAACAAAATCGAATGGACAAGAAGAATGGTAGGGGTGGAGAGGATGGGGTTATAGAAAAGCTCCTTGAGCTTTAGGGTTTCGTAAGAAAGAAGAAGGCGGTATCAAGTGGGAAAAACCCGCAAGGAGATCTGATCTCCAGCCTTTCATATATACCAGCGTTTGGGGGCCACTAATGAACAGTGGACACATCCAAGGCTTTTATATATTAATATGAGTCTAATGTGTAAACAACAAGCAACAGTAAAAATGGAAATGGAAGTTTAAACAGAAATACAAAATAAAACACTAAAAGCTAGGCATGTGTCTTCTTCTTGTTGGCTCGTTAAAACTCCACCCAACGGTAAAACTCCAGACTCCACGACGACGTTTTATCCTTCGTTTAAGTTGAGTGGAAGGGGAGGAAGAAACGAAACGTTTCTGCCTCTGTTCTTCAAAAGCTCTGCAATCTCCATCGAGCAACTCCAGCACAGCTGCAACATCAATGAGATGAATTCTCATTCTTCGACTTCCAGTTCAGATAGGGGTTGCGAATTGCGATGATGAAGATGATAGGGATTCCGATTCGGTGGGGAGGGGATGGAGTTAGGGGATTGGAAAGTGTATTTTTGTTTTGGTTTTATTTTGTTTTATTTTAAGTTTTTTGTTTTTAATTTTTAATCTAAATATATGATGTGGCAGCCACATCGGATCCACCTCAGTATTTTGATGCTGAGTCATCGACGGAAAAAATAGTCGACCGTCTATTTTTACGGTCAATTTAAATCGTAGGCCAAATTTGTCCAATAATTTCAAAAGTGGGCCATAAATGTCTTATTATTTGAAAAATGTGATCAGAACTGTCACTGATGCTAAACTTCGGGCCAAACTAGGATATTAACCCAAATAACTTTATTTAACTTGTCATTTCGCGGCGTACGAAACTTTTAGCTAAAAACACAGTATCGTTGAGTACATCTCTATCGTTCTCCTCCAATCGTCAAACCATGCTTGAAGTCTTGCAATGTCTTTCTCCGTGCAGCTTGAGTGCTTGTTAAGCTAGAGGTCAGTCGCATGGATAATATCGAATCCTCGAAGTCTTCAGCCTCGTAAATCGAGAGATTTCATTCTCAATCAATGGCTTGATTCTCGTAAACGAGCCTCCTTTCTTCGTGCAATTCTGACAAAGGGAACACAAGTCAAAGCATCCGATTAATCAACGACGACCAACATTTTACTTGTCAGCGACACGGCAATTCTAGGGGTGAAAGAGTACGAGAGAGAAAGTACCACATCTTCGAAATATAAGTCGAGAGATTTCACGTTACGCAAACCCTGCAAAAATTTCACGGCTACTCGACTACACCATCCCAACTCGTTATACAAACCCGCATATGGATAGGACACCATGCGCACAGTAGCGCGATCAAGGGACGGAAGGTTCAACTCGGGGAGTTCTACCATATGACTCACATGAGTAGTAAAGCAGAACGACTCGAGCTTTGGAGACAACACTTGGCTGATTGAAAACCATTTCGAAGAACGAATCTCCAGTCTCAGCAACTGGAGCCCGGTCACTTTGAATCGATCCGAGGACCACGAGAGACTGCAATCGAGTAGCTTCAAGCATCTCAAAAGAGGGATGTTGGCAAAAGGATCGTGGCCGCGAGAAACCATCCACTCGCAGCCACGCAGCTCCAGAGTGGTCAGCATTCTGCAGCCGCCCGAAATCGAGCCGAGATCGACCCGGTAGCAATCGACCAGCTCGAGAGCCTCGAGGGACGATTCGCGATGCTTGGTTCGACCAGCTGCGTGACCCAGGACCATCTCGAGCGGTTCGTTGTCCAACAAGACGAATTGATCGTCTCTGTTTTTCACTCTCGTGTATTTGGATGTGAAGCTGACCTTGTGGATGGTTGCGTGTTGTGACCGGAGGCGAAGAAAGTTGCGTACGAAATTTCTGCCGCCTTGGATCGCGGAGAAGGAGTTCCGGTTGAGATTGAGGACGCCGACGTCTTTCCACAGGTCCCTCCACCTCTTCGAGAGCACGCTGGTTTGGACGACGAGTTTTGTGTCGTCGAGCGACGAGAGGATGTGATACAGAATGTCGTCGGAAAGATCGCTCACTCGATCATCTTTTACTTCTGCGCCGTCGTCAAGTCTCCGTTTTCGAGACATAACGGACAAAAGGTAAATCAGACTATCTATCTTCCGCCGGAAGCGGCTGATGAGAAATTGTCGGCGACGATTTGCTGGCTAAGTTTTGAGTTCTGACTACGAAACCCTAATCCTAGTTCTTGCAATAAGGTAGAAGAAAAGAGCCTATACTTGCTTGCTCGGGGATTTGAGAAGTATTTAAAAATAAGGGAAGAAAGTGGGCTCAATAGGCCCAATAGGATTAAGGCTTTGGTTCCCGGAATATATATCAATACCCTAGTCCACCAAATCAACATATATATTTTTGTTCACTAAAAATTTATTTAAATTTTGTTTATTATTATTAATAATAATAATCCGTTCATACTTTACAAGTGTATAATCTTAATGTATATAACTTCCTATATATGTTGCTAAAGAGTATTATCTTACCCTTTAATTCAACCTCCAAAACCTTCATGGCCGACTCAATGTTGCATTAAGCGTTAATCGTTTTAAACATCACATAGTTTGATGAGACAAGTCCGTCATATAACTGACAAATACGATTTCATATCTCACATCCCTATCAGATACGTCTGTTCAATGTTAAGATATCACATTGCTAACTAGTAGTTCATGTCTTTGGTTTAGCTTAGTTACTCATTTTACAATATCATGACGGTCTATGAATCTCAATTGATAATACATATTAGTGTGTAAATTAGCATCGTACCTAGCTCTTATCATACAATCGTCTCGATCAGGCGGCATTTGTGAGGGGTGTCGGTACCCGAACCGAAACCCAAAACTCTTTATCCTTTGAAAAACCGAACTCGAAATCGACAAGAGATTTTTGGTTTTCAATTCGCGTTCGGTTAAAGTAAAACCAAAACTCCCTTACCAGTTTCGAGTTCGGTTAAAGCAAAATCGAAACCCAAAAAATCGAAACGAACTATGGGATCTAAAAAGTTGCTATAGCCTTAAGTTTTTTTTAAGCGAATCCGGAACCGATAAAAAAAACCTAAAAATCGAGAACTCAACACCGAAATTAGACAAACTCGAAACTGAAAAACTCGATAATGTATATAACCGGTTCGGTTTCTAAAATGAATAACCGAACCTAAATCTACACCCCCTATTTGTGACTATCAAGAGAAGGAATGCGTTATGGACAGAGCGCGCAGGCCGCCGGTCCGACCAGCGTGACCCATGACCATCTCGAACGGTTCGTGGTCCGCCCACGGGTTGAGAGGAACACCGTGTTTGATTTCCGCTCTCGTGTATTTGAACGTGAAGCTAATAAGTTCCATGTCGCCGACGGTCGCGCGTTTCGACCGAAGGGGAAGAAAGTTGCGTACGAAAGTTCTGCAACCCTCGCTCGTGGAGAAGGAGTTCTGGTCGAGATTGAGGACGCCGACGTCTTTCCACAAGTACCTCCACCTCTTCGAGAGGACGCTGGTTTGGACGACGAGTTTTGCGTCGCGGAGTGAAGAGAGGACGTGATACAGAATGTCGTCGGAAAGATCGCTTACTCGATCTTTTGCTTCTGCGCCTTCGTCACGTCTCGTTGTTCGAGACATGACGGACACAAAGGTTAAATCAAACTGCCTTCTGCTTAAGAATTGTTTTAGAACGAAGAGAATTAGACTTAGGACGAAGAGAATTAGAGGATGGAAGAACTAAACTATCAAGTTACTTGGGTTCCAATCTTTCTCATGACATTAAACGAAATTCAGAATACATATTTATAGGCATAGAAACCTCTACCTTCTCCTATCTAGAACATAACTTCTACTCCTACAAGGAAACAACTCACAATAACCAAATCCTACTTAAACCAAGGAAACTACTAATAAAGACAATAATAATAAAAAATTAATACAATAAAAATAATTAGGCCCAAATAATTAACCCAATTGCTACGATGACCCAATTCTCATAACAAGATGCCTAGGTTTTGAGTTCTGACTATGAAACCTTAATTCTAGTTCTTGCAATGAGGTAGAAGAAAAGAGCTACACTTGCTTGCTAGCCCACCGAAAATCAATCCAAATAAGGTCACAAAGCTATTGGACGAATCATTTTCTGCCCTCTTCCGGTGCATAAGTTGGGCTTGGACCAATCCATTGATTAAAATCATAAACAGTTTCTAAAGCACATATCAACTATTAATCCATGTCCAATTCCCAAAACGCAAGGGTTTATCATGCGGAATTCATTTTCATGTCACCGTGACTATTAGTTTTAGTTAGAGATGATACCTTATTTTCATTTCAACTTTGACATAAAAAACAACTTTTGTTTGAATGTTTAAATAAAACATTTTTTTACTGAATTTCGAAACAAATAGACAAATTTGGCCTGAAATTAGGGTTTACCATTAGTATTGATTGTCAAATATTTCTTTCATCTATGACTCAATTTATTTATAAAAAGTAGAGAATACCTTATTGTGGCCTGAATTTGACGTGTTTTTTTCATGAACGTTAAAATAAGACAATTTTGTCCAAATTTTGAAATGAATAGACAAACTTGAGTGATAATCATTGAATGAAAAAATATTTGAATTACTCCTCTAAAAACTAAGTGACAATAATTTTCTTACTAACAAATTGACAGGACTCCATCAAATCATTCATCTAACGTACGTATGTACCACAATTATATTGCCTGATCAGCAAGCTAATGATATAATCAGTGACGCACGCACACTAATCAAGAAGATGAAGGCCAACCGTATAATCAGTGACGCACGCACAATAAATAGAATTTCTTTCACTTCCTTCGGGTTTTGTCTAAAAGATCTCAACATATGTGGCATATATGTTACTTTTCATTTATGTTATATAACATAAATTTTCTATATTTGTCTTATATGTGTAGACCTCTGAGATCCTTTTGTAAAAGTGTATAAAGGAAAATTATCACGAATATATATCCTGAAACTAATTCCACTATGTCGATCAAGGACCCTAAGTTATTGTCGTTTTGATTTGAGATGAAAAAGCAACAATTGGTATTTCGGTTTGTTTTAATGATACACCCGAAAGATGGTCTGAAATGAAATTATCTCCAAATGTAGATTAGAGAGTAGCTAGAGAGACTCTATTCTATCAAAGAGAATGACTTGTTCGTGGGATGATGAAAATGGGATATTAGGGTTACACTAAACATATATATAAAAAAAACACCAAGCAAGAAAGCTCACATTATTTGTTCCTGATCGATGGTTCTCATCCAGAAGCGGCTCAGCGGGATCTCAACAAGCTGCAATGTGCCATGACTTTATGCTCTCAAAAGCAAAAGGGGCAACCATTGGCAGCGTAGAAATGGAGCTCGATCTCCTCCTTTGGCTCCCACCCATCATATTTGACGACATTTCTCGGTAAGCAGTGGCAACCCCTCCCTTGCAGCTCGGCTATCGTCGTCCACACCCACAAAGACTCGATGATCGATCTGACCCTCATCGGATAGTCTAGAGCCATCTATCGCCACTCGAGGAAGGAGGCGCCAGAAGGGCTGATACTCCATGAGAAGATGGGGAATGGAGTGAGGTTGGCGTTGCGGTAGACAGAATCATCCGCAGATGCTTCGAGGAGGGGTTTGACGAGGTTCCTCGTCGAGTCGCCAACTATCAACGCCAAGATGCGGATGAGTATGTCCTTCGGTACAACGGTGACGAGGTTGTGGCGGGCCATGAGATTATTAGAAGTTGTCTTTGAATCAAAACTTGTTAAGATTGAAATAAACTCGCAAAATTTATCTAATGATAATTAGAAACTTGATTTCTCATTAGTTCTTATCCAACATGTGAGGTCATCGGTCCGTTTTTCCTCCCTTTGTAAAACATTTGTTTATCATTTTTTTGTTATTATATTTTTCATTATAAAAAAAAGAATTGTAGGCTAATAAGAAGTCATCCAACTAAGTTATATAACTAAGTTATATTTGTTCTACTTCCTCATTTATCGTATTTCTTTAGGCCTTAATTATTTGCTTATCCTCCATGGGTCTCTATGCTTCTTTCACATGCAAAAAAATAGAAGAGGAGCAAGCACCCATAAGCTAGCAAGTTGTACAAGGCACAAACATAGCCTTATACTAATTGGCTTATGCTTTAACTCACAGAGACATACACACACCTTGTGCTTTTCTTTCTTTTAGTTTATGTCACTCTCTATGACACCATTTTTAGCAAACCCATACGTACAACATATATATGAAAAGAAAACCCAATGACAATTACTACCTAGGTCCATGCATATATTATTTTGGCTCCAACATTCTTTGTCAAAGCTGTAAGCTTATCCTTCCACCATGCTTGATTAATTGCTGCCATGAGATATGTCTGTAGGAGAACATCAATATTATTTGGATGTTCAAACATCTTTTCTTCACGTGGATTTGTTTTCCTTGCATAATTTGATAGGTAGTCTTAATGAGCTTGTTTCTTGATATAATGGGGTTCCTACCATGTGTGATGTTGTAGTGATAGGTTGATTGCAAATTACCATTCAACACCCCCTATTAATTTGCAATTCGGAGTAGCTTCTTGAACTTCTCAAATTTCTCACGGGTAACCGCCTTTGTCATAATATCTGCTGGCTGGTCGTCGGTGTTGATGAATTCCATCACGATTTGTGCTTCGTTGACGAGGTCTCGGATGAAATGATGACGCAACTCGATATGCTTCGATCTTGCGTGAAATATTGGATTCTTTGTCATGGCTATGGCTGACATGTTGTCACAATGAATAATGGTTGGACCATTTTCATTTTGCTGCAAATCAGAAATGTTATTCCTCTTATTAGCTTGATTCACGTACCATTAAGAACCATGGGGGTACGTTCTAAAAGCAATTATAGATTATTACCAAAAATGATTGGAACTTCGGCGTGAGGCTTGGGGAAGGGGTAAGTGGAGCCTTCCTTGGGGTACACGATGATAGCTCCATTGAGGGCGGCTCATGTCCACTCGCTGTGAGCATGCCACCACAAAGTGCCTTCCTCCGTGCTGAATTCCACTCTTTGATTGAACTTCCTTCCTGGCTGGATCGGGCATTGAGTGATGTACACAGGACCATCTGTCCATGGATTCCTAGGTTGGAGTACTCCATGCCTACAATAAGACCAATATCACTACTTCATTTACTCCAAATACCAAGATTAATTTTCAGCACCTCAAACTACATCGTTACCCAAACAAATTGTAGTGATTAAAGCTAGGGTTGCTACTTGTGGATCGCGTTTAATTTGTTGTCATGAATGAATTTAGTCTTCAAAATCCAAAAGTACTTACCAATGAAGGGTTACGTTATGTGGGCTATTGTTAATAACCTCCACAATGATCGTGTCTCCCCTGTGAACATACAGAGTTGGCCCTGGGAATTCCCCGTTCACTGTCAGTATTTGCTTCTTGTTGCACAGCCTCGTGTAGGAAGCCTCTGGGTCGCGGTTAAGGAATGCAAGAACTTGGATTCGTTGTTGGCAGAAGCTGAAGATGAAAGTGACAAGTTGATAACCAAGCTTGAACCGATGGAGAGGGAGGTAATTAATTGGATTTTTGTATGAATTTGATCAGCCACTACTACTACTAATTGTGATGATGATTTTGCCTAGTCAATTGTATCAGTAGTTAGACAATTGGAGTTGCCAAGAATGTAGTCAAAAGCGAGTTTCTACGCAGAAACGTTTTGGTGATCTAGAAGCGTAAAATCGTAAGTTTTTAAGTTGTAACCAGAGTTTTTAACTACATAAGTTATAAAAACTAAGATTTTGTACAGAAGCGTTATAGTGATCTAGAAACGCAAAATCGTAAGTTTTTAAGTTTTAAAGCGCGATTTTGACTACTTTGCGGGCCAAGATCGATGAATTAGCTTCTTTTTGTGTGTGCATCTCTTAGCAGTTGCATACTCTGAAGGTCGAGAATCATCGGTTAAAGACGATCCAGCGCGAGCAGCTACGAACCACCTTGGGAGGCAATGCAGGGGAGGAGGATGAGAGAGAGCACATTGCTGATGAGAATGCTGCTGACATTTCTGAACAAGCAGGGGATTCGGACGCGGTGGGTGATGATGAGGTAGTGTTGATGGAGCAGAGAGACATGGCGGTGTCGCAGAGCGTGCTAAGCGCGGTGCTGTCTCTAACTGTTGGGATGATCGCGTGGGAAGGGAAGGACACGGTGATGCCGCTGGTGGTGCCTCTCTACACCGTCGTGGGGATGTCGATGAGGAACGTGTTGAAGTCCTTCTCGACGATCAGGAACAAGCCGGCCTACGATGCTGTTGCTCTCCTCAGCTTCAACTGCTTCATCCTCGGAACCCTTACTTATCCTACCTTGCCTAAGGTGGTTCGGATTCTCGGATCGCTTGCATCGACCCATCTCAGCCGCTTCTTGAAAAGCTAGGCTAAAGCAATCCAAGGATTCCAGGTATATTTGATTGTGTTTGTGTGTGTGTTCATCTTTAACCAAGCATTAACACTTTCTCTATGTGATTGTACATTGTGGTTATGTCAAGAACTATGTCAATACATTGCTTCCAGTTGAACTCTTGATAGTGATCATGTACTAGTCAGATTGTACATTGTTGACCGTCTTATTGTGAATCGTCACACCTTTTTACAAGGTCCAGGAACGAATTCACCGTCGAATGGCTGACTGGCGATTGATCGATGATTACTAGCGATTTTGATACAGTAAAAATGATTGTTCGTATGGCACAGGATAAACCCGCTCGCTCTCGATTTCTATGTGAGCGAGAATCTGATATTTCTAATAGTGACTGCAACCTCACTGCTCCTCCTATTCTACGTCAGCACACCAATCCCACATGAGCTTGTCTACCATGAAGGACATCCCACATGAGCTTATTCTACGCCTCACGCTGTAGCTCGTCGAGTCGCTAGCTATCAGCGCCAAGATGCGGATGAGTATGTCCTTCGGGACAACAGTGACGAGGTTGTGGCGGGCCATGAGATTATTAGGAATTGTCTTTGAATCAAAATTTGTTAAGATTGAAATAAACTCGCAAAATTTATCTAATGATAATTTTAAACTTGATTTCTCATTAGTTCTTATCCAACCTGTGAGGTCATCGGTCCGTTTTTCCTCCATTTGTAAAACATTTGTTTATCTTTTTTTGTTATTATATTTTTCATTATAAAAAAAGAATTGTAGGCTAATAAGAAGTCATCCAATTAAGTTATATAACTAAGTTATATTTGTTCTACTTTCTCATTTATCGTATTTCTTTAGGCCTTAATTAGTTGTTTATCCTCCATGGGTCTCTATGCTTCTTTCACATGCAAAAAAATCAGAAGGGGAGCAAGCACCCAGCTAGCAAGTTGTACAAGGCAGAATAATCAATGAAAGGAATGAGAAGTTTGATTATTTGTAGTCAAACACCCATTAAAATCCCAAAAGTTGGCAAAAATAGAAGTTAATTTAAAATTTTCTTCTTTTATTACTAATCTACTCTTTCTATATTTGTAGTCATTATATATGAAGTACGGCGAAAAGCGCCGTAAGAGTGAATTTTTTTTAACTCGAAAGTCCGAAAGGGCTGAACAGTTTACACCCCAGTTAACTCGAAAGTCTAAAAGTTTAACACCCTATCTATTTCATCTTCCGTACCCCAATATTTCATAAATAACCAGCGCGTCCCTCTTTATAAATCCTCATTAATTATGGTCAACACCTTAAAAAAAAAAGGCATCAAAATCAAATGTCCCTGTTAATTAGAACTAGTACTAGTACCATGCTAACAAAAAAAATGTTAGCACCTAACCCTCTCCAACCACCCATATCAAACCAAGTCCATTAAGCACCACTCATCATGTATATATTCTAGTATAATAAGGATTTATCAATGTACTAGACTACTAGCTAGGTAGTCACCTCTAAGAATCCCAACCATATCACTATAAGTTTGTAAATTCATGCATACCGTAAAAACAGATAAAACGATACTTCAAAATCGATTCATGATTTTACTTCATTCACGATACATATGAACCAATCTAACCAACCAGTAAATAGATAGACATTCGAAAGAAAAAAAAGGCACAAGAATTTCCAATTCATAGTCATGTGACAAAATGAGCCATAGAAAATGGAACTTTCAAGGGATTTGAATCCCAACAAATACGCTGATGAGGGATCGAGGGACCAAAACAGAATGTTACAAACTACATTTCAAAAGAACAAAAAAAAAAAAATGGAAAGAAGCATGAGAGTATCAGTAGTAGCTCTTCTCAAATGGGATTGCACTGATCGACCACCACCGAAACAACAGCGTCCGCCACGCCCTCGCTCTCCACCACCACCTTGTTCCCGGCCACGGCGGTCGCAGCATGTATCGGCATCCTGCTGGACTCCTTCACCAGGAACGAGTACTGAAAATACTCGATCTTGTCGGGGAAGAGCAGCACCTTGCTGAAATCGGCCACCCATTTGGTCCCTTTCCTCGCCAGAACCGTCTTCGCCGACGTCGACTTGACCGTGGAGTTCCACGCCTGGTTGCGCTCCACCGCCACGTCACGGACCTCCGTGAACTCCCCTTGCAGCTCCACCACCGGCGCCATGTCGATCCCCCGGAAGAAGTTGTCGGTGATGGAGAGAGCCTCGAGCCTCCCCTTCACCGCCTTCAGCACCACGTTCGCGTAACCCAGGAAGAAGCTGTTGGTGATCTGGATGAACCTGCATACATTTTGCGTAGCCAGATGAAATATCATTTAGTGTAGTCCAAAAGCAGCATAACACAAAGAATATAGTAGAGATGACAAATGTACTGCATCCATGAATTTGATGAATTGGATTGGTAGATTTATATATCAAATGAATTTTTGTTTGATGAATGATGAAAACTTTTATTAGAACACCAGCGATTCCAACAAACAAGCCACAAATAATGAACAAAACAACAATCAAAAGAAAAAAGGAGCACCCCGAATAAAAATGAGACAAAACTAAAAAGATGAAGAGGAAGAGAAAAACAGAAAACGCAACAACTCAACTGGTAGTAGAGCAATCTATCAAAATATAGGCAAAACGGATTAGTGGATGGATCCAAATGACATTCAAGTCTAAGACTAATATATCAATTATGAAAAGTTTGGGTACTAAAATGTCACAATAAAAATTTTAGGTACCACAATATAATTTTCCAATGATATTTTTGCATTAAAAAAATTTAGGTACCAAAATATAAATAGAAAAGTATAGGTACTAAAATGTAATTTGTGAGCTACCAATGAGTGCAAATCCATGAATTCATCAATCCAATTGAATTTGGATCAAACGAATTAGATCAGTTGGACATTTAAGTAGATGGATTGGATTATAAATTGTCCACCTCTAGAATCCAGTATAATGGTGAGGTTGTTGTGTTGCTATGAAAGGGCTCAAAGTTTAATTTCAAGATATCACCACTTAGTGTTAGGTACTACTTAACATATTCGAACGTAAAACTTCCAAATTTAAAACTACCTGGGGTCCTCCAGCACGATGGAGTTGTAGTCGACGAAGCAGTCGGTGATCCGGTTGTAGTCGGCGAACGCCCTGACCAGGATCCCGATCCCGCCGAAGATCCGCTCCTTGTTGTAAGTGTGGATATTCCTCAACATGTTGGCCTGCCCTCTCAGCACCACCCCGATCGCGGAGGAGAAGATCACCGCGTCGGTAACGACGTTGTCGTTACCGGCGAGGTCGATCGCAGTACCAGAATAGTCCTTCTCGCCGACGCCCCCACCAACTGTGGGGCGTTGACCGAGGAAACAGGACTGGATGAAGGCATCACGCCCTCCTTGCACCAAAACCCCCTGCGTCGTGAAGTTCAAGAAATAGCAGCTCGTGATCTGAGTCCTGGCGGTGTCCACCGCCAGGACTCCGCCGCCGCTGAACCCGGAGTCGAAGAGGACGTCTTTGAACCTCACGTCCTCGTAGAAGATTCCGTTGCCCTGGTACGCCGCCACGTCATCTGTTTTGTAGATCAGCACCTCCGATTTCGGCGAGAGTAATTCCACGAGGAAGCGGTCCGCTGGGAACCCTCTCGAGGCTCTGAGGCTGCCGTCTTTGACGAGGAGGCCGCCGCCGCCGGAAGGTGGGAAGGAGATGGGCTTGCTGATCTTGTACGCGCCGCCTTGGAGGTCGATGACAGCGCCGCCCAGGTCCTTGATTCCCGGGATCAGCTCTTCCTTCAGGTTTGGATCGCTACTACGTTGTTGGAATGCGTCGTTTAGCGCCTTCTGTATCGCTTCGGTGCTGTCGTTTTGGCCGGTGGGATCTGCTCCGTATCCAACAGGGTAGAACACTCCGCCGACCTGTAATCATTAAATACGGATATTAAACGGACATACGGATATAGTAGCAGAGTCATGAACAAGAAAAAAAAAATGAAACGGTCTGTCAATAGTACGAAAATTTTGAACGCATAAAATACGTACGTCATAAACACGTAGTAAGTATAGTATTTAGTATTTATTTTTTTGATAATGAAGTATTTAGTATTTATAGGTATGTGACCAGAAATGTTATATCGTTAAAATTTCGCTGAAATGATCCGTCATCAGTCACCTGAGGTGGAGGCCGGACGAAAGTGGAAGGCTTGGATGAGGAGACTATTCTGTCGATCTTGGCCGTGAAATGCCGGAGCTTGGCAGAATGTCGGCGTTCGAATTCGTAACATGAAGTCTGTGGCGTAAGAAATATTAACGGCACTGAGCTGAATACAATTAGGATGACGAATCGCGTCAAGGCCGACGCCGTCGCCGGCATTCTTTCTAAAATAAAGGCTACGGCGTTTTTTTGCTTCTTCTTTCCTTTACTGGAATCCTTTAAAGAGGGGGAGTTTGAGCAATTGTCCGGTCGGTCATGGCAACTAGCTCCTTTTGTATAACACATCCGGCGTTTTTCGGGTTTATTTATGAATATAAGTAGGTGAATTATCATTGAATGCGAGTAACATTCGAAATTTTGGAGTTATGACGGGGTTTTTTTCTCGCATGAGAAAGAACTCCCCAATGATATAATAAATGAGAGAACTCATCGTCATGCCAAGGCTAGTACGTTGATATAAGAAATATGATTGTGATCAATTAGTATATTTTGATTGGCTGATTTAGTGTTAATGTGAGAATAATATATAACAGCCACTTTCATTTTTAATGAATACAACCACTTTCAAATTTCGGGCAGATAGATATACGAAATATTGGGTAAATACTTATCAACAAATAACGTGACAATAATAATGTTCTATCTTCTTTTTGTCCTAGGGTCAAAACTTATTTGATCATCCAAAATAGTTGAATAGGATGAACAATAATCCTGATTTGATTGATTTAATGGTTCACTATTTTAATTATTACGATATTATAAGAATGAAAATACTATTATGTAAATGAAGGGCTAGCCAACGCTAGTTTTGTTTTTAATATTTTTATGAAGACATAAATTAATATATTTTTTGTATTCATAACTCATAAGGAGCGACCCAAAACGAAAGCAATTAGCTAGCCAATCCTAGTTAGTTACTAATTTATTTCAACTTTCTTGCTTCTCGTACGTTGATTTATCATCGATTGCCATTCTCATTAACAATTTAAATTCGATTAATTTTTAAGGCAATTTGATTAATTGTTAGAACTTAGTACTATAAAGGAAGAAGTGAAGAACTGATTCAGTTCAGTCCATTTCCAATGCATCTCTTTTGGGACCACAATTGAGGGTGCAGCAGGTGTCAAATGTCAATGCCCCTTTTTATGTTGTTAGGAGACAAGAAAAGTGATTGTTGTACTTGTTTCAACTTTTGTTTTTTTTTTCTTGAATTTGATGTCCAGCCTATAAAAGACTTGGAATGTCTTCCATTTGATAAGAAAAAAAATGTTGCCGAAATGAAATACAAATGAGTGTATGAAGAATCAAAGCTCATCAGCCTTTTCCAAAAAAAAAAAACCCATTGTTTTCTGTTCTTAATTCTTTGTCACCGTTACATTATTTTTTTTTCTCAATAAAAAATTCTTAGTTTTAATCTTGATTGAACACGGAAGCTATACAACCCCCTCGTGTTTCATTTCTACACGACCTTACGCAGAACCTTATATCCTTCACCGTTACCGTCAAATGCAAAAGTCCCCTCTCCAATGGGATTGAACTGATCCACCACCACCGAAACGACGGCGTCCACCACGTCCTCGCTCTCCACCACCACCACATTCCCCGACACGTTCGTCGCCGCGTGGATCGGAAACCTAGGCCCGCCCCACCCTTCCGCCGGCCGCTGCTGCTTCACCAAGAACGAGTACTGAAAATGGTCGATCTTGTTAGGAAACACCAACTTCTTGCTAAAATCAGCAACCCACTTCGTTCCTCTCCCTGCCACCGTCACCTTCGCCGCCGTGGACTGTACGGTCAGGTACTTCCCCTGGTTCTGGTCCACAACCACGTCGTGGACCGTCGTGAACTCCCCCTGCAGCTCCACCATGGGCTCGCCGGCGAACCCGACGAAGTAGTTGTCGACGACGACAAGCGCGATGGCGCCACCGTCCCTCTTCGCCGGCTTCAGAACCACGTTGGCGTGCCCGAAGAAGAAGTTGCCCGTGATGTGGACGAAGTAAGGGTCCTCCACCACCACCTGGTTGTTGTTGCCGTCGAAGAAGGAGGCCGTGATCCGGTTGTAGCTCGCGTCCGACTTCAGCAGGACGCCGGCGGCGGCGGCGGAGTGGCGCGACTTGTTGTTGTTGTTGTAGGTGTGGAGCCCCGTGATGACGTTGGCCTGGCCCCTCACCAGGAGCCCGACCCGCGCCGAGAAGATCACCGTGTCGGTGATCACGTTGTCGTTGCTCGCCAGGTCGATCCCCGTGCCTGAGTAGTACCTGTCACGGGTAAACCATAAACCACGCGTTCAGTCAAAGTTCTGGTATTATGTCATAAATCGTAAACCAGTTTGTTCAAACAACTGGCACGAGTTGTTTTGAAGAAAGTTAATTACGAATGTTACCTTTCGTTCTTGTCACGTCCCACGGTGGGGTGCTGCCCAATAAAGCAGGTCTGGATGAAGGTCTCGTGACCGCCCTGCACCAAAATCCCCTGCGTCGTGAAGTTGAAGAAGTAGGAGTTAAGGATTCGGACCCTGGCGGTGTCCACCACCAGTAGGCCGCCGCCGCTGTGCCCCGAGTCGAAGAGGAGGTCTCTGAACGTTATGTCCTCATAGAAGATCGTGGTGCCCTGCAACAACGACACATTCTCCGTTTTGTTTATCAGAATCTCCGATTGCGGGAACAGTAACTCCACCAGAAAACGGTCCGATGGAAAACCTTCCGCCGCTCGCAAACTCCCTTCTTTTATCTGCAAAAAAAAAAAAACACACACATCTTAATACTTTTAACTAAAAAAAACGATGGTTTAGATACAGGTCAGTTACGAGGATGTCGCCGCCGCCGACAGGTGGGAAGGAGATGGGCTTGCCGATCTTGTACTTGCCGCCTTGGAGGTCGATGACGGCGCCGCCCAGGTCCTTAATTCCGGGCATCAATTCCTGGCTCGGATCGCTCAGTTGCTCGAACGCGTCGTTCAACGCGCTCTGTATCGCGTCGGCGCTGTCGTTGTGACCTGTGGGATCTGCTCCGTACCCGATCGGGTAAAACACTCCGCCAACCTGTAATCAAATGAGCACGTGCGTAAACTTCAGATTCGTCGTTTTTCATTTTCGTATCTCTATGCAGCCGAAATTTCAGATTGTACGTACCCTCGGAGGAGGACGGACGGCGGGAGACGACGGAGGCGCGGCCAGTATCTTGTCGGCTTTGGCCGTAAAATCTCGGAGCTTGGCGGCGTGGTAGTGGTATTTGTAACATGATGTTTTCCGTACAAACATCATTGTCATCACGGCGGTCAATACGACCAGGATGAACGGCGCCGACGACATCTTCCCTAATTATATTGGTGGCGGTCTTCGGCTAAATGGGGTTTTCCTTTTTCTTCGCCTTTTCAAGAGGGGATTTATCAACCAGTCTCTGAGCTCTTCCTGTATAACAGCTCCAGCGTACAAATTTTTAAAGAACCGTAAGAAGTGAATTGTCTATTAGTTTTTTTTTATATAATGAATTATTGTCTATTATTTAATGTGTGGAGTTGGAGACTTGGAGTTATGGCGTTTCCCCAGGGGAAATAACTCACTGAATTTGTATGTTAATAAAAAAAATATTTCACAACATTGTTGTTCTAATAACTAGGAGGAATTTTACAATTCTATATAGCATTGGTGCTATAGGTTTTTACTTTTATGGTACAACTTGAAATTGTACCTTTAATGTTATGGTACAACTTCAGATTGTACCTATACTTTTTGTACAAATTCTTTTATGGTACAATTTAAACTTGTACCTTATGTGATGGTACAACTTCAAGTTGTAAAGTTGTACCATAACATAATGATACAAATTCCTTTATGGTACAACCTAAACTTGTACATTTAATGTTATGGTACAACTTCAAGTTGTACATTAAAGCACCAATACTATATAGCATAGTAGAAGTGCTCAATAACTAGACCAACTACGTGTCGCGACGGGATGATGTTGTTGATCTATGCAAATTTGTTCAATCTCCTTGAAGTATGACTTCTTTGTTATAGTTTTGGTTAGAAAATTACAGATCCACTCAATTAACTACGACTAATAATCTGATGAAATTCTTATAAGTTCGTGTTGCACTGTAAAAAAAGAGTAACAGTTGTGAGATTCGTCAACTTTTTGGATTTAATTTATTTGTAGCCCTGATCGTAGGCGCTAGTGGTCGAGTCTCTTTATTTCATATCAAAACGGTTTTTTTTGTTGATTCAAAAAGATGGAGCGCAAATAAGTTAGGGAGGAAATTAAAAGGGTTGGTCATACTTGGCCAGCTCAAGGTGGTATCAGAGACTCTTTCTTTAAAGGAACATTAAAATTGACTTGCGCTTCATATATTCGAAATAATAATATGGGTGAGCTTTTAGAAACCGGAGTATTTGGTAGGCAAAGACATACATCAGTAGAAAACTTGAAAAAAGGCTAGCTAGCTGAGATAAGATAGATAAAAACTCGAGCAAGCTCTTAATGGCCATCCATTCACTTTGAATTTTCTACGTATATGATCAATCATCGTCCATTAGCTCGCCATTAGCATTCTTATAAAAATGCAATTCGACAATAGAATGCTATCTCATATCATTCTCTTGGATACACATAAAATTCAGAAGAAAAAAAATTTCTATCCCCCAATCCATTTTTAGTTGGCGTCGACTTCTATCATTCTTAAGCGACGACGATCATTTCCTTTCAGAAACTTTCTGAACCACAGCGCCGAGAGTTTAGGAATCCTGACAGACGGATTCCTGACATCGACGTAGTACAACCCGAATTTGATCGTGTAGCCTGTAAGCCACTCGAAGTTATCTAGTAACGCCCACACCATGTATCCCTTCACATTGGCTCCCTTCCTGCAGGCAATTTTTAAACCACCACATTTTTGGAGTTCACCACAAGAACAGATTTTACTAATGAATATATTTACCTCATAGCCTTTAATACTGAAGAAAGATGTGCTTGATAAAAGGAAACTCTGATGTTATCATTTGGTGTAGCTTTCAGTGGCGAATGCGTATAGTTCCCTAGATCTGGAACTCCTGCAAAAAAAAAAATCATTCATTGTAATCAGTGACAGAAGCCATAATTCAGAGTAACAAGGTTAGAAATAAGTATTTACAATTTTGTAAAATCTTTTTAGGATAAGTATTTAATTACCATTTTCTGTAATGTAGACGAGGGGATTCCCATACTTGTTCTTTATGTAGAGCAAAACCTTAGTGAGCCCTGCAGGATAAATTCTAACCCAAGGTGCAGCAGTCTGCAACAACGTTAATTACTTTTTATAACTAATTAAAAGTTTTTTTTTTGTTTGTTCATAATTTAGTACTAGCTACAATGTTACAACTTACCTCAGGACCAAGTGGTTCGCCTTTGCTATTGCGATAACCTGCAGACCAAGTCGTTGACAATAACGTTAGAATCGAATTCGATCAATCAATTATTTATTTATTTATTTTTGCCCTTATGTCATATTGAATGTTGGCATTTTCAACTTACTAGTGTTGATAAGCGCATCGGTCAAATAACTAGATTGACGAGGGTCAACGTTACTGTTAGGTTGATCCATCGCGTATCTGCCAGTGTAATAGTTCACACCGAGGAAATCAAATGATCCTTTCAACAGTTCAGATTCCTCGTTTGTAAATCTTGGCAGCCGGTTCCCAAGATTCTGCTTCATGCTCTCTGGATAATCGCCTTTCGTTATTGGATCCATGAACCTGTTTTTTTCTCCCAAATATAAGATAAATAAACACGAATCGTCGTTTTTTCATGGGTTTTATATACGTCAAGCCTTTTCGAAGCGTAGTTGTTAATTAGGGTTTCCCTTAAAAGAAAGGAAATCAACGGTTGCTTGAAAATAGCTCATATTAGAGCATCCACATTGGTATTGCATTCTCAATTGCAAAATGACATGGCATATGTGTTTGCAATTGCAAAACCAATTGTATTGATGTGGCTACCAATTGCATATTTGCAAACTTGCAACAAATGCAATTCCATATGCAAGTCAAAAAAGCCTAAAAAAATGGGGATTTTTTTATTTTATATTATTTTCTTCTCTCTTTTACTTAAATTTCTATAATTTAAACATAATATTTAATTACATTTGCAATTGCAAGTTAATTGCATTGATGTAGGTGAATGAAATGAATGTGATGTGGATTGCAAAAAAAATAAGTTAAAAATAGAAAATACAAATGCAATTTTTTTTGCAATTGCATTGATGGAGATGCTCTTACCAGCCAAAATCGAAGTCAATGGCTCTTTGTGCTGCTTTTCGGTCTCGCTTGCTGGACGTGTAGGGCTCAGCCCAATCTATATTCAATGAGATTCCAATAATGCCCTTTTGAGTCGCCTACAAATGTCAAGTCATACGGACTTTTTTTACGTAAAATTCAACATTCATTACGTAATATATGTATATTTTATGTGACGGTTATAAAATGTTGCAATATAAATTTTACGTAAGTGATGATGGTTTCGGCAAGGTGCCGGAAACTGGAAGAAATTAAGGAACCTGATATTTTTGCCTGTACAATTGAACGGCAGCAGCATGGGCGAGAAGCTGGTTGTGAGCTGCGATGTAGGGCTCGGTGCCGGAATTTCCGACATCGCACGTCCAGTTCCTTGCATTGCCGCTGCACCGGCCTGGCGCGAGGTCGCCGACGGCGAACCCTCCTCGGCTCAGAGTATGTGGCTCGTTTATCGCGACCCAATGCTTGATCCTGTCCCCGAATTCTTTGAAGCACAAATCAGCAAAGTCCCGAAAATCATCCCTGTGATGGAATTAGGTTGAAAAAGGAAATCAGGGAATTTCATCATTCAAAATTCATGAATTGTCGCCGAATCAATTGATTTTGGATGAAGGAAAGGAATGACTTACACAAATCGATGACTTAATACGCCGCCGTATTCATCTTGAAGTGCTTGAGGATAGTCCAAATGGAGGAGAGTCATAAATGGTGTTAACCCTATAAAATCAACATTAAGTCTTAAACACATGCATGCATGCACGCACGTAGGCTGTAAGCTTTAGGATGAAAATCATTATGTAGGAAGTTGGGCCGGTGGCGAGAAGCCCAATGGTCTGGATCACTTTATCTAGGCCCGGCCGGCTCGCTTCAGCAGCAACCACAGCTATGGACTGGGTTATCATATAATTTTCAATTATCTTAACTTTTTTTTTTGGTGAGAATTATCTTAACTTTAAATTGTATGATAATGAATAAGAATACCATCTAAATAACAAAAATCAGCGCGGAGTTTGTAATTAAAAAACTTAAGTTGAGAGTAACCTTGTGATAGGGTCTCATTGATGACACTATTGTAGTAATGGATCCCCTTTTGGTTGATACCTCTACTTAGCTTCCCATCTACAAAAAGGAATTACAATATCCAAAATTTCTTACCATTTCAATCGGAGAAAAAAAAAACTTCTAAAAATTATTACGGAAATAAGGACAAGTTAAATGAAAGCTGCTTACACGGCAGTATTCTGGACCACGAGACCGAAAACCTGTAAGCGTTCATCCCCAAGTTTTTCACAAGCGATATGTCATCCTGCAGCATGGACGTAACAATAACCGCGAGTTAGGAGGTGGAATAAGAGGATACCTTGTCATACGATGCAAAATTAAAATTGGTATTTCTCCAATATATATATATATATGCTTACCTTATATAAATGGTAAGAATCTGTAGCCACATCCCCGCTGCTTCTATCGAGTATACGTTCTGCCATATTCATCAACATATTCTGAAAGCTCATATCATGTGCACTCACACATATTCTAGATTTTTTTTTCTTCTATTATCATAAAATAACCCTACTTAATTATTTTAAAATGAAGTATCAATAACACTCGAAATATAACAGAAAAATCGCAACCAAATTCGAACAATTCGTTTCGAGAGAGGGAGGGAGACAGACCTGGATAGGCATGAGTGAAAGCATCCCATATACTAGGACGCCTACCATCATCCCATGTTCCTCCTTCATACTGTGCATACAAATTCTATCAGCTGAATATACAAATTCGAAACCCTACCGGAACTACTAGGGTTACGTCAAAGAGATCAAGGGTTCAATTTCCGACACCTTATAACTTGTTATACAAGAAATGGAAATTAGTACTACACGTCAAAGGAAATAGAGACGAAAGGGAAAAAACGATCACCTGATAAGACGAGGAGGTGGCTCCGAAGAGGAAATCTGGAGGAAACTGTGCTCGACTAACATTACGGTCAGGTCGGCCGGAGGGACTCCATTTTCCGGCCATCCCCATCTCAGTTACGAGGAAGAGTACCATAATAACAACCAACAAATAGGTCGTATCTGTCACCAAAATTCCCATTTTTTCTTAAAGAAAAACTACTCCAACCAATATCAGGAGCTTTCTTCTTCTTTCCTTCTCTCTTTGTTTTATCAGTGTACGTAAGTAAACCTCGATCAGATTGATTAATCATTTCCCACCTGGGCGTTTTATTCATTTTAAAACGTGTAATTACTTAACTTGCTAGCCAGTTCTTGCTGTCTGTTTTCTCTTTTTATAAACGTTTTAGTAGAATCCAACATTATTCCTCTTTTTTCAGCAACTGTTAGAATGGGTTTAATAAACTCTAGTAATTAAATGCCTGTAAGTTCCACGGTTTTTGGAAGTGCAGTTTTAATTAAGGTTCTAGTGTTTCACCATCATGTATATGATCTTTAAGTGAAATTTTTCCAATAATTCGGACTATTAAGATCAATTGGTTCTTTACATAGTATATATCACAACATCCGGTGACCGAAATGTATTATATGCAAATTCCTGTGACCTTATTAGTTAAGCAAGCAGCATTCTGAATTCTGATTCATGTGCAAATTTTAAACCCATCGGGACTGAATTTCGTTTGAGAAGAGTGTTAATAAATGGTATATGATTTATAATTGAATCTCTTTCAACCACTCAAATTCTTGAGATCAACCAGTTTTATATAATTATATATCACATCATTAATCATATTTTTAGGCTACACCTCCCCCCCTTTCCCCTCTGGCCTCTACACCGTCGGCCACCCTTTCCAATATTTCTTACTCAAATATGACTAATCTGAGAAGGAATTGATACACAACTCCTAACAAGAATGAAAATGAAATATCGATCTTACTAAAATAACAATTAATAATAATTAACCGAAAGTTCTGAAATAATAATGAAAGAAAATAATAAATCATCCGCAAACGCAAACTCATTAGAATTCATTAATATCACTACAAAAAAAACCAACTATAGTGACATGTTTTTAAAGACAGTTTCAAAAAATGTCAGTAAAACCATTCACTTTGAAGGTTTTTGTGGCATTTATGGTAAGTGTCAATATAATATATTTATTGTGACATTTAATTTTGACATATTCGATTGTCGTAGTAATAAATATGTTTTTCTGTCATTTAGAAAAGTGTCACTAAAAGAGTGTCAAAATAGAGAAGTATTTGTGACATAAGTTGGTAACATAACTAAATGTCACAGTAGTTTAGTTGTTTGTCTGACATTTAGAGAAATGTCACGAGTGAAATGTTAGTATAGCATATATATTGTGACATTTAACGTTGACATTTTCCATTGTCACGGCAATTAACACGTTTTTCTGTCATTTAGAAAAGTGTCACTAAAAAAGTGTCAAAATATAGAAGTATTGCTGACATAAATTGGTCACGTAACCAAACGTCACAATAGCTTAGTTGCTTGTCTGACATTTAGAGAAGTGTCATGAGCAAAGTGTCAGTATAGCATATATATTGTGACATTTAATGTTGTCATCTTCAATTGTCACAACAATAAACACGTTTTTCTGTCATTTAGAGAAGTGTCAACTAAAAAGTGTCAAAATAAAGAAGTATTTGTGATATAAGCTAGTCACATAACTAAATGTCACAATAGCTTAGTTGCTTGTCTGACATTTAGAGAAGTGTAGCTAGTGAAGTGTCAGCATAGCATATAGATTGTGACATGTAACGGTGACATCTACAAGTGTTGCTTGTCTGACATTTAGAGAAATGTCACGAGCGAAGTATCATTATATTAACATGTCCTTAAAAATGTCACTATCGAGATGGGCTATAACATATGGAAATGTCGCGGTAAATGTTACCATTGGTGTCAACCATGACACTTTGGAATGTCCTGAGAAATGTCACAATATGTATTTACTATGACACTTTGATATGTCCTTAGAAATGTCACTATTGGGATCTACTGTGACAATTATGAATGCCTCGAGAAATGTCACTATTTGTATCAATCGTGTCATATTAACATGTCCTTATAAATGTCACTTTTGAGATGGGCTATGACATATTGAAATGTCACAAGACATGTCACTATTGGTATTAACTATAACAGTTTGATGTGTCTCTAGAAATGTCACTATTTGCATCACTTACGACGCTTTAAAATGTCACAAAAGATGTTATTATGCTACGATTATAAGTGTCGCAATATGTAAAATAAACGTCACACAAAAGTGGTACTGACAATTGTAACAAATGTCACAAAAGAAGTTAGTGACACTAGATTATGTGACATTTATGTGACATTTATGTAAAACGTCAGTACAACGCTATTGTGACATTTTTCTACCTTTTAATGACAATTTGACTGAGTTTTAAATTGTCACTTCAGCTGTTTTTTTTTTGTAGTGTATATGCATTTGTTGGCTCGATCTCATAACAAGAATGACATTAAATAATTTGGTTTCATCTTAAATTGTTATGGTAAGAACTCGAACACGAGACCTCTTGATGGAAGACTTTGATACCATCTCAATAAATAAACCAATTATTACATTAGCTTAGCTAGCTTGCTCGCTTTTTTTTTTTTGCCATAGATAGATCGTAGATAGACAGTTGGTTACACTTGATGAAAAAGTAAATAGCGGTAGTCGACCGATTGTCGAGCTACCGATGCAAGGGCCGTTTTTGCCACTAAATGGGCAGCCCTGTTAGTCCTACGAGGAGCAAAAACAAAGATAATGTTCTGGAAGTTCAACTTCAGCAGCCGCATCTCCTCCAAGATCGCCCCACCCGAATCATGGTGAACATCATTCGCCGACACTCGCCGAATCACCAGTTGCGAATCACCACAGAAACACACATTAGAGAACCCATGAAATAAACACCATACCATTGCATCCCGGAGGGCTAGGAGTTCATAAAGGAAAGGATCAGCCAAACCTGGATAGAACTTCCCATATGCACATACCAGCGACGATCCCTCCGCAAATCCCACGAAACCCGTGCTACCTCCAACGTCGTTGCGGAAGGCACCATCGAACCGTACCAGGAGGCCGCCCGGTGGGCAGACCACCGGCATGGGCTGTCTACTTTGACGCCGACCTGCTGTGCTATTGGAAGCCGCATTCCCCGTAGCTGCTGTCCACTCGCTGATCTGAGAGGAAAATTGACGATGGAGGGCAACCGGCAAAAATTGCTTTAGGTCATACGCCGTCCAGCATCTCGCTTTCCACAATCGCCAGGAGATGAAGACAAGTTCCGCAATCTGAACTTTAGATAGCTGCAGCTCAAAACAAATATGTCGCCAAGCATCAGCTGGGTGGAGATTGCAAACTGCCCGGCGGATGTGATCCTTCCCAGCAAGCTCCCATAAGTCTCGAGCGATCCTGCAATTGAAAAAGCAATGAGATATTGACTCAAGCTGTTTCCGAACAAATAGGACAAACATCATCATCACAAAGGGTTTTTTGTTTCAACACTGCCCGTAGCGGAAGAAATCCGCGAACAAGCCTCCATAGAAAGAACTTCAATTTTGGCGGCATGGGGAGATTCCACATTAGCTTCCAGAATTTGGTGTCCAAATATGGCGAGACTGGTGCGAAGGAGGCTGATCTCGACGCTGAAAGGAGCTGGTATCCGGACTTGACGGTGTAGATTCCAGTTGGCGAATAGTGCCAAATGAGTTTGTCCGGGACTGGGGAGGAAGGCAGCGGTATAGATAGAATCCATCGTACGCTGTCCGGTTGAAAAAGCCTACATAGAAGGTCAGCGTTCCACGATCTTGTTAAGGGATGGATGAGGGACGCCACATAGGGGTTGTCGAGGTTCACACCATCCAGTAGTTTCGGAGTAGACGGTGGCGATGAGGGCAGCCAAGTATCCTGCAGAATGTCGATCGTTGTGCCGCACCCCACCTGCCACCGAAGCCCCTTGGCCAGCAATTTCCTCCCTTCTAAAATTCCTTGCCATGCCCAGGAAGGGTGGGATCCCACCGGTGCCTTGAGGAAGGAAGAATTGTGATGATACCTGGCTCTATAGATTCGCGCCAAGGAGGACGAGGGATTCTGAACGAGCTTCCACGCTTGCTTGGCTAGCATGGCGATATTGAACAGATCAAAGTCCTTGAACCCAAGTCCCCCCTCAAATTTGCTAGTGCACACTGCCGGCCAAGAAATCCATGGGATACCCCTCTCTTTGTCTTGTCCTGCCCACCAAAATCTGGAAATCTGACTATTTAATCGACGACAACTTGTGGAGGGCAGCCTGAACGATAGCATCGTGTACACCGGAGTAGCCGACCCCACTGCCTTAATCATCACTTCTTTAGCCGCCAGAGATAGGGCATTGGACTTCCAACTTCGAATCCTCCCTGCAAGGGCGTCTTCTACATACTGGAAAGTAAGCACCTTGGATCGTTGGACCTGAGCAGGAAGTCCAAGGTACTTGTCCAAAGGTCCGATAGCCGAGATCCCTAACTGCCCAGATAAAGAAATCGCCTCCTGGTCCGTGACGTTAGCACTAAAATATACAGAGGATTTAGAGAGATTAACCTTTGCTCCACTGGACTGTTCGTACAGGCCGAGGAGATGGAGAAGAGAAGTGCATTCGGTTGATGAAGCCCGCAAAAAGATGTAGGAATCGTCGGCGAACAGCAAATGGGATATAGTGGGAGCGTGCCGGTGAACTTTCAAGCCGTGAAGCTGATTCGAGGAGATGGCAGCATCAATCATCGAGGAAAAGGCTTCGGAATAGACGGCATAGAGCAGGGGGGATAAAGGATCACCCTGCCGAATGCCCCGCTGAGGTCTGAAGTATCCGTGTTCCGACCCATTTAGAATAAGAGAAAAGGATACTGTGGTCACACAAGCTTTCATCCATTCCAGCCACTGATCCTCAAAACCCAACGCTGCCATTACCGCGAATAGAAACCCCCATTCCACCCGGTCATAAGCTTTTTCCATGTCAAGCTTCACTGCCATCCACTTATCCCGACCCTGAGTCTTCGTTTTGAGGAATTGCATTACTTCTTGGGCAATAAGTACATTATCCGATATGTCCCTGCCTTTCACAAACCCATTATGCGCTTCACTGATAACCGATGGCAATATTTGATTCAACCTCATCGCCAAAACTTTAGCGATGACCTTATAGAACACTTGGCACAACCCTATAGGCCGCATTTGCTTCATTAGATCCGCATTCGGCACCTTCGGGATTAACGTGAGGAGTGTGTGGTTGAAGTTATGAAGTAGCCGGCCCGATCGGAAGAAAGACAAGGCTGCTGTCAGGACTGAATGGCCAATTACCTCACAAGACGACTGGAAAAATGCCGCCGTAAAACCATCCGACCCCGGTGCTTGGTTCGGCCCTATACTGAAGACGGCCTCCTTGATCTCCTCAGGAGAGACTCGAGCAGTAAGCAGCAGGTTCTGTTCAGCCGTGACCTTGCAGGGAAGCCCAAGCGCATTGATGAGGAAGTGTGGCGGAATCGCAGATGTCGTAAAGAGTTGCTGGTAGAAGGAAACAGCCACATTGCCTTTGCTAGCTTCGTCATAGTGCTCCCCACCATTCTCGTCGCGAAGGAGCTCAATCCGGTTAGCTCGCCTTGTCTGTCGGACTTTGGCATGGAAGAATCCGGTATTAGTATCTGCTTTTTGAAGCCAATCCACCCGCGATTTCTGAATCCAGTATGATTCCTCCTGTCGGTAGGCCTCGGCAAGCTGAACTTCTAGTTGTTTAATCGTCTCCCAATCAATACTTGCCTGATCTCGCTCCTCTTCTATGGCAGCCTTAAGCTCACGGATAAGTCGAGCCGAGTTTGATGTGCCCTTTCTCGCCCAATCGACTAATTGGTGCCTAGTGGCCTTCAGCGTCGAGTACAGCTGGAACTGAGGAGTGCCTGCATAAACCGCCTGCCATTCATGGGCAATAATCACGCGCGCTTCCTCATTGCAGCACCACCTCCGGTCAAAGTGGAACCGAGGCTTCCCCTTGCCGGCATCCGGGATGAATTGCAGTAACAACATGCGGTGATCGGAGCCCAAATCGGTTAAGTGACACACCTGCAAGGAAGGCCAGACATCAAGCAAGTTCTCATTAGCAAGTCCCCTGTCTAATCTCTCAAGAATATGAGAACTCGCTCCCTGTCGATTTGACCAGGTGAAGGGAGCTCCTTTAAATCCCAAGTCCATGAGCCCTGCCGACTCAAGAAAGGAACGAAAGTGTTCCATAGCATGGAAAGAAGGGATCCGCCCACCCTGTTTCTCAGAAGCAAACAGTAGGCAGTTAAAATCACCTATCACTACAATGGGAGAAGCACAAGACAAGACCAACGAAAGGATTTCATTAAACTGAGCAACCCTTAACTGTACATCGTAGTGCAAATGAACGAAAACGAAGGACATAACTCCCCAAACAACATGCTGACACTCAACAAATATAAAGGCTGACGACTCGGCTACGACACGACAAAGGACACTAGAAGAGCAGGCTACTGCTAATCCACCAGAACTACCAATAGGAGAGACACAATGTACAAAGGAAAATCCTAGACGCAGAAGCTTCTTATTGACAAACTCATCATCTCTCTTGGTCTCACTAAGGAAGAGGACAGCCGGCGAGAAATGATGAACGACTCCGACCAACGATGGAACCGTAAGGGTCGAGCCCAATCCCCTACAGTTCCAAACCAGTATGCTCATCTGGGCGTTTGGGCCCAGTTCTGGCTGGTAGCCACCACCATTGTTCCGGAATCAGACTGAGGATCGAACACCATATCAGTCTGCCTGGGACGCTTCGCGGACGGAGAGGTTGTTTGGCCATCCTGGACTAGATCCCTGGTCCTTTGCTTGCTGTTGGAAGTTTGCCCAACCCCCTGAAGGAGGTACGGCTGCTCACCCTCAGCCTTGCTGTCAACCTTTCGCACCCAGGTGAACATCCTCTTGCGCAGCAGGGTATGTTCATTGACCTTCGGCCCCTTCAATTGAACCAAAATGTGACCACCATAAATCCGATCAGCAGCATCAAGTTCCTCACGACGGGGGCAAGCCTGGTCGATGTGCCCCAATATTCCACAGAGGAAGCAGAACTGTGGAAGCCGCTCGTACTTCACCACCGCTTCAAACTCTCCCCGCTCAGGCTTTTCATGAGCAGCTGGCACCGAGAGCGGAAGGGGGAAACGCCTGTCGATCCCCACTTCGGCCCTGAGGTAGATCTCCCCCGTTTCGGGGATGCGATGAACCGACGGGGAGGAAGTCCTCCCCAAAGCCTGACCCAGGAGAATGACCATCTTCTTAGTGCAGCAGTCGAAAGGTACTTCCCAGAAGTGAATCCCTAGCGGTACACGCCACAGCTGATCCGCAACTTCTGTTGTAACCGTCACCCATGGCACTAAATTGACCAAGAATTTGGGGAGGAACCAGGGGGATTGCTTTCGAATCCGATCGCGATCCTCCACTGTTGGGAACGTGAATTGCAGCAGGCCGTCCCCCACCGGGCTGATCGACAGCGCACCATGGCACCGCCATAACCTACCCAGCGTGTGTTGTAGATGTACAATCGATGGAGCCTCTCCAATCACACAGCCAAGAAGGGAGAGGTCCCTACGAATCGCGCCAGCGGCAACATCCTCATCGCCAAAGACAACTCTATTGACAGCAGCCATGACTGTGAAATCGCGACGAGATACGGCACAAAGGATAATCACGGGGAGGGATAATGGAGCACAATATCGGAGAATCGATGAGGAACGAATGCCCCAGGGTGGGGGTTTTATAACCTCCATGGAGGCACGGCCGATTCCGGCACCGCACAGTGGCAGAGTGGCCAGTTACGGCGAGGCGCAACTCTGCGATTTTTCCGATCCCACTTTCCACGATGGGGAGGAGAGGGCTCGTTTTTTTTTTTTTTTCCCCCGTCTTCAATCAAAGTTCTAGCTTGCTCGCTTAAAACTAAAGAAATAAACACACTAGATTACATCTACCGAATTTAGTAACCAATAACTCATAATTAAAGAATCCCACTAAAGTGATCAACTAACTCATTCCAAGAAGAAGAAAATTCATTATTGACGCAAAAGCTCCAAAGCTTTCAACAACGTGGGCCGAAACCTCGCCAAATCAAGCGTTACATTCTGCCCATCAAAGTAAATCGACCTAAACACCTTCACCCCTCGCTTCTCAACCACCCACGGCTTCTCAAAAACGTCATCATCCGCCGGAAACTTGTCAATCAAGCTACTCTCCTCCTTCCCTATCTTGTACTCCAAGTAACTCACCCCCAATCCCCCCGCCGGCTCCCCGAACAGCGCCGCCGAGTCGCGGTCCAGCCCCACCGGCACCACCTGGATCACCACCGCCTTCTCCGGCAGGAAGACCATGTTCGTCAGCCCGGCCCCGTGGACCCCCACCATGACGTCACACGAGTTCACCACCCGCGCGTACCTCGACGTGTCCTCGTACGGCTCCGCCACCGTCACCTCGTACCCGAGCTCGTCCCTGCACAGCTTCGCTATCTGGCCGACGTTTGTGAAGGTTCGACTGTGCATCCGGGAGATGATGAGAAGCCGTGGTTTTTGACGGGCGGCGGCGGCGGAGGCGGCGGGTCGTTGGAGTTTGATTGCGGTTGTTTTCTTGAGGTTGTAGGCGGTTTTCAGGAACTGTTGGAAGTCTCTCATGCGGTAATTAGATTCCGACGAGTTGATGCTGAGTTCAGTTTGGCCGCGGCCTTTTAACCCTAGGGTTAGGCTCGAGAAGCAATGCGTTTCTCTCCCGCTTTTTTGTTCGTCGTCGATGTTCACTACGTTGTACCTGCTCAAAAGTTTTAAGACGGGGTGATCACAAGCAAGTTTTAACAATTCGAGTTATTTGTGCATGTCTAGCTACCACGCACCATATACTTTAAAGAAAACGGTTAATATTGGAGGTCGCGTGATTACTTGAACACATGATGATCTCAATAACAAGTCGGCTCCGATGCCAGTGGCGGAGCCAGTGCATACTAAGGTGGGTCCCGGGACCCACCTTGGTTCGGGAGAAAATATGTACGCCTAAATAATAAGGATTAAAAATCGTACCAAAAGTTATATCGGATAAGTCAATGGTAGGATATTTTATGTTGAAAACGTGGTTTAATTGTGCTTCAACCATTTCAGGTTTATTTATTATATATCGCCAAAATTTTATTTTGTTGAAACTCGCTAGATTATTTTTATCCTAATAATAAATTCAATATATAAGGTTTTAAACCTCAACTAGAATATTATATGTATATTTTGACGTGAATATATGCTAGCTATTGTCTATAACTATATAGAATTAGAAGTTATTTTTCGAATCATGGTAATTAATGGGTGACAAAATCATGAATGATTATTGTATAGGATATATTGACATCGATATCATATGGATGCAAGTTCGTCAATATATGAGAACACATAATGGGGCACTGCAATGAGCCAATGACTCATACTTTTCTTGCAATATAAAAAAATTTTGGACCCACCTTACACATAATCCTGGCTACGCCACTGTCGATGCCATGTCGTCATAAACCAGAAAAAAATTCGAATTATGATCACGAGTTAGTTTTTGACATGCGGTATCACAGCAGATTTGACCGACCAAGTGGTGGTGGTCATGTGTTCGAATCTTCACGATCCATAATGTTAAAAGCTGCCGCTTAAAGTACATGGTATAGTGAGTACCGTGTGCAAAAATCCAAGCCCCATCATCACGAGTTGGCTTTCGTTCGAAATAGCGTGTTAAGAAAGTGGTAAATATCCATTCAGCAGAGATCTTTCCCAACAACGACGATATATTATAGGACCAATTGATTTACGACACCAACAAGTTAAAATGAAAAAGATAGATGAAAATAAAGCGTCGTATAATGGTTACCTCGACAGTGCCTGCGTTACGATTTTGTGCACGGAGGCCACCCACGGTTGGTAGTCGGTCGCGAGCAGCTCGGCGTCGCGGTTGAAAGGCCTCGCGGTTGCGAAAAGCGGGACGATGACGTCGGTGAAGGCGTGGAAGAAGTTGAGTGAGAATCCACCCAAGGAGAACAGAACCCCTGGAGACTCATGAACTCGAGTGCAATTGGGGACGCTCGGGTTGCTTTCCGGCACCAATCGGATCGACCATTGCCTTACGGATGCCATGGCGACATTGTCGTCGTTTCTCCCGTACGGCTTGACGGTGAACGAGGACAGAGGGCGGAGGTAGCTGGCCGCCATGATCAGTGGGTTCGTCTCCGATGGGACGAGGAAGTAGACGATTGGCGAGAAAGGGTCGATTCGAATGTCTCCTTTTAGGTCGCAGAACTCCGATCTTCCGCCCTTGCTGCATGTGATCGGCGTTACGGCCTTGTTCTGACGTTTCTGCACAAGCCCTAAACCTGCTGGAGAAGAAACAGAAGTTCTGGGGATCAAAATGTAATCTAGCGTAAAATTTAGTAGGTACTTGGAATAAATTAATGAGTTTTTTTTTATAAGAATGCATATTGCATAACATTTACTCTCGTTAGTCACGTCAGCAACTACATGAGACGGCTTTAGATCCACTGCAAAAGAAAAGGAAAAAATCAATATCAATATGAGACTAAAATGTGAGAGCAAACGTAAGTAACTGGATTACGATAAATTGTTACGTTGTTCGACGATGTATTTCGTATAATGTATAGTACTACGCTAGTCACGTCTGTACAAGGCATATGCATGGGTTCAATTCCGACCTTGCGGATGGGCGCTAAAGATGTTGAAAATTCCTACAAAGATGAAGCAAGCCATGGCCGTCGCGGTTCCAAACATGATCTTGTATTCATGTCTGCTGAATCTGCCGGCGGCGGTCCTCAGTATTGATCTGTCATTGTTGTTCATCATCGTCTTGATTTCGTGACTCTCTTTTTTTTATCAGGATTTGTAGCTTAATTTGTCAACCTATAGAGGGTGCATGAATTATACAGAGCGGCCACATACTCAAACCTAGCAACAACTGGTTCGTAGGTGAAAATTTTAAGGTCTCAGTAGAAAATTTGCATAAATAGGGTTAATTTTTTGAAGAAATGTATAAGATCGATTAGCGAGGAAGAACTAACCAAAAATCAAAACGGGCAGAATAATAGAGAGGAAGGAGAAGGCTGGAGCAAAAACCATGATGCATACGGTAAACTATTTAACATGTATAATCTACAAGCACGGTAAGAAAATGATGTTAAACTGCTGCGATTAATTAATTAAGCCTATATTCGATCCAACGTATTGCTTTTGAAACTTACAACTTCATGATCGGTTATGAAATATGAACTTATGGTACGTCTATGCATGGGCAAACGTTTCAAATGAACGTTATGGGTAATGGTTAATTAATTCACCGAAAATTTTGGGGTTAATAGGCCAATGGGCCCGAATGAAATGAGCAGCCCGCCCATGGTGTTTCTTCAAGCATGACAAGTTGGCCCAAAGGAATTGAGCAGCCCACGAAAACCTGTCCTTCCCTGTTGGTCATTTTCTCTGTGAAATGTGCTTCTCTATGGCAAAAAGACCAATAAAACCCAACTTATTATATATAGGTCAATTCAATTTTTGTTTAATTTTACTTTTAGATCATATTCATATCCAATTTTTTAATTTGGATATTAGATTTATATTATTGGATATTAAAAAAAAAATAACACCCAATTCTTATGTAGTCTTTTATCTGTTATTTTTTTTGGAAAACACCAATACTAAAAACGTAATTGGGTTGAAGAAAGTTAATGAAATGATTGATATTGTTTTCTTTTTATTTTGTGTACAATTAACTGAATCCAAATAGACTCGTTGTTTTGGATCCGATCCAAATTGGATCAATTCAAATCCAACAAAAAAATTTAATAAAAGCGTATTTGAGTGAAGTCATTGACAATTAAATCAAATTTAAGAAAAAAGATTCCAAATCTTCAATAGGTTGATGAGGATTAGGGTTCTGATTATTCATTCTCTCAACAGTCAGTACAGGAATATGCTTTCTCTTTTTGTCTGCTGATATACATACAGAGCCTAGCTAGCTATATATATCTAGCGCTGGAGTAGCTTCTTGAACCAATAAGCCGACATCTTCAGATACCGCTTGAGCCGACTATCCCTCCGATCGACGAAGACGATCCCGAACCTCGAATCGTAACCCGTCGCCCATTCGAAGTTGTCGAGCAGCGACCAGATGTAGTATCCGACCACGTTGGCTCCGTCGTCGACGGCCTTCTTCAGCTGCCTCAGGTAACCTTTGTAGTACCTTATCCTTGTCGTGTCGTGCAGTGCCTTCGGAAGCGTCACGTTCGCAGGCTCCTCCATACCTGCATGCATGCATGGCGGCGTACGTACGTACGTACGTAGAAGCATTGTATATTAGTATTGTCGACCGTTTGGTAGTGTTTCTTTTTCTTCGTTCCAAACCCTAGCTTGTCGAAATTTTCAGAGCTCACCGTTTTCAGACAGGATGACGGTGGGGTTGCCGTACTTCTCTTTCACGTACATCAAACATTTGTACAATCCCCACGGCACGTCAATGACCCAAACAGACGATGGGATCTGCAAAAAAAAAAAAAAACAAAAACAAAACAAAAAAAAAGTGAAGATTTGTTTTTTTATTATTATAAAAAAATGGAGAAGATATATATTCGGATATGCTACGGTTTTATTAATAAACTAATTAATTAAATCGATATATGATATAAATAATTTCTGGAGCGGATCAGGGGCAGAGTCTATAATACTTCATAGTCTCGTGTCTTAATTTACCACCTAAATACGAAATCTTATCGATTTGATACGATTTCATACCGTTCACGGTATTATATTACATCACCCTGATAAGCAGTGGAAGAGCTACGTGTAGTTCATAACAGATTATAGCCCCCCTCAACTTAGTTTTGTAATAATGCATGTATATATTGATAAAAACATTAGAAAGTGATAGGATGAGATCTATTAGTCCCTCTTAACATTTAAGTTCAATCGTGAAAAAACTATTGTAATTTATTATTTTCAGTCCAAACAAGTAGTTTCTCATCAATTGAGAAAGAAAGAAAGTGATGAGTATATATATAACGAACTATACCGTTTGACCAATTGGGACTCCATTCTTTGCAACTGCATGCAACATCAGAAATGGAACCACATTTTAGTACAGATTTAAAGAATCTAGCTAGTGCATCAATCCTTGTTATGCCAATGAAAAATTCCTCATTGCACATATATTAGTCACACTCTTAATTAGTAGGCTTTGCTTACGTACAGGAAAATTTAGCTTTCCAGTCGGCCTGGTAGCTAGTCATTTCCTTGGGCGTCTCCTTAGTTTCATTCGATACATAGTAAGCAGTGTACTGGTTGATGCCGATGAAGTCGAAGGAGCCCTTCACCGTCGCCGCCTCTTCCGCCGTGAACTCCGGCAACCTCTCGCCGGCGATTTCTCGCATCGTTCTCGGATACTCCCCATAGACCAAGGGGTGAAGAAACCTAGAAACAATAAGATGATCATCCCCATGGCATAAGCAAGCATAAGAGAAATCTAAGGGTTTTGTTAATGTTGTGGTATATGATCCATGATTGAACCTCTCCCAACAACTCGAGTTATTGGGAGCAACTGGTTCTTGACACATCTACTCACACGTACGATACATAGTTACATACCATCCAATATGGAAGTCTCGTGCCCTCTGAGCAGCGTAGTTGTCAGCTTTCCCTCTGGTGAGAGGCTCATACCAAAGGAAATCGAGCAGAATCCCAATCCTTCCCTTCTGTTTCTCCTGTAATGAGACGTGGTTTCGTCAAAGTGACACTGTATGAAGTAAGTTAATAAGCTAGCTAGGTATAGGAATGAACGGAGGAGCAAAAGATGCCCGACTTGATACTTGTTGCGGTAGATATGGACCGCCGCAGCATGAGCCAGGAGCAAGTTGTGTGAAACAATGTAGGGTTCGGTTGCAGAATCTCCGGCGGAGCAGTTGAAGATGGCCTTCGAGCACCTCCCCGGAGCGAACGAACCGACGTCGTACCCTAGGGAAGCGATGGGTCTAGGCTCGTTGATCGTCGTCCAGTTCTTCACTCTGTCTCCGAATGTCGCAAAACAAAAATCTGCATATTCGCTGTAATCCTTCCTGCCAGATGACAAAAAAAAAAAAAGAAAGAGAGTCCAAATTAACTACGAGAAAAAAAAAGTGAAGAATGTATATGCAATCAAATAGACCGATCGATCGAGTACTTACACAAATTGCCGGGCCAAGGGACCCTTGTATCTTTTATCGAGTGCTAGGGGATAATCATTGTGATATACGTTTACCAAAGGAGTGATACCTACGACATAATATATATATACCGCGATACAATTGATAATTTATGAGCATAGTAGCAGAGCTGATCAGTTGCATTATCGCGAATCGAACGTACCTTTTTCAAGCAAGTAGTCTATCAATCTGTTGTAGTAAGCAACTCCTTTCTCATTCACCTTCCCAGTTCCATCTGTGGATATATTAACAGTGTATACCGGTGTCAGCAGATTTACCCAGCGACTCACGAGGCTGAGGAAGATTGAAGGAATGTTAGATTAAAAAAGATGAACAAGTATATGTGGTGTTACTTGGGAAGATTCTTGACCATGAGATCGAAAATCTGTAGGAATCAAAATTCAACTTGGCCATGATATCCACGTCTTCCTGTACCCATGCAGATAATTAATTTTTATGTACCATCGTTATATATGTGTATATTATTATTATTATTATAATTATTAAAAAAACTGTGTTGAATTCTATATTACAACTATCTCAGACAGAGTAGTCCGAATTTAAAATATAATCATTAAAATTGACAAAAATAAAATAAAGAAATACGTACTTTGTAGTGGTGATATTGGTCATCTGCAACGTCTGCGTTAGCTTTGCCGGACACTCTTGCTATATTGCACAACAACAGTTTTAGAGACTAGTAATTGTACCACTAGACCAAATTATTGTTGAAAAATAAGTATATATATATATATATATATATATCGAAAGAACCACACAAAAAAAAAAGAGAAGAATTTATCGGAACGATTGAAATTTTTGGCGTAATAATAATACGAATATGATAACGCATTTACCGTACCTTCCTGTGGAACTATTGAACTCCATTAAAACAAATTCATAAAAAAAAACAAAAAAGAAAGCATATCTCATGTTAATCCATCAGTGCATACAAGGTTTGGAGTGAATGAATTCATCCCAAATGCTTGGCCCGCGACCGTCTCCGTCGGCCATGCCCTCCACTTGATACGCCGACGTGGCGGCCCCGAACACGAAACCCTTTGGGAAGCTCTGTCTGCTCAGCCCTCCGGTGTCCAACATCATCGACTCCGTCGCCGCCGACGCATCCTCAAGTATCAGCAGGAGGAGGAGGCAGCCGGTGGCGAGAAATGTTGGTGGCGGAGGAAACGCGCCGCCGCGTCGGGTCCTCAACATTCTTCTTCTGCGGCCTCTACAAATCTCACCCATAATCCCATAACAGAGAGGTTGGACAGCAGAGAGAAAAATAATGGACATAGATAGATAACTTGACTGAGGGGTTACGTAAAGGATGCAGTTTTTTTTTTCTTCTTCTTCCCATCATTAATTTCATTTCCTCGAAACCTATTTGTACTTAATTAAATTGATTGTGTCTTAGTAACTTGCGTGGTATTCTCGTTGGCCAGAAACCGATTCAATTTGAAGTTGTTGATGTTTATATTCGGAGATGGTATTAGAAGAAAAAAAATTGATTCGTTTCCGATAAAGGATTAGATTAGGATGATTTTCAAATGACTGTATGAATTTAGTGATGGCAATTTCAATCCGCCCCGCGGGTATTACCAGATCTGATCCGCGATGGGACGGGTATTATCCAATTCGCAGTAGCGTGGGGCGGGGCATGGGTATCTACTTCCGACCCGCCCTGCCCCGCCCCGCCCCATTCTGTACTCATTTTATCTCAATTTCTTACAATATCTATACATATTTCTCCTATTTTGACTTTTCTTCAACTAGTTAGAGTCTATCTTTCAACTTGTTGGGCTCAATTATCCATTCTATTATCAATATTTTCATTCTTAAAGTGTTTTCCCCTATGTTTTATTGTAAAAAGTAAAATTTACTTGTGTTTTTTTTGAATAACATGTAAGAGTGGGTCGACCCACCCCGCCCCGTACCCGCGCGGGTTTTACCCGCCCCGACCCGTAGTAGCGTGGGGCGGGGCGTGGGAATTGAGGTACCCGCCCCGCCCTATTGCCATCACTGTGTATGATTTTGCATAATTTTTTCAAGACGTAGACATATCAGGTCGGTTTTTCGTTTGCGTGATAATTAATGATGAAGTAAGTTGGTGGCTATATCGAAATAAAAGTTTCCGTTTGGTTGTTAAAATTCGTGGATTCCTATCAATTTGATATGATAATTTAGCCATGTGACTATGCCAACTATTCCGAAAACAAAATATTGGCCTAGGCTGATGGATAACATGGACTAGTTTAGGCCACTTTAAAAAAAACAAAAAAAAAGGACTAGTTTAGGCCCTATGGTGATTATATGATTCAAAAGAACAAATTCCGCATTGAAAATGCAAAAGACAACAAATTTAGTGATCAAATTGTTATTTAAATCTCTCCGCCGTCGCTGTGGTAGCTGGTCGCTTATAACGATGACGGTGACGCTATCTCCCGAGAACACACATTTACTCTCTTTCTTCCCAATTTGAATCTTTCCGCCGTCGCGGTTTCCAATTTGATTCTGTCTTCTTCATTCCCCCATAGCTAAATTCTCACCAGCTGGCCCAATTGCGAGTTTGAATTGCTTCCGCGGTCTCTTAACAATTTTGCCCATTCGTTTCGCCTTTCAGAACCCTGAATCGCACACAGAGCTCATTCCCATCAATCTGTTCTAGCGGAACAGCAGCTGTTAGGTAAAAACCCTGTTCAGTTCGCGCACTTTTTGATGGCCTGTCTTTCTCCTTCCCAGCTTGATGTGAATGTACGATATCCCAATTGCTGGTAGGAAATTTTATGACACTTCACTCCTGCTATTATATACTTCACTGCCACTCTCTTATGCCAATTGCATATGTACCTATGTAGGTCTTTGAAAGTTTGAATCTTCGCTTACTTATCCCTAAAAGTTCGAATCTTTGCTCTTGGTTTGCTGCTCCTTTCTTCATGCTGCTGTCTCTTGTTCTGTTTAATTGTTGGGAGATTTACTGATGGATATAAGAATTAAGAAATAATTGGTGTGGTACTGTCTGCTTTTCTTTGCCCTCGAGGAAGCACTAGTTGATGCCAGTCTAGGCAGTTTGGGGAATTGATCGTCTCATAAGCAACTTGCACTAATGGTTGTATTGGGGGAAGCTCAAGAAACCGAGTTTCGATTAAATTCCAACTAGGTTCAATGATTTGAACATGTGATTGTTCTTCTGTTATCTTTCCTTCAATGGATTAGTTCAAGAAGCGTTTGATTGCTTCATATAGGTTATCAACACCCGGAAGAGGAAGGATCCGATGTCATGTAGATGAAAAGGTGGAGTGAGTTGGTTTCATGAGCAATCGGTCTGGAGAATGCTATCATTGTGTTCATCAGACGAAGGAACAGCAGCATTGCTTTGTGGATGGGAAGAGTGGATGAAGAACTAAGGAACAGCAGAGCAGTGGAAACACGAGACAGAGGAATTTGGAAATGGGCACTATGAACAAGCTAAGATGGGCGATGGACGGAGGGTTTTGGGACCTGGACATCTCAACTCCAGTGACCCTAGAAGGAGAGGCCAGGGCAGTACCTGGACATCCTCTCCCTCTTGGGGTTTCCCGAGGGACGAAGCTGTCCAGGCCTAAGCAGACTGATTTCTTCCAGCGGTTCATGTTTGCTCCTTTCCTGCCTTCCTATTCCTACTCTCCAGCCTCCAGCAGTCACTCGTTTAATCTCCAACGTTGTCTAGCTATCCCTTTATCTCAGGACTGGTATTATCTTATCGAATCATCTCAGTTATTTTGCTTCTCTAGCCCCTTTACCCAGCTATTTATCGATTTCTTTTTATAGAATATGGATCACCTCAGATTTTACAATGGAGCTATATCTTTTGTCTGGTTTGATTTGTGTTTACAGGATTGCCATGTTGCAAGGCCAATTCAATCTTCACAAGTTTGTGTCCTCCTTAAGAAAGCGCAGAACCTTGCTTCAATCGTCTGATTCCCAGTCTTCATCCCTCATCCCTGCCATTTGTGCATGTCTTCGTGACAAATCCTTATACGCACTTGGCATCTATTCCGAGCTTTCACTAACCCCTCAAGACACTCTTGTTCTCAGCTCTGATGCCAATGGCAATGATGATACGCCACCTCGCCGCAAGGCAGTCCTCCATCATGAGGTTATCTAAGATACCATTTCTGATTTCTCTAAACCTGTTTTTATCCTTGGGCCTTGGCTGTTTTTTTCCCTCCCAAGGTGAAGCTTTGGGTTTGCTTTTTTGAACTCTTCTGGTTTTTTGCAGTTCCCCGATCACAATCTCACTTTGGAGGCAGCTTCCCCTTCCCTCTTCCTGGACAAGTCTGGAAACTATTGGGATGTACCTTTGTCCCTGGCCCTTGATCTTGCATCTATTCCTTCCAGCTCGGGTGCCAGTTACCATTTCTGTATGCGTCATATTGCTGGATTGCCAAAGTTGTTTGAAGGTGGCGACGAAAACCATGGAAAGACGATTCCTGCTACCCTGCTACCTGGTATTACTCTCAGACATGCCATCTCTTTCAAGAAAAATTTAGAAATTTGGAGGAGCGAAGCTAAGAAGTTGAAGATGGTGCAACCATTTGACATCTTCCTATCTACTCCTCATGTTTCGGCATCTGGTATCATTGGTATAGCTCAAGTTCTTCACCCTTTCTCTTCACTTTGATTTTCGCTAAGTGGCTGGCCAATAATTGTGAACTTGGAAATCATGCAACTTTGAATTTTTTTTCTTTTGTGAAAAAAGAAAAGGCATACTTAGTTTAGAAACCAGCCTAATATTCAAGTCTTGCAGGTGCAGTGATGACGGCCTCTCATGGAGACAACTCGGTTGCATCGGAAGTGGATGATTCGCATAGCACTGCAGCAGGATTCTCCTATCGATCTCATGCCCTTAAATCAGCAGTTCACGCTGACTTATTTTCATCTGTCTCTTTCATGGCCCAGCATGGGAGCTTCCAGAAGTGGTTCCTAGATCTCACACGGTTCCATGTCCGCCTCAATTTTCCTTCTGGCCGCAAATTTCTTTCTGGTGCCACTCAATTAGCACATGATTTTGTCAACTCTCAACAACCGACTAATAAAGCACTCGAAGCCATTTGCCCAAGTGCAACTATTTCTCTTCAACAGCAGGTAACAGAATCTTAAACACACTCACTGTTTCCTCTTGTTTCATCATCCTTTGATGATTTACTGCATCAAGGTGCTGGCGTCCTAGTTAACTGATCATTTTGATTGCAGATTGTCGGGCCATTTAGCTTCAGAGTCGACTCTGGGGTAACTGTGGGGTTGAACAAGCAGACGAATTGGTATGCACAGGCACATGATCCGGTATTTGCACTCGAGTATGCGCTACAAGTCCTTGGTTCAGCTAAGGCAATTGCGTGGTATTCGCCCAAGCAGCGGGAGTTCCTGGTGGAGCTTCGGTTTTTTGAGACATAAAGCAAACCTACTGCCACCTCCTGCTACAGAGATTCCATTCTTGCTTGTGCCATTAGTTTGGATTGAATTGCACAGACAGTTGCAGAGATAGCAATTTGCAGGCTGCTCAGGAAGTTAGTATTCAGTTCAGACAGCAGAATGATTCACTTGAATATTCATTATCTTCTTGATTCCTCACTTTCAACCTATGACGATATTATTCCCACTGGATTCATTATGGTAATTGGTAGATATGTTAAAATGGAGATTAACAAAGATGTGATGAACACGGAAACGCATCCCAAGCTACTTCCTCTATGTTGACAATTGATCTGCAGTTCCTGTTCCTTGAGAATGTGCAGGATTCCTGTTCCTGTTCTCATTTCAGTATTACATATTGTGTAGAGTGTAGATAAAGACATGTACTTTCACTATAAATTCATTAACACATTTAAAAAAGGTTAAATGAGCCAATTTATTAAACTAGTAATGATTGTTAGATCCAATCATGTCAGAATAGGAAGAGGTTTACAATTTGACGGTTAGCCAAACTAAAATGTTCAAAGAACCAATTCCATATAATTTACAACAAAGATACGAATACGATTGTTTCATAGTAGGTCTAAAACTTAATACTAATTTAAGAACTATACATCACTTCTACATATTCAATACTTCAATTCGATATAGAATATTCGAACCAATTATATTTGAGCCACGATTTTAAAGTTATACTCTATTTATAAGATATATAGGAATTTAATTAAGTATTAAACAATAATTACAACGAGGAATTTGACCTCTATTAGTCACACAAAGTTTCAACTCAAATGCATGTTCCTCTAATAATTTTTTGCTTCTTATATGTATGAGATGAGGTTGATTGGCTCTATGAATGTGCAGTTGGAGGAAAAATGAAATTTACTATTGCTGGATTATGATGGCTTCTGAGATGGTTTGATCTTTATAGGCTCTCGAATCTAAAGCAAGAAGAAGCGACGATGAGATAGTCGAACATGATCTGTGATGTTCAATGTAGTAGTGTTTTGTGTTAAGTAAAATGATGATATGACAGCGTAGTTACGTATACAAATTGTTGTAAACAACATCGTTTTGAAGTGGCCCGATGCTCTAATCAGTTAGCTTATTGTGTGTTTTTTTATTTATTTAAAATGATACAATTAATGTATGTAATTTGATTAGTTAAGATGCTTATCATTGTTGAAGATGATCATTGATCAACTCCTAATATGTCTTTTTTTTCCCATTCTTGTTGGGGTAGAATTTGAATGGGGTGGAAACAAGCTATATATGCCATCTATATTCTTGTAGATTATCTTTGATTTAACAAATCCATTGTCTTGATTTAACAAATCCTGGGATTCGACAAAACCAACCATGGCAGTATGGGCAATTGGCACACTTCATCTCTTCGTGGCAGTCTCTATGGCTGCCACATCTGACATCCCATGCAGAAGAAGCACAAGAAAACGAGCAACCAGCAGCAGCTTGATTAGCTGACGTCGCCAAACTCACCGGTTCTCTCTCTCTCTCTATACTCGTGATCCATATCTTTACCGGTTACCAGACAATTGATGTTTTCCGTCCAGAAACCCGCCGGCAACCTCACCGTTCGTTACTTCTTCCCACGTCTCTCTCTCAACTGACTGGGAATTAAATTAATCCTGCTCGAACTTTTACTCGGTGAGTCAATTCCAAAACTTGGGTTCCAGCTCCCCGCAGAAATAAGCCAGTTTCCTCTGTTTTCTTACTTTCCATCCTCTGTTTTCTTACTTTCAATCAATCAATCAATCAATTACAGTCATGGCGGATGTGGCGGCACTCTTCACCAGCATGGTCTCCACTACCATGACAACGGCGATCACCAAGCCTTTCTCAATGGGCCTCTCGTTGTTCGTGTTCGCCTTCCGAGCCGCGTTCCTCGTCATCAACACATGGGCAGAGCTTATAGCGGCTTCAATCAGCTTGCATCTTCGATTGTTCAGGAGCGCCGTCATTTGCATCATCGCTCTTGCCTCTCTTCCCTTTCGGGTTCTGACCGCCTTGGGCAGGCAGAGAATGGTTAGTAATCTGACTAATTTCTCGTTCTGTTTATTGATTGAATGTGCTATGGAACTCCAATCAATGTTGTATACTCTGTTCTGATAATTCGATTTAATTGTACAGTTGGAGGAGCAGCTGGCTGTTGTGCAGGCAGAGTTGGAGAATGTCAGCTGGGAGAGGAAGGTACTGGAAGATCACCTCCGGGTCGCGGTTAAGGAATGCAAGAACTTGGATTCGTTGTTGGCAGAAGCTGAAGATGAAAGTGACAAGTTGATAACCAAGCTTGAGCTGATGGAGAGGGAGGTAATTAATTGGAATTTTTTTTTTTTTTTGTATGAATATGATCACCTAGTACTGCTACTAGTACTTGTGATGATGATTTTGCCTAGTAAAGCGCGATTTTGACTACTTTGCGCGGCCAAGATCGATGAATTAATTAGCTTCTTTTTGTGTGTGCATCTCTTTGCAATTGCATACTCTGAAGGTCGCGAATCATCGGTTAACGATGATCGAGCGCGAGCAGCTGCGAACCACCTTGGGAGGCAATGCAGGGGAGGAGGATCAGAGAAAGCACATTTCTGATGAGAATGCTGCTGACATTTCTGAACTGGCAGGGGATTCAGATGTGAATGATGAAGTGGTGTTGTTGGAGCAGAGAGACATGGCAGTGTCGCAGAGCGTGCTAAGCGCGGTGCTGTCCCTAACCGTTGGGATGATCGCGTGGGAAGGGAAGGACACGGTGATGCCGCTGGTGGTGGCTCTCTACACCGTCGTGGGGATGTCGATGAGGAACGCGTTGAAGTTCTTCTCGACGATCAGGAACAAGCCGGCTTACGATGTTGTTGCTCTCCTGAGCTTCAACTGCTTCATCCTCGGAACCCTTACTTATCCTACCTTGCCTAAGGTGGTTCGGATTCTCGGATCGCTGGCATCGACTCATCTCAACCGCTTCTTGAAAAGCTAGGCTAAAGCAATCCAAGGATTCCAGGTATATCTGATTGTGTGAGTGTGTTCATCTTTAACCAAGCATTAACACTTTCTCTATGTGACTGTACATTGTGGTTATGTCAAGAACTATGTCAATACATTGCTTCCAGTTGAACTCTTGATAGTGATCATGTACTAGTCAGATTGTACCTTGTTGACCGTCTTATTGTGAATCGTCACACTTTTTACAAGGTCCAGGAACCACTTCACCGTCGAATGGCTGACTGGCGATTGATCGATGATTACTAGCGATTTCGATACAGTAAAAATGATTGTTCGTATGGCACAGGATTGGGAGGTGGAGATGTTTCATGTTTTCTAGGGAGGGTAACGTTGTTGCCGATTACTTGGCGTCCTTGGGCCACGGCCTACCGTCGGGTGATCACAACATCGCTACTCCTTGCCCTATGCTTTCGTATTGGTTGTATTATGACTCGGTTGTGGTTAGTCAGCCCCGGTTTGGTTCCGTCTTTTAATTAAAGGTTGGGAGTCCAGTGCTGTCAAAGCCGAAACGAGCCGGACGGACGGACCGCCAAAGTCGCCACCCGGCTGTAAAACCGGCTCGGATAAGCTATTTAACCGCCACGGTTTTATACAGCGAGCGGCCGAAGCGGTTAACCGCTCGAGCCGTTCAAGCCGGTCGCGCGGTTCGGCCGTTTGGTTTACCCTAAAAAAATAATAGAAAAGGCCAATCGTGGAATCGGCAGTCAACACCTCTTGTCCCGGCATCGGCGCTTCCCGACGGCATCGCCATCCCTAGTCCCCATCGCATCGCCATCGCCATCGCCATCGCCAGTCCTTGTTGTAGCAAGCAGCTCCCCGCTCTCGGCGCTTCCATCCCGTCGCCACCGTTGCAAGCAGCTCCCCGCTAAGCTGCCCTGTCTCACCAGAGGCTTGGATTGAATCCAAGCCATTTCGCGGATTGGGACGAGGAAGAGCATTTACGGGTTAAGAAAGGATGAGGAAGAATTGAATGTGGTGATGGATTTTTGAGGAATTGCAGAAGGCTATAGTGGCTGAAAAATGAAAATAGGTGCGGCGGTGGAGAGGACGAAGGAGAGAGGGAGGGGGGATGGGTAAGCGGAAGAAAGGAGAGTGATGGATGGGGAAGCGGCGCTGTCGCTTAGGATTAGGTTAGGGTTTTTTTTAGTTGCTGTATATATATGTTGTGTAGAATTATTAAATGGTACCTGTAATTATCATTTTTACTCATTAAATCATTGAATTATTACTTTATGTGTGTTCTACTATGATATTATATTGTTTATAATGTACCGGTTCTCAAACGGTTTTTAAACGGTTTAATGCCGGCTGGACCACTAATGACCGAGCCGTTCACGTTACCGGGTCATACTCCGGCTCGATTTTGACAGCATTGGTTGGGACGTCCTCTAGCGCTCCGTCTTCTCAAAAAAAAAAAAAATCGTCCCGAGTAATCGTCCAACAGACTGAAGAAAAAGCCCAATCATGTGGAAAATCATTTCTTATCACTTCCAATCCACGGTTATGCCCATGGGCCATGGACCTGAAATTGGGGCCCAACAATCCGCAGACGAAAAAGAAAAGCTTTTCTTCTTGTTTCCGGAACCAAAATAATGGCAGAGAATGGCCAAAATAGTGAGTGAGAAAAGAAAGAACAAAAAAGCAGAGAGCGAAGCTGAAGCAGAAGATGGACACGAGGAGCGCAAGCGAGGAACAACAGCGATCCCAACGCCAACCGTAAAGAAAATCATCCTGCGGATTTCAGAACCAATTTCTGGAGAGAGAGAGAACTAAACCGTAGCGTGTGGTAGATAGAGCCGAAGGTGCTCGGGGCAGGGGATGATTACGATGAAATTGCCGCCCTTCTTCGCCATCTTACTGTGTACATCGCCGTTTTGGGGCAATGCGCCGGTGACGGAGGCGATATGGTTGAATCTCCCGCCGTCGGGGACGAAATGCGTCTCCGAGGAACTCCACAACAACGTCGTCGTTCTCGCCGACTACGTCGTCGTTTCCGATGATCATTCTAGCGCCCCCACCATCTCCGTCAAGGTCTCACGATTCTCGATTCCCTTTTTTGCCTAAGCCTGATTCATTTCCATTTGTCTTGCTCCCTGCATGGGTCCGGTGTTTGATCCGTACCGGATTTCCGTTATTTCCTTGCACATTGTGATTGTTGATATCCTTTACACCCGATCCTGTTCTGGGCTAGAGAACTTTCTGCAATTGCACGAAAAAAGTGAATATCTTTTTGCTGGAGGAGGGAAATGGAGGTTGGTCAGTGCATGAACAACAATGTTCATCAAATGTACGTCAGGGGGTCCAAATGGCAAGAGATTTGACAGTGATGCAGAGCTTTGGGATTAGGGGTTTTCTTGTTTTGAAAGGGATGAGCAATCATCATTTGCGGTTCTATGATTGGCTCGGTTCGTCATGTTACAAGTGATTTGTTTCCGTAAACTGGTGCATGATTTGGTCACTTGAGGTCACTCCTTTTTGAAGGGAGTACTCCATCTCTTTCTGAAGAAAGGAAATATATTTAAGATAGTTCGTTTTTAATGCTGCAACCATGAAGTTCTGGTGTGTGTCTAACAAATGTCAGGGTTAATCTAAACATAGAAAGCTTTATCATTATTGGTTTTGCTCGGTTTCTTTGGATTTTGCAGTGTGTTGTTGCAATCACTCTTGCATTTGCAGTTTGCAGATTACATCATCTGGGTTAATGTAATAGATTGCAGAGAGATTCTATATTTCTATGATTAGCAGTTTTGAATGTTGAGTGAGAACTTGAGCACCAATAGGTTATATCAACCATTTCAGGCTATTGCATCACTTTCTAGTTTCTACTACGTGGACAAGTTTTTTAGAAGTTTGTATCTGTGACTAGTAAATTGAGTATAGTCTTAGTACTAGTTACTTTCCTTATATGTATGAAACCACTATATGTTGTACTGGTTATTGTGATCACTCTTCTCTAGTAAAGAATTGATCGCTCTCTAAAGAACTATCTTCCTCAACCTACAGTGCTGAGAATTGGTCATATGAGCTGTGAAAGATCTAATAATATATCTGATTGTCTTATATACTTGTGCATTTAGGATGCAATTTTGTGCATGTGATACCCTCTTTATTAAGTAGTGCAGAAAAATAATTGTACAACATGTAGCAAGTGGCTTCTCTATGTTGTAATTGCTTCCTGATTGCTTTAGTCAACAAACTTATTTAACCGAGTTGTTCTCACATCAGTGTGCGATTGTGTGCCTCTTTTAGGTGTCATCTCCATATGGGAACAACCTCCATCACAAGGAGAATGCTACACATGGTCAATTTGCATTTACGACTCAGGAGGCTGGCAATTATCTTGCATGTTTCTGGGCAGATGCGCATAATCCAAGTAAGGCAGATGTGAGTGTTAACCTTGACTGGAAAACAGGAATTGCAGCAAAGGATTGGGAAACAGTTGCCAGAAAGGAGAAAATTGAGGTAAAATGTTAAAACCATTTGCAGTATGGCTTTTAATCCGAATAGAATTTATTACTTCTCAGTGCTTAGCTAGGACGTTTCTTCAGGCTTGTAAAGATGCTCTTTGCCAAACATGGACTATGTTGACCCTGTTGTTGAGTAACCAATATAAGACTTTAAGTTAAGATTCTCGCAAACCCCCTAATGAAGGTGGGAGGCTTTTGTTTTCTGATTGTACTTTCTCTATATCTAAATTCCATAGAAGAAGTTGACCACTTAGGTTTAAAGTTCATACATCCACTTGAAAACCATATTCCCTGTTGTTTGTTCCACATCTATCCTTTTCCTATTCTCACACTTGGCTATCATCCAAATACAGGGTGTTGAACTTGAGTTGAAGAAACTCGAAGGAGCAGTGGAAGCTATCCATGAGAACTTACTTTATCTCAAGAGCAGGTACAAAACTTGCACCACCTCTTCTATGGATCTTTCATAATTACAATGCGGCTATTAAACTTCTAATGAACTCCCTTACTTGCATTGCGATGCAGGGAATCGGAGATGAGGATTGTGAGTGAGAAAACGAACTCTAGAGTAGCTTGGTTCAGTATTATGTCATTGGGTGTCTGCATCAGTGTTTCGGTTCTCCAACTTTGGCACCTGAAGCGATTCTTCCAGAAAAAGAAGCTCATCTAAACCTCTTTTACAGGTTAGGTGCCTAAGCTTGGGTAAAAGGCGGAAAAGAAAGTTTTGAAAGGCTTCCAAAGTCTATTTTCCCCAAATGTTGCCAAACAAATTTTGCAGAGTTCATCGTAGCTAGAGACTTGTTTCCGCTTGATTGAGCTAACCTTAACTAATCCCTTATCGATCCACAATCCATCCACATCAATTATTACTCACTAGGATTTGGTTATTTGCGGGTGGATCGATGTTGTATCGTTAATTAACCACCAACGTATCATCCCAACATAAGAGTGGTATCAATCAACATGGTTTTTCCATTGAGCTAATTTTGGATTTTATAGATAATTATACATATTCTTTGTAATATTTATTTTATGGTTGTCTCTAGTATCTCGTATTTCCAATCATAATCAAGATTAGCCCAATTCATGTATAAATATTAAATAGTCATCGGTCCCTTTGAGAATTCTTTTAAAATATGGTGTATCTAAATGCATATATTATATATAGCATTCTTATGTGGAAATGCAATGCGTGACTTGTTCACACCAATTTTCCAAGAATTGTGTATATCATTTGTATTAACTCTCAAAGTTGTTACAACTCTTGCGTGCCAAGTCATATCTCAATAAATGAATGAAAATGAAAACCCTCCTCAAATGCAATTTTGCAACTCTCTTCATTACATAGTATAACACATCCCATCTTCATTACTCGTGAAATGTACACCATCATGTGGCAGAAGGATACACCCTAGTTTTTGAGAAACCTAGAAGTTCAATGACCACTAATTTTCACAAGTTTTTACACTGTCATGTAAAACTTGAACATCTTTTGTGTCATATACCAGAGACAGCGAGTATTTAACATGTGCTTTTGCAAAATTCACACATCTAAGATAAGGAAATCTGCAATTCGGAAGGGGGTTTACCTAGCCATCATTGATGAGAGGTATGTTTGATAGCCAGATCATCATTCTCTCTGACGACTGCTAAATGAGATATGTATTCAGCACGAGCATCATACATTCTTTAATCTCTTTTATAGCTGTCAACAGTTTGTGGAAGGATAGTGCGTATCCGTTACCATGCTCTAACTATTACAGAATGTATTTATATCCATACACCGATACACGTACAATATTGGGGTAGTAAGTTAGAATCATACTCATACACATAATAGTTTTCTTTATTGTTTCATCTATTATGCTACTATATACAATTATATCGCATTATACAAGTGAAAACTTACAATTTTATAAGCCATCAATCTTAATAGAAATCCATTATAAAAAATCAATCTTAAGAGAAATAATAAAAAGAGTAAGGGCTCATTGAAATTTTGAAATGTTATATATGTATTACAAATACTAAATAATTTAAGAGATAAAAATGACGGCATATATAATTGGGCGGGTTCAAGTTGGATAATAGGAAAATCATGTATGTCCACTGCCCATCACCTATAATATTCAAGTTCAAAAATTATCCATACGATCGAGTAATTGATTTAATTCGAGCTTCACCCTATTTAACCATATCGAGTTCATTAGTTAACCATGTTAGTGAATATTATTGCCACCCCTATTCTCTTCCAATTGGAACATCTATCAATGATTTAGTTCAAGCAATCGACTGCTGTACTGCCTAATGTCATCACCATTAAAAATTTGGGAAATCTAGAAATGAGTTCGTTCAACCATTTTAATTAGGGGTGTTCAAACGGTGTGGTTACCATGGTAACCGTTTTAATCAGTACTATTTGGATAATTTGGATTGGTTAATTTGGAAAATTGGTTTGGTTTGGTTGAAGTTCTTAGCTTGTTTGGTTTAGGTGGTTTGGTTTGGTTTCAGACACTCCTAACCAGCCAAACCAAATTAACCAGATAAATAATTAGTCATATATCTAATATATACACATACTTAATACTTTGAATAACCACTCAAGACTCAAGAGTTAAACGTTCATCCCTTTTAGACTCATAAAATATAAAGTTTGATATTGTTCCTATAATGTATATTTGTATATGTAGAGTGTAGACCACAACATATGAACGCCTAATTTAGATAAATCTCATACATTATGTTGGATGAAAACTTGAAAGCAAGGTCCTTTTCAGCCTATGAAAATTGCTAAAAGCCTAAGTCAATTCAAACAAGCACAACAATTCATTAACCCATACAATTGTGATAAATTTTTGTTAGGTGAATACTTCTATACTAACCGTAAGATAATTGTCTTAGTTGCATGTATTTATGTTAAGGGCCAACTATAACTATATGTTGATTGTTATGTTTTATTCATTATATAAAGACACATTTGGTCACTGAGATTACAAAATCGGGACATGTTTAGTCACTAGAAAAAGTTAATATCAAATTTGGTCACTACAATTACTAAAACTGGACGCATTTAGTCACTCGCCGCTAGTCTCCGTCCAACTCTGTTAATGAAGTCCGTTAAGTGCTGATGTGGCAAACAAAATTGTCTAATCAGCCGGATATGACCCAACAAAAATAAAATCCGACCCGCCACATCATTATAACCCGCCACCTCATTAAAACCAACCCAACCCATGACCCAACCCTACCCAACCCTTCTTCCTCCTTCCTCCCCAACCCAATTTAGGGTTTTCCCCCATCCCATCTAAATTCGTTGGGCGGGGAGAAGATCTCTCCGCCATTAATCTGCCGCCCTTCCTTCATCTTCTTCCTCTGTCATTCCCAATTCCAAAAAAATCTTATTTCAACTCTTATTCTTCTTTTCTTTTCCATTGATTCAATGGCGGCTCCTCTAATTCCTCAATTGCAGTCCCTGGCGTCCAGAAAAGAAGGCCCACCGACCCCTCACCTCCGGATCGCGGCCCTGTCCCGCGGCGGGAGCGGGGCCCATCAGAGGATGTCGATCGGGACCGTGCAAGAGACCGGCCGGCGGCTCGTCGCCTTCGCGGCGTCGATCGGGCAGCCGTTCTCGTTCCACCAGTGCTGGCTCGACTTCGACGAGACGTTCCGGCCGTCGGCGGTGAAGATCGTGAGAGGGGAGGCGTTGGTGATGAACTGTATGCTCCACTTGCCCCACTTCACGAACCAGGCGCCCGAATCCGTCGCGTCGTTTCTGAACGGGTCGGGTTGTTTGAACCCGAGGCTGGTAACCGTGGTGGAGGAGGAAGTGGGGGCGACGGAGGAAACCGGGTCGGGTGGAGGCCGTGGGTTTATGGGTCGGTTCATGGATACCCTGCACCACTACTCCGCTTTGTACGACTCGCTGGAGGCTGGGTTTCCGATGCGGCTCCGGCAAGGTCGAGTGCTCCGGCGGGAGGAGGTGGGAGGCGGGAGGAGTGGGTGGGATGGGGAAAACTCTAAATTGGGTTGGGGAGGAAGGAGGAAGAAGGGTTGGGTAGGGTTGGGTCATGGGTTGGGTTGGGTTGGTTTTAATGAGGTGGCGGGTTATAATGACGTGGCGGGTCGGGTTTTATTTTTCTTGGGTTATATCCGGCTGATTAGGCAATTCTGTTTGCCACATAAGCACTTAACGAACTTCATTAACGGAGTTGGACGGAGACTAACGGCGAGTGACTAAATGCGTCCAGTTTTAGTAATTGTAGTGACCAAATTTGATATTAACTTTTTCTAGTGACTAAACATGTCCCGATTTTGTAATCTCAGTGACCAAATGTGTCTTTAACCCTGTGATTTTATATTGGTTAATCTGGTTAACCAATTAACCAAATCGATTAAACTTTAGTTTGGTTAATTTGATTGTTGTATTAGTTTGGACGGTTTGGTTATGTTATTGTATTCCATGGTTAATAAAATGTAGTCTTATTTGGTTTGGTAATAACCATGGTAACCATATGAAAATCATTTGAACACCCCTAATTTTAATGAATTAAGAACTCAATCCTTACAAATTCTCAGAAGTTGGATTATGCAATGACTATGTAATGATAACAGAGAATGCTCTGCAAAGCTATGAAATGGGAAAAGCGAGCTGAATTCAGTCATAGTTCAGTAACTACTCGAAGTCAAGAGAACAGAGATTACTACAAAGTAGTAGTTTTCCAACCCCAAGACCTCTAAAAGTAACAGAAAAGAGTTTTAGCTTGGTGAATCTAAAAGTAAGCTAGAAAGGTGGAAATGATGAAGACACCTACTTTCAATGAACAATTTTGGTCAGAACAAATAAATAATGATTAATCATTCTATTCGAACTATCTTGTGATTTAGGCGTTGAAACCTGCAAATGTCGTCAAAGAAATCATCTGCACTACTATGGCTGCTCTTCATCTGAAGGATCCTAATTGCCATTGTCTTCAAGTTCTTCCCATACTTCAACAACGACTCTAGAGTGTTGATCTTTTGTTCAGCTTTCAATGGTGACCTCACTGTGACCACGACCTCCTCCAGTGAAGGAATTACAAATCCAGAGTCCAGCTGCAAAACAAAGGAAAAGTTACAATCTGTCACAAAAATCATTCAGTATGAGATGTTGGGTAGAAGAAAGGTTGCATTAGGTTACATTTCTCAGGCTGTTCTTGTGGCAAAGAGATGCAAACATGGCTCCATGGATATCAAACTTTTGCAGCTTGGGATGGCTATTGAAGAAATCCACTAAATCAACCTCTGGGAAAGGATCAAGGGAATCAAAGTCCCCAGTGAACTCAACCTTCATGAACAGCTGCTTCACCTCACTTGCACATTGAAGCATTTTTCTGATGGCATCCCAACACCACTGGATTCCTCTCATAGTTAAGGATTCAAGCGCCGTGAGTTTGTCAAAGTCCACCATGTATACTCTCCCTGAAGCAATCACAGGAATGAGTTATGATAAAAAAAGACACCTACAACAGCGGGAAAAACAATAACAGCAGGTAATGGCAACACTATGACATCATAGAAAGAAGATTGTGTACCTGCACTGTTGGAGATGGTAAGATTTTTCAAGCATTTGGTCTCACGAACCCTAATCCAACTACAGCCTTGTATCTCAAGCACCTCAACTCTGGGGGAATTCAAGGTGAATGAGCAGTTCCCTGCACCATAAAAGTCCAGCTTGCAATGCTGCAAATGGGGCAAGTCAATATACACGTTGCTGCTCCCTTCACAGCCAAGGAGCACCAATGTTTTCAAATTAGGGCATGCCTGGAGTGCAGAGGACAATGCAGAATCCTCCAACCTAGCTCCAACGATTTCAAGGCTCTGAAGCTTTGGAAAGAGATCCCACTTGGGGGCATTCATCATGAGGACACCCCAAAGCTTGAGGGACTCAAGGTTCCTGGCATAACCAAGACAGTCCACCTTTGAGTTCAGGGCCTCACTGCAACCTTGTTGGTACTCGGCAATGTTATCCATTCTAAGCTCGAGCTGCCTGAGTGATGACCCAGCAAGCAACAGCCAGGAGGCCAGGCCTTTGCTGGTGAATGGGCTGTATACGACAAGCTCTTCCAATCGAACAACAGCAGCCACCATTCTCCACACGATAGTATCAGGATGGTCAACACCATTGTAGTTATCAAAAGAGCTTCGAGGAAAGTAGAGGCTTCTGATGTAAGGCAATGAGTCCTTCCAACTCTTTGACACAGAATTGCAAGTAGCTACATCCTTAGCATTGTTCATGTATGAGAAGATGGATTGGACAATGGCATCGGGTAGAGATTCCATTCTCTGAGACATTAAACAAACAGGTCACAAGCAGAGTCAGATTCACCCAAAAACACTTCGTGAAGATAACTAAGTCGATCAATCGATTTCAAACAAAATGAGGATGAGGCTAGTAAAACCGAATCTTTCCAGCACCAGGACTATCAGAACCATGTTAAAGATCTAAAGCTTCCCAATTTGTTCGTCTGTTCATGAACATTCACTTCCTCAAGATTACAACTTACATTTACCAACAATAAGAGGAGTCCATTCCTACTGTATCTTTCACATATACAAGAGTAATTCTCAGCAGAGAACCCTAGTCATAGCTACCAAGATGTCTAATTCCGCAAATTCACTCCCAATGAGAACCCACCATGTACTTACTTTTACTTAGCCAGGGAAACCCAAATCACTGAAATGGGAAATCTAATCATTTGAGTGTCACACAAGGTTCTGCAGGAAAAGGACCAACAACCCAATAGAAAAGGAAAATCAAGAGACACAGACGAAACCCACTTGGGAAATCAAAATTATTAACTCCACACACAAATCAGAATCACATGGACAGCCAATATTTTCCAAGAACTTCCTCTTCACTCGAACTCACAAGTTCAATTTAAAAAGAAAAGAAAACCCATTACTTCTGGATAATTCCCACCCACCCCCAACCACCACACCCACAAGCAAACGCACGAAACCTAGTACTGGCAGCAAAATAAGGATAGGAACCACTCTAGTAGAAAGAAAGGGGGAACCGAAAGAAGAAGCTAAATAGGAATACGATGACGTACGAATTGCGAAACAAGGAAGCAGGCAGTTATTCTTGGTGATGCTTGAGAAGAAGAAGAAGCCGCTCTGGACTCTGGAGTAGAGAGAGGAGGGAACTTCGAACTGGAGGCTGGGAGTGAAATGGAAAGAAATGGCGGCGAGAGTAGCGAGATCTGTGTACAGTGACGATGAGTCTTGCGGCTAGGTAGAAATGGGGGAAACCCAGTAAAATATAAAAGAGCGGTGAAGCAAGCGCGGATTGTTCTTTTCGGGAGCTGGCTGCGAGCGGGTGGGTGAAGTTTTCAAAATTTGAAACTTTGAAATCCGTTTCCATTTTCTTATTGTTTTCCGCCCAAAACGAAAGAAAAGATTTTAACGGTATAAACTATAAAACTTATTAGAGCTAAGAACTCAAACGCAGCGCAGTCACACTTCTTCAGATTTCCATCGGCCGGCCCGCCGCCGCTCAGATTCCCTTCCGGGCACTTCTTCGTTTCAAAATTGGGGACTCTTTTCGGATTGTATCTGTTTAGTTTTTTAGGGGTGTACCGGAAATATGCATCATTAGGATGGCAATGCATTGAAGAGTGACGGTTGAGTATGGAGTACCAAAAATTGAGATTATAATGTTAATGGGAATTCTTTTAAGATATTATTGGTAAAAATAAAGGAGAATGTTCACAAATTTAGATCTTTAAGACATATTTTTCGTAAATAATCTGATACTATAAGTGCATATACTTAAAATACAAATCTTGCACTACTTTTCATTGGGGGAAAATCTCTCTTAGTTTTGTATGTTAAGGTTTTTATGAATGATTACCATATTAGTTTTGTATGTTAAGGTTTTTATGAATGATTACCATACATTTTTTTTATAAAAGTGATATTGGTTTAATTTTTTGTGATTAAGGTACTACTGGAAGGATTTGAATAAAAAACATACAGATTCTAGACTAATGGTATTACTACTAGGTTACCATACATTTTTTTGCACTGTGGCTAATGCATTCTACGACAAACAAAAAAAAATAAATGAACACCATTTTTCACATAATTTCTACAAGAATATGAAATCAAGAACATTTTCAAATGGTCATATTCCTCATAAGTTAAGGGGACACTCATTTCTCATCCTACTCGCTCATAAAGAACGAGCATTTACAAATGTCGACTTAATAGAAATTTACATTTTTCGTTAGAACAAAATGATTCGTGAATTTTCATCAGCAAATACGACATTTGATATCAAATGGATCAATGGTTTAGAAACTTGAAAAAGCCTTTTGTCGAAGTTTGTTTTTGGGTTGTGCGCTAGCACTCGCATTCATTCAACCCTCACTTTCTCTTTTGCCTTTGCTTCTCCTCAACGTTGGGTAGCCTAAAAACACCAATCCCATTCCTACTCACTACTTCCATCCTCCAATCAAATAAATACAACGAATAAAATAGTGACAGATATTTTCCAAAATATAAAAAAAAAGGGAGATAAATGATACATAAATGAAGGAAAAAAGAAAAGGAAAATTCCACCGCTTTTTCTTATTCTGGTGGAGCCCACCCCTCTGTGATCCAACTGTCCAGGAAAGATCACCAGAAATGGACGGCCTGGATTGGTCGTTCCGGGATAAATAGTTGAAACTCGGAAGAAGAAGAATAAACTAACAGTGAAGTGAAGATGAAGCTGGAGAAGATCTGATGGAGGAGAAAGGAAGGAAAGGGAGAGTTGAAACTTGGACAAAAAGATTAACCCACAGCAAAATTAAAAATAAAAACAGAAACTTTCTCCCTTTTATTTCTTTCATTCTCACACAGACTTGGACTTGCGGAGTGATTGGTGAGAGTGAAAAGAAAATTATACGGGAATTTTCCAGTAAGAGAGGGAAAGTGGTGGGGAAGAAGAGGGAGAGAAGCTCGTGAAACATTTTTTTTCTTCTCTCTTTTTCTTTTTGTGGGAGTAATAGGAGTAATCTATTGTTGTGTTATGCAAGAGAGAAAGGGAGAAGGAAGGGAGAGAGTATAGAGACAAATGCCCACCACCATTAACACTTGTCTCTCATCTTTCACATGAGCATGACCCATCTCCTCTCTTTCCCCCACCATTCCTTCCTTCTTCCCCTTCCGCCTTTTCTCCTCCTTCGTCCGCTTCACCGTCATTTATTGTCATCATTGTTGTTGGGTCTTCGAAATTTCTAGCCCCAAGAGCGGAGGGAATCGAAGAGGGGAAAGCAAATAAGGAGGTGGGTAGTCGGTGGAATTCGAAAAAAATTTAACCTCCGGGGTTCATCCCAGATGCTATGCTATTTCAATGGGTAATAAAGACGAGCACCAGCAGAATCAGCAGCAGTTGGAGAGCGGCAATGGGGGTGCTCACGGCGGGAGGAGGAGCTGCTGCTGCTGCCCAGGATGTTCGATGGCTATGTCGAGAATCGACTTCAGTTTTAGATGTGTTTTCGTTGTGATCCTTTCTCTGGCACTTGTACTCTCCGGGATCTTCTGGATCTTCCCTTTCCAGACACACAATTCAAATGGTTTTGATGCCAAGGAGGCAATTAAGCTTAGTGGTGAGCTCCTCTTGAACTTTTCATCCTGGTACTTGTGCTTGGCGGACTGCAATTAGGGTTCGGTGTCTATTTTTGGCATGAGGATTTTAGCCGCCGAAGTAGTTACTGTTGTGCTATTAGGGTTTGGCTGATGCTTTGGGCAGATGTGGATTAGTTCATTTGGGGCTGCGATTAAGCTTTCTGGTTGACTAGGCTTAAAATGCTGTTGCCTGTTTGGTAAATTTTATTTGCTCATATAGGCACATATATGTGCCATTGTGTTGTCCCTGTTCTAATGACCAGGTGGTTTTTGTTGCATTGAATCTCAGCTCTGCTGAGTTCCCTGCTAATTTGACATTTTAGTTCCACTTGCTGGCTTCTACTTGTGTTTGTGCGTATGTGATCTAATTTTCGCATTATTCTTTGTGGTTGAGGAAACCCCTAGATTAATGGGCATCAGGCTACTCTGTGTTCTTAACATCTTCTTCTGGTAGTGGCTTTCATGGGTGATTTATTCAAGTATCATTGATTCTCAGTGAATAGCCCATCTGCTATTTTGAGGGAAGACAGTTTTATCCAGCTGGCCCCCTCTCTAACAACTCAGACATTAGGCCTCTATGGGTTCGTTTTAGACTGGATTGCTGGCAATTTATTCTTGGAGGAAGTTGTGGTAAATACAGTTCACATTAGCACTAAAGTGTACCCTCCGGTTCAGTTCATTTGGACTGAAATTTCTGTTGACTCTTTTTGAGGAATTTGTGCTAAATATGGCTGACATTATTACCGAAGTGTGTCATGCTTATGGCTGCGAAAGTTATCTATAGCTCTGATTCAGTTCATTTGCCAGATACCATATATTGGTTAAAAACATATCATGAATCCTGTTTGATATCCAGGTATGCCAGTTTTGCATATTTTGTGCCCCAAGACGCCAGTTGCCATCAAATTGTTTTGATGGCTTTCCGCTAAGCCTTTTCTGCTGTTTGTTACGTGTCTGGATTTTCTAGTGCCACTTGTTATATTTGATTCCTTTTAGGCCAGCTCCCTGTGGTTTCCAATGTTCCACCAGCCCTTGTGTTAATTCTATCACATTTTTGTTTAAGGATTTCATTAGGGAAAAAATGAGAGGTTGTTCACGTGAATGGCTAGATATTTTGATGAAGTTTGTGTACTTTTGATCAACTACAAACACTTCATTTGACAGCTACTGTTTGTTTGAGTGATGAAATGGAGATGTACTTGTAAACTTCCATGTATCACATGAAATGTTTGAGTTCATATCTGATTACCTTGCATCTAGGGCATTGATATTCTGTAGATAAAGTAACTCATGCTGTATGTCTGCAGATAAGTCTCGTGTTTTTTTATACTTTTCCATCCACAAATATTCTGGAGCCTTACAGTGTCTCGGACACTGGTAGTTCAGAGCTTGAAATGTAAAGTTGGCTGGTCATAGGGTAACTGTTATTGACTCGCCCTTTCCTCTGCTAGTTGAATGTTGGTCCTGAAGTTTGAACCTAGGTGTGTTAGATATTTTTGTTCTCTTTTACAGCTGGGTAAGATTCCCACCCTCTGAGGGAACTTAGCCAATTTAGCAGTAAATGAAAACTTTCTTGAACTTATTTGGTGTTATGTTGTCTTCTATCATGCTTGCTCTCATGTTCCTGAAATAATAAGCCCTTTCATCTGAGATTGGCTAAGTATTTTAGGCCAAAGGATTGAACTGTATTTCTGCAAATTTTATAAATACCTGCCATGTTTCTTGGCTCGCTTTTTCTGCTTTTCGAGGAGGACAAGTGTTGGGGTGCAATGGATGACTCATGGTTCTTCTATGGAGAAAACTGTGAATTTCTGGTGTACTTTATATTTGTGCGCTTTCAGATGTGAGGGTTTTGGGCTGCTATCCTGTTGCTCTCTATTTTTCTGTTGTTCTGGACTGATCATTTAATGTATGTGTGGGTTGACATCTTACTCCTGTGTTAATTCCGTTATTGTTTTTGTTTTCAGCCACTGTACAGGCATGCTTCAAAATTCCAAAGCCAGTTTCAGAGGTTGTTCCACACATTAATTCATTAGAAGACGACATCTTTAATGAAATAAGTATTGATGATATGAAGGTATTTTTCAATGCTTTAGTATTCACTTTCAATTCATTTATCAATAAGCTAATAAAATCAACCTAAAAGGCTATGTGTACTTTGCAGGTGGCTATGCTGTCAATGCATCAAAATGGCACTTCCAACTGGACAGATGGGGTTTTTGGTGTGCTTTCTGATCATATGAATACTCCTCTGAATCCAGCACACCTAAGTGTGCTGCGGTCCTCTTTGGTCGACCTCTTCCTGAAGCAGATGAATCTCTCCGTGGCAACCTCTGTTTTTGGGCAACCGTATGATTTTGAAATTCTCAAGTTTCCTGGTGGAGTCACTGTAATTCCTCTCCAGTATGGCTCGATTTGGACACCCCGCCAGCCCCTTTTTAATTTTACCCTCAATAATTCAATCTCTGAGATCCTTCACAATTTTGGTGAACTGAGGGACCAGCTGAGGTCGGGATTGCGTCTCAGGCCATACGAGGTATGATTTGTTAAGATAAGTTATAGCCAATTTTCTTCTGCAACAGTTACTTTGTTGTCGCTTATGCTAAGCTCGAAAATAGGCTAACTAAGTATCATATTCTTCCTGCTAAAATGAAGGAAAATGCTCTTTAGATGCCTCATGCATTTGAGGTTAATACGATATCAGCTTATTGATTCTCTATAATTTGAATCTGCAGAATCTATTCTTGCAAATAACAAACTCAGTCGGTTCCACAATCAACACCCCAGTTATATTGGAGGCCTCAGTCTCATCAGAGTTCGGAAGTATTTTGCCACAAAGGTTGAAACAGTTGGCTCAAGCCATTGCAGATTCCGATAGCAAGAATAATCTTGGCCTGCATAACTCAGTCTTTGGTAAGGTGAAGGGTGTTGTTCTGTCATCCTACTTAAATCGGACACTGAATCCAAACACGCCAACTCCTGCCCCTGCTCCATCTCCTAAGCCCAGTGATTACGTTGCTGGACCATCAGCTCTAATAAACCCTCCAGCTGTCTCTCCAGCTCCCTCCCCACATAAACATGCAAGAAAAGGTCCCAAAAGGAAAAGAGCACCTTCCCATTTTTTCCCTCCTGTAAATTCTCCTGCACCAACTCCTACTGCTCATCCTCCTCCGGACCCTTGTCCATATCATGGTCGTAAAGTTATTCCGCCTAGCAGATCACCATCGCCATCCAATGAGCAAAATTTCTTCCATCCAGATGCACCTCTTCCAAAGTTGCCCCCAGCCCCGGCTCCTTTACCTGCAGTCTCATATGGTCCAACACCCTCAGAAGACTTGGAATCTCCGTCCCTGGCTCCTGTCCCATCTGCTCATTCCGGATCATGTAAGTTCTATTCTGACTTACTTTTAGATTTTAGTATTTGTGAGGTTTGAGAGTTGTTTTAAAAAGTTAGAGCGAATAAGTCTGTGCACCTTTCAAGCCATTTTTTGTGAGCATAAACAAGCACAGTCTACAAGTCCTCTTTCATTAGCTGACTGCCTGGTATTTCAGCTGAAACAATAACACACCTTCACTCCTGCTTGCTGCAGCTTTTGCAGGACAACGGCGGTCAGTCGAGGAGGTGTGGTTGCTGGGATTATGGTGCCTTCTGATCTCTTATCTTCTTTGTTGGCATCATTGATAGTTGTCGAGCCTGCTCAACATCATAATGCAAGGAGAGACGATTACCGAAGAGATCTCAGTAACCAGTTTTGTTTCGAGGGCGAGGATGGTAGGAATTTGTGCAACAAAAAGTTGCAGAGTTTCTTTCTTTGTCGGGTATTCGACAATGAAACAACCAACAAAAAAACAAGTGTAAATTCTATGAAATAGGGGGGGAGATAATGGCAGGTCAAAGCCAAAAGGTGGCAGGCCTCTCTCATCTTCACTTTGTAGGTTTTGTGGATGCTGCTACTACTGGAGAAGTCTATTGTTCCAAAGGGAACAACAGACAGCAATGTGTGCCAGCCATAGTTGAAGCTTTCTTTCCCAACTTGGAAAGAAAACAGAACTACTGTGAAGGAAAAGAGTATTATTATGAATCTAAAGAAGCAGAGCAGAACATTTGGATTTGCAGAGTTCCGAGAAAAGAACCAACAAGTTGTTACTAATGTTTCGTTGCAAGTGTAAAAATTTCTGTTAGGGGCTGGTTCTTTCCTTTTGAGCATCTGCAATCCCATATGAAATGCTAAAAAAAAAGGAGGAAAAAAAAAGTGTATTGCAGAGTATTTTTCTTTTCACGTACGAGATTGATTGAATACGTGGTGATGGTTTTAACTGATTTAATCTCCTTTATAGTCTCAGGCTTCAAAACTTGAGATGTCACTGCTTGTCATCGTGGCGAAATCTGGCTGTGTGACAATCAGCTTGTTCGTAACATGTTGATGTTGGATAATTTTCTTTGAATTTCGTCGTCTCCTTCGTTAACATACTGATATCTTTGCATATTCGTCTGCGTCAACACATGTAGCAAAGATGGAAGGATTCAACCATTGTTTTTGGACTGACAACAGTTTCATAATCTGGTCCAACCACCCATTGATGTAGCGATCCCACCAAGCAACCCTACTTCCTAACTGCAAATGTTATTCATGCCCAACACACCATCATCAACAGATATAGCAACATTTGATAATGAAGCCAAACTCCAATATTTAATGGTGTCAACTTGACCAAAGGATCCCCATTTCTTCACAAAGATCCCCACTGCAGCAATTATCTTTTGTTGGCACAACAACATATGAAATCTCTCATCTAAGACCCCTTTTAAGAACTTGGCAATTGGACAATCTCTCGTTATGTGGAATTGTAGCAAAAAGCTAGTTCTGGTAGCACAATTCCTAATCCAAATGACCCCTAAAAGCATCAATATAAGTGCAATTGCATGAAGTGTCTTTATAGTTTATTGTCACCTAAACAATTTCATCATTCCACTTCTAAGTCATGTTAGTGCCATTACATCTAAATAACTGCAATTCACTTAGCAATTGCATATATTGTTTGTTAAACATTATGCTTAAATTATGGTAACAGAAAAAGGGAATCCAACTGCAAGAGCCCATCATCCTCATTTTTTATAATTTTAGCATGTTATACCATATGGATTTGTAAATTTTTGTAGCATGTTTTACCACGTTATACCATGTGATATTGTATGGTAGTTAAATTTGTAATTTTCTTTAACATATTTATCATGGTTTACCATGGTAGTAGAAAATGATAATCATATTTATATTTATAATTACTGTCTTTAGCACTTGTTTATTGAACGAAAAAATCATCATTCAATTCAATTTGGAATTAGAGCAGAAATAGTTGAGATTAGATTTATTTTTGTTATTGATTGGAAAGAGAGAAGAAATTATATAATTTTTCTTTTAATAATAAAAGAAAGAGTGAGAGAGGGGAATGCGTGTGGGGGACGGGGAGTGGGGTCTGCATCCGGTCAAAAGTCAGCGTCAGCAATAAATGTGGGTGGGTCCAATTTTACCCTACCGCCTTTCCGCATTTGATTTAAATAAATAAAAAACTTACACGTGGGCACAAGGGAAGGGGTTACTGGCCCATTAGAATGCTCTAATCATGAATGGTTTGGTTTGTAATTTAATATGTAATTGATCTTACCAGTAAAGTAGCACATGTTCCATACCCTACTTGTTTTCCCAGATACGATCTTCTTTCACCAGCCCATCAAATCCTGCACTTCTTCATCACCCGCATCTTCCTTCCCAGAAGAGGTTCACCCGACCTTGTCCTCCCCATTGACCTTTGGATTCTCCACAATACTACAAAGAACCAGAGAGTCGATCATTCATCCCTCATTTTCAGTGAAATTTACTAGTGCTAGTGACGAAAACTATGGGGGACACCTTCCATATGGTGGACTCATCAACAAGCTTCTCCAAAACCTCAAAGTTCGTATCTCCGAATACAACATGATAAGCTCCTGCCTGACCATGAGTGCTAGAAACGTCCTCGTTGGCCTTTATCTGCTTCGTCATGATCCAATTCCTTCGGAAGCCTCCTCTTCGCGTGCTTGTGGACTTTCACTGCCTCCTCCACATGAGATCGTGGTTAAAGACTCCTACGACGAAAGCGACGATGCTGCCCAAGAATTCGCTGATGCCCACGGTGGAACTCATGCAGCTTAATTAAGGAGACCGTCCGTTGAAGTTGAACGGTAAAAGGAGGAATGCTTAAGGTTAGGGGAAAGAAATAATGAGATCACACAAGAGAAATAAGGCAGATTGTTTCCTTAGGAAGTAGAAGTAGTTGAAAAGTCCACTTCACACACACATAGTTGGAGGTAAGTTGTCCAAGAATAAATTGGATGAATTGTGATTAGCTGTGATAATTGGTTTGAAAATTTGAGTTGTCAAAAATTAAAGCGGTTAATATATATGAAAAATATGTTACTTGTTATTTACATTGGATTGTTATATAACCGATGAAATTGGATTGTTATATAACCGATGAAATTGTTATACAAGCGAGGTTTTCTATATTTGTGTGTGTTTTCTATTTTATATAGAGGACAAGAGTGAATGTCGCGCTTTGATACACCCTGCAAACTTACTTCGGACTTCCATTTATATGGGTTGTGGCCTTGTGGCAGTACTACCGCACCGAGATAGAGATTTAAGAGGGAAAAATGCAATTGTTTTGTTTTATATAGTCTTCAAATGAAAAGTGAAAAAACCAAAAGGGATAATTCAAAAGAATAATTAAAAAATTATAATTTCAATTTTCTTTTTATTTCATTTTTCTTTTTTCATTTTTCATTTTTCATTCTTCCCCAACGAGCCGCCGCCTCCGAGTTGCGTAGGAAAGTGGCGAGCTTGGCGTTGTCGGTTCCGGACCGATTTCCGGCGGGGGAAACGGATTGCTGCGTGTCGAGGTTCTATCTCGTGAAGCCCGAAAGCGACGCAATGCCGATGTTGGTGGCGCGGATCGTAGGCGATTTTGTCGATGGGGAAGGGAACGTGCTGAGCGACCCGGAGATGGAGCTTGGTCGGAGGAACTGGGTGAGGACGGCGAATTTGGGTGAGGACGGCGAATTTACTACACGGACGACTACTGGGCGCGGATGGATGAGGATTACATGTACGGAGGGCACGATAATGGTGTGTTTCGTTTGAGCGACGGCGGCATGATTACAAGCAGGGGCGTAGCCAGGATTTTGTCGAGGGTGGGTCCATTTAGAAAAAATACATACGATAAAATAATTTTGTTAGCTTTCTAAATTGTTCATGATATAATTTTGTATTTGTAAAAACTTGGTATATTAAATTATATGTCAAAACTATCAAGAATATCATCATATATGTATCAAATAATTATTTATGATTTAGTTAGACATTTGCTTTTGAATCGTGTTCTTCGTCAAGACCGTTTAGTATCATTAACTCGAGTTGTTAGGAAAGATTTAATAATGAATCTAATACTATTTAGTATTTACTAACACTTTCCTGCTTACTACAACCAACTTATGCGTTCTTAAAGTTTACGTAAATCCGAATATCATGTGTTTAACAAATGGGATTACAAAGATTCGAACAAATGATATCTCGGTCAACCATTCTCAATTAGAAGTGCCCTAAATTTTCATTCTCAATTAACTATTATACTAATTTACTCATTTTCGTCCTTAGGAAACACATGTTACAATCTCCCTATCGCTGATTGAAATAAAATTATTTTTACAAATGAATTATGATTTGGTGGAAATTTGTTGTAAATATTGAATACATACATCTTCAATTTTGGGCGAATCTATACATCATTATCATTTGTACATAGCTCGTTATAAATACATTGAATATGTCAACGCTCGTTATAAATCATACATCAAATATTTCAAAGGTCTACCAATTTCATTTAAATACGTATTATTTTTCATACCCGATTAACTATTGTACCTTATTAACCATTTTCTAACCCGAGCCAGGGTGGGTCCCGGGACCCACCCTCTAACTCTCTCCCTCCGCCCCTGATTACAAGGCTTGACGGCGAGTTTGAACAAGATAGATTTGACCCGCCGCCGAGTTGGCTGCTTGGAGGATGCAGGGGAAGAGAGGGAAGCGACGAAATCGGAGACGATGGCGCGCTGGGAGGGCTTGAATTTGCCGTACCAGATTAGTTTGACGGAGATTTTCCCGGTGAGGAGAGCGCCGTTGTGGTACTGAAACGCCAAATTGTCGCCGCCGTCGGCGGATTGGTCGGCGGGATTAAGGGTTCTGGCGGCAGAGGAGCTCCAATGAAGCAGAGTGCAGAGGATTAGAACGTGGGGAAGGAAATGGGTAGTGGGAATCGCCATTGTAGTTAATTACTAATGGAAACCCTATGGAGGCGGCGGCTCGTTGGGGAAGAAGGAGGAAGAAGAAAGAAGATAGGGTTTGTTTGGGTTGGATCGAAAAGGAAAGAAGGTGAGGGGATAAGGTGGAGATGGGTGGACCAAAAATTTTTGTTTTTGTTTTTTTTATAATTATTCAATTTTGTAAATGAAATAAAAAGAAAAATGAAATTATAATTTTTTTATGCTGACATGGCAGTGACCTGGACAGTTGACTAACGGTCAAAGGTGTTGACCGTCCAAACAAACGGTCAAACCACGCTCCAGGCCAATTTTGTCTATATGCTGCATAGTTCGGGTCAAGATGTTAATTTCTCAAACCACTGACCAAAGTTGATTACATGATCATAGTTCAGGCCATAACAAGGTATTAACCCATTGATTTCGTCCTCTCAATAAGTTCGAATCACAGACCCGAGATCCACGGGCTAAAGCCCAAGAAAATTACAGGCGTAAGCCCAACTAACCAAATTTAAAATTTAAAACCACTACGACATAAGAATGCTTTTAGGGACAGTAAATATGATTTAGACATATATATATATGTGGAGTTCTACGGTGCCCAGGGTGAAATCCAGGGTACCGCATACCCTAAGTAAGAAAATGCTATCCAGAACTTGAATTGACTAATCTTTCGGACATGATACGATACTCTAACCCTTAAAGATCAACATCTAGGTCTTAATTCTCTAAATCTTATACCCCAAGATCAATTTAATTAGAAACAATAATCAACGGTTATGATTCGTCCAAATATAGGCAAAAAAATCAATGCACCATCTTAGGGTTTATACTTTATGATTTAGATATTTAGGACCTAGGGTTCACTCATTAAGGGTTAGGGTATAGTATCATGCCCAAAAATCCTGGTAATTCGAGGTCTAGATAACGTTTTTCTACTCAAGGTATGCGGTACCCCGGATTTCACCCGGGGTACCGTAGAAGGCACCATATATATATATATTAACTTGAGACAAATGATGAAGATGATTAAGTGGATATACATGTCTAAATTATGGTGCTTATTATGTTTAGGTTGCTTATTTATGTCTAAATCAGCTGGCAATTATCTTCACTATAATTCTTTCATATCCAGGATTGCATATGCATACCCCATGAGGGGATTGCCGGTGCTTCTCCCCTAAGTACCAAAATTTGATTATCACAAAGAGAAAATTGAAAGATCTTAAATGAGTTGTCTGCTTTGGGTTTACCTCTGCACATATTTTATTTTTCGGTATACTCCTCAAAAGACCTATTTGGATTTTCTCATAACAGTACTAAGTACGCTAATTGAAGAATGAATAAATTTTAGTTTTATGTAAGGTTATGATATGTAGGTTGTACAAATTATATATTTTTGAATACATACATCATATAGATTAAAGTATTGTTTAAATGCATGTACGTGTCTGAAATTACGATGTTTAATGATTGTGATTATTGTTTTAGGAATAAATTTGATCGTCACAAAAGAGAACTTTTTTATTTATAGAAAAGTCACAAAGAGAAAATGAAATATCTTAAAAGGGGTTCCCCTTAACCACGATTTGTCCCGGTTCCTTGCATACGAGACAAATTATTACACGTTTACAACAACAAAAAAAAACCAGAAAATTTCTTTTTCTACCACAATACTTCCAAGCTCTCTACTTGCAATGAACTTGGATCTTCCTTTCCACTTGTAACTTCATGAACCAACAACAACTAATTGACGGCGGAGCAGACCCGGCGAATCTCCCCGTTGGTCCCCGTCCTCACTCCAACATTGCCCATTCTAACCATGGCCCGCCCGAACTCGACGTTGAAGGTCAGGCCCAACAGCCCACTGAGGCCCAAGTACCGGCGGACGAAGTTCCCGGTCCGGTTATCCGACCACAACCGCTGGTCCGACTCCAGGACCCCACGCCCGTTCCTGATGTTGGTGAAGTAGGAGGTGTCGAACCGGTTCTGGCTCCCCGTGTCCATCGCCACCCGCGCCGCCCCGTTGTTGTTCTGCGGGCAGAACGACCGGAGGGTCGGCAGGAAGTCCGCCGCGATCGAAGGGTCCGGCCCGCCGGTTCCCTGGTAGTTGAACAGCCTGTTGTTGAACGTCGCGCACGACGCCGTTCCTAACGTGTGTCCTCCTGCATGTTCGTAGTGTATGATCCATAAATAACTGCCTCTCAAATAATTTGAGTTATTCGGATAAATTGATTTACATGATATTAAATCTAGTTTGACCAAGTGGTCGCGCACGTGTGTTTGAATCTGTACGATTTTTTAATATTTACAAGATATAATGGGCAAGTGCAAATTTCAAACTCGCTTTTTCTCTGTTCATTCGTAAATCACGTCTCCTTAAGTCAGGTTAAAACGATTTTTTTTTTAATCTTAGTCTACGGGTCTTTAAAAAAAGCACATGAGTTGATATTCGTTTTAGTGGAAGTGTAAGAACATAATATATGACTAATAAATAACCATATATATCCCTCTGACTCGAGTTATTGTCATGAACCAGTTGATCCCAATAACTCGAGTTATTGGGAGAAGGTTATGCTCGATCTTATACCACTCTCTAACACGCCCCCTCAAACGAAAGCCAACCCATGGGCTTGAAGTTTGCACAGGCCCACCATACCATGTGCTTGAAAGACAACAGTTAATATTGGGGGTCGTGGAGATTCGAACACGTGACCTTTTGGTTCGAAGCTCTGATACCATGTCATGAACCAGTTGATCCCAATAACTCGAGTTGTTGGGAGAAGGTTATGCTGGATCTTATACCACTCTCTAACAGTTATTAGGATTTAATACTAGTTGGTTTACGACAGTTTCAAACTTTTTATGGAATCTGATTGTAATTACCGGTGAGAGTGACAAGATCCTGAACGCTGAGATTGCGGTCGGTGAACTTCTGGATTTGGGAGTCAACGGAGTCGGAGGGTCCGGGCAAGTTGTCCAAAGCTTCTTGTGCCACCGAAATTCTCCCGTCCCGCCGTCCGGTGGGGACCGCCCAAGTTGGTCCATTGGCCTGAAAATTGCCATCAACACCCTCTTTAACTCAACATAATTATTAGCTAATGACGAACTAACTAATTATTGACTAATTAATAAATGAAACGGTACCAAAACGACGGCGTCGCGAGCAGCGAGGGCGAGGATGTCGGCGCATGAGACGACGCCAGGGCAGGCCGCTTCGAGCTGGGTCTTGGCGTCGTCGATGACGGTGAACCCGTTGAGGGAGAGGTTTGGGATGGCGGTCCTCTCGGTGCCGGCGCCGGAGATGAGGACGGAGCCGTCACAGCCCTGGACGAAGCAGTCGTGGAAGTGCATCCTCAGCAGACCGGCGGCCACGGTGGAGTCGGAGTTGAACCGGGACTGGACCGCGGACCGGACGATGGTCTCGACGCGGGGGCAGGTGGTGGAGTAGAACCCGACCCGAGTTCCCTGCCCATGCACCGCCGCCGCCATTATTGCTAGGAAAAGCGCTGCCGCGCTGACTATGTTGCTACTGCTGGCCATGTGTCTATTTTAAGACTTGTTTGTTACTACTTTTGGGCTTGTGTTGGGTGGTTAGTATGGGGAAGTGAAGCGGGCTATTTTATAGGCGGGAAGTTCGGCGAATGTGGAGGTTTGCATTGCATTTGCATGAGAGGATTGATTGGTAAAAGATGACGGCCATGTACAGCGAGGTTTGTAAGCGTATAGCGGGAAAATTCGCGGGGTGTTAATGATTTAAGTAAATTATTGGAAGCGAAAATGGAACTCTTTTCATTGACTATTATGTTAGCTGACTTTTGGTTACTCAATTAGCAGCTGGTGGCGAACACTAATCAGTAATCACCACGTTTTTTTTATATATGTAGAAAAAGAAAAACAATCTATAGTAATATCCGAACATGCATGCAGATAACTTTTATGAGGAAATGAACATGCAGACATGAGAGATACCAATTCTCGAAATGGTAGCTTTAGTGCTTCAATTACGTTGACTTTTTTTTAACGGGGTAGGGTAGAGATTCCTCGATTCGTTCCCTAGCCAGGGAATGAGCAATAGGCAATAGCTAGGAGCATAGCACTGTCGTTTCGTCCGTGGAACGCGCTTTGCATTTGCAAAATACTTCTCAATGCGACAATTCCCTTTCGTTTTCAGAATGTGTTTGTTTGACGAAAGGATGAAATTAGCATGATGAAGAAGAAGAAGAGGGGAAACTATGGGAAAAGAAGAGTCAAAACTACTACTACTAGCAGCAGCAACTAGTAGTAGTAGTAGTTATCCATCGTTACCATAGTTTGTCGCGTACGGAAAAATATGAGCTTTGCGTTGCATGCATGGGGGCCGCACCTATAAATGCTTTAGGCCATCGCCATATTTTAATATAATCAATAATTTTGGTGATTTGTCTAAATCTCCAACCATACCACACTTATAAAAAGTCTTATTTGTTATTACTCCAGATGCTGACTTGCAATAGTAATATGATATGAACATAATAATAATGCTATTTAAGACAACAGTAATACGAAAATGAACATAATATATATATACATATATATATATATATATACACCATTCATTTTCTTAATAGAATTAAAGTATATGTGCTAACTGCTAATTAACAAATTAAGCTATGTGGTACCGTTGATAAGAGATGAAGAATCTATTTCACTCGTGGAGTAATAGCCTTGGCATTTCGGAAAATCAGATTGAATTCGAAATTTCTTTTGAGCTATTTTCGAGGTATTCGGAAATATTGATTAAATAGGTTGTGATCAAGATACTTAATTGGGAGGTCAACAAATGATCTGGTTGGTAATCGGTAGATCTTTGGTCTTTTCAAAGTTGTTACAAACACATTCGGATTTCCAAATTTTATGGAGAGGCAGATTCATATTGGCGTATGTTCGATGTTAGTTCTTAAATGGTTTTGCTTCTATTGAAAGTTTGAAGGAAGAAGAACGAATATTCTCGAACAAAGTGAGAAGTTATGCAATGTACTTGAATGAAAGGAGAGAAACAAAATCACTCGGCCCTCCAAAAGAATAACGATCGACTTGCATATGTTAAGCATGTAGCTAGCGTTCCTTCTGACGGGCCGACGTCTGGTAAGTATATATTGTTACTTATCCTACAAATTGATGTTACATGTCCTGATGTCCAATATCGATCAAATTAAGGGAGAGTGTTAAAATATAATATCCAAAACTCCATTTGTAATGAGGGCTTATATCTATCGTGGATTGATCGTAGCATTCAGGATAAAGTCGGTGTCCTTTTCGTTTATAGCTTGATTCTTTGACAAATACGTACTTCTATTAATTTAATGTTATATACATTCACTCGTTAATGTTCTACATACATATACACAAATCTCGGCCAGAAGCCCCCGGCGGGCATCGAGGGGAAATTTCAGCAGCCATCATAAATACGATGTGTATTGGTTAGTTGAAGAATTGCTAATCAAATCACTTCTCTTCATCAGTCATCGGTTCCTCCAGTCAAATGTGAATGACAGCTCTCCGATCCCCCTGTCTTCTATTTTATAAAATAAATTAATGGATGATAGAGAAATCAAGATAAATTAATCATGATCAGTGTTTAAATAACATCTATTTAGTGAGTCAATATCATGAGCACTATACCTGCAGTGCCTTTAAAGCAAAGGAAATTATCTTACAAGGCATCCCATATTCACAAAATGAGCCAAGATGGCCACCACCGGCCGCCGGAGTCGCCAAGTTCATCCCCTACTTACAATGACTTCGTATTAGCATGGTTAGTAAATACTCCGTTTAATATGCATGTATATATATATTCTGTGCGTTTAGGACTTCCATTTTTGTATATAATTATCAAACTTTTTTTTTTTTTGTCCATTTGATGGCTCACATACTAAATATGTGTTAAACCAACATATCACATTTAATTTCATATATTTTTATAACTACCAATGTACTGCTAGACGTATTATTGATTTAAAAATAAAGTAAAATAACTGTATGTATTTTATACCTAACTTATCCGTTTCGTATTTTACTAACTAAGTAACTATTATTCCAGTTCCCATGATGTAAAACCTACTGAATTACTAATTAATTTTCTGCTGGAAAACATTAATGGCTACATATGCATAAGTTAATTACTCACCTTCGCGGGAAGACTCGGCGGTGTTGATTACGCTAACGATCCTCCTATCCAACATATCCATGCAGAGAAGGGTCCAGTCCGAAAGCACACGAATGGGCCTCCGGCCCACTGAAAACAGACGATCCCTAACCCAATTCACGCCGTTCAAAGTCCACTCCTCCAAATCATAGTTATTATTACTACGAGCACCTCCATCAGGACGCTGCCGATCGCCGGCGCCGCCGCCACAACTCGGCAGCGCGTACCGGCAGACGGGACAAGTGTTGTGCATGGCGAGCCAGGGGACGATGCATCCCGTATGGTACAAATGCTGGCACGGCATCTCCTTACCTTCTTCTCCCGCCTCGAACTCTTCTTTACAAACCGGACACGAGAAGTTGGGGTCTTTCGCCGTGATTTTCACCGTCGGCAGGGCTTCGATCGCCGTGGGGGAGGCCGGCGGCGGGCCCGGCCTGTCCTCGTTCACAATAGCTGTTGAAAATGTCAATTTGTTATTATTAGCAAGAAAGCGAAAAGCAAATAATATATTAATTTAGGTGGCTTACTTAGTTAATTCACGAATACGAGAAATCAGTTTCATTGTATTTGAGCAGATATTTAAATAGGGTAATTCTAATTTAATATGAAAAGAAAAGGTTACAGACCATACTCGAAAACGGCAAAACAAATGTGTATATAAGCTCATATAGTACTATGGGTTGCGCGTACGAGATCGCGTGACCTATAGATAACAACAGATAATCTATTTTCAAATCATAGCAACGGTGAAAGAATTAAAGACAGACTTTACCTTGGTGAGGAGGCGGCGTCGGAGGGAAATGGAGGGTAATCCAGCGATCGGCGAAGTGTTCTTCATTTCTTGACGGATGGTCGTTATAATGACTCATTCTTCTTGGATGGATCATAAGGGAAAGTGATTCTAGCAACCTCTCCGGCGCCGGTGCGGGTTCAAACGGCCGGCGACCGGCCAGCCTTGGACTTGACATGTCAAGCTCCGGGCTTAGGGTTCCGAAGCAATGGGGGCAGAACATTTCGTGTGGGCTTATAGAGGCGAATCTCAACGTTCGTCCACAATGGTAGCACCAGAAGTAATGGAAAGTTCTCATTCGCCGGACGCCATTGACCGTGACTCGAGGGCGCTGGTGATGATGGCTCAAGGACATGATGATGGTTGGTATAGGAAGCCTTTTAGGGGTTTGATGGCGAAATGAAGATTTGACTTGGAAGGTGGTATATATATTGGAGAGCTAGCATTGCCATTGTGGGAGATAATTAGGGTATAGCTTTTGGATGAAGGGAAGGGAAGGGAGAAGAGAGAAGATTCCTTATTGTTCTGTGTTTGTTTAGGTTTAGGGTTAGGATGAAGGGAAAGGAAGGGGGAAGTGGAGATTCTTAATTGTTCTTTTGTTCCTTCTAGGGTGAGCTAGCTAGCTAGGGTTTCCTTTGTTCATGTTGAGCAAGTTTATGGTACCTTGTGGTTTGAGTTAAAGAGACGTATGAAAGGGGGCAATGATGCTTGATCGGTAGACATGATCCAGAGAAAAGCCAAAACATGGCATGGCGCCGGGGAGAAGGAAGGATGGTTGGCCGGATATAAGGCAAATACATAGATCTTACACATATCACTGGAAATCTGGGATAGCAAATAGAACTTGTACTCGCGTTATCAATTCATTTCAGCTCAGTAAAACTCATGTTGATGATTCTTGGATGGGGGTGCGGTAAAACTCGCTCTTGGAATTGGTTAATCGGATTATATGCGCGTTCAGCCAAATCACAACACGTTGTCCACTTGAACCTTTTTTGAAAAGAAAAATGATGTAGTTTTGTATATAACATAATAATATGAACAATTTATCAGTGTAATTATTAGTCTTTATATTATAACAATAAAATTCTAATAACATGGACAGATATTGATGCTATTAGTCTTCACATCAATATAGTTATAGAGTTTTATTATAATATAAAGATGTACGTGTTCGGATAAATAATTCGTGAACTCATGTTATGAGTGCACATACACTCAGATGTACGTGTTCGGATAAATATTCGTGAACTCATAATGTGTCATACGAAGAACATAAATCGTTCCTTGCTGAAAAAGAAAGAACTCAACCCAAAAAATTACTGAAGGCCAGGCATATAGTAGGCATTGTCCATGCGACAGCTCGAATCAAGGCTGGAAGGCCCAAATACTTGTTTTCGCTAACTGATCCAAATCAACGGCCCAATAGTATCGAAGGGCCCAGACGAAGCCGAGTTGATTCAAACTCGGTCCAACCCGTCACTCGTGCTGGGTTGTCTTGTGTTGTCAGTTAGCAGGCGGCCGCTATCCGCCCTCCCACACGGCGTCAAGAAAACCCCCCCAACCAATCTCCTTCGTCTATCCTCTTTCCCCTCTTTCTCTCACTAGAAGAATTTTCCCCAATTCTAGAGAGAGAAAGCCCAGCTCCCCCCATCCCTCCAATTGGTATGAAGAACCCCAATCACCCCGCTACTTAGTTACACCCAACCATCCGCTCAATTATTTCTCGGCATCCAAACACACTCCCAGCAGAGAGAAAGCTATAGAACCTTTTCCCCTTCTTTGTGGCCTCCGTCGAGGAAATATGTCCAACTTGTTGTTGAAAATTCCAGCGGCGCAAATTCCTGCCGCCGCTCCCAACCCCTCCTCCGCCGCCGCCGCGGCCAAGTCCCTGCCCCGCCTGCCGCATCCTCAGCTGTTCCCCAGCCTGCAGCCGCTGGTCATCGTGGGGAGGCGGGTGCCAAGTCTATCCATTTCGTGCTCCTGTTCTTCTTCGTCGTCGTCGTCTTCTTCGATTATTGACGGCGGGGGCGATGTGGCGCTGCTGGAGCGGTGCTTTGTGGCGCCGCCTGCTCCGGTGGAGAAGGGTTTGGGCTCGAGCTCTGGAGGGGAGTTCGGCCCGGTTATGAAGGGGAAGTTTGGCTCTCTTGGTGCTGTTACTCTGGAGAAAGGGAAGCTTGATCTTTCCCAGAAGCAATCCCAGTCTGCTCCTGAGGTTTGGCGTTTCTTCCCCCTTTCCTTCAACTTTGTTTTCGCAATTGAATCGTAGAACTGGTGTCAAATATGTAATCTTATGAACTGGAAAATTCAAAGCGATGAACCTTATCTTCAGAAATTCTATGGTAATCGAGTAGGTGAATTCTTCAACTAAAAATTGGTACTGGATACTGGTAGGTGAGCTGGTGTATGTATCATTCATGATCAATTGTTATTGATGTAGATAACCATTTCCAGTTGGATCACATTCTTTCTTGATAATTCTTCTCATGTTAAACTTTTGAGTCCTCTTCAATTATTTCTTTAATTCAGTGAGGAAATGGAAATAGGAAATGGCCGTCGTTTGTACTGTGATTTTCTGTATTCTAGAATCTAGACAACTCGTAACAGAGACTAGAGAGAGAGAGAGAAATGGTTGGAATTCAGTCGACGTTGGGCTGTTGCCAGGCTCGTGATAATGCACAGAGCATTCTTAACTGTTTGCACCAGAGCTTTGTTGAAGCCCTAGCAATCTCCTTCATTTTTGCATGTAAAAATAAATCATGCCAATTATTTTCTGATATGTATCCTGGTGGCACTTGCTAATGGTGAAGAGACAGATTAAGTTGGTTTATCAGCTTTGAGTTTGGAGAGTAACTAAAATCTTGTTGGATATTCCAGTTTAACTGATTATGGTTACAAAATTGAGTACTTGAGAAAGTACCTAATTCTCCGTAAAATTGCAGGTTGCACTTGGGGGAGGTGGCGGGGATAGTGGTAAAAAAATCAATAACGGTGGTGGAGACGGAGGTGATGATGATGGTGATGATGATGACTACTTCGATGACTTTGATGATGGCGATGAGGGTGATGAAGGTGGCCTCTTCAGAAGGAGGAAAATCTTTGAAGAGGTTGGAATGCCCTAAGTTACCTCCGTGGACTTAGATATATAGATAACTGATACCAATACTGATATCTCTCAATGGCTTCTTGCAGCTTTTTGATAAAAAGTTTGTAGATGCTGTGTTGAATGAGTGGCAGAAAACCATGATGGATTTGCCTGCTGGATTCCGACAAGCTTATGAAATGGTTAATAATTTCTTGTTTTATTCTTGTATGACCTTTAGTTTATGAATCGCTGTCTTGTCTGGCCAACTTAAGACTATATGCTGATTTTTAACTTGTAAAATCTGCAGGGCTTGGTGAGCTCAGCTCAAATGGTAAAATTCCTTGCAATAAATGCCAGGCCAACCACCACTAGATTCATTTCAAGATCGCTTCCTCAAGCAATTTCAAGGGCGTTTATTGGAAGGTATTTTCTTGATGATTTCTATAGGTCCTGTCAACGATCAATTGCATGCAATCATTTGTGCAGAACACAATAACATATAGTGCGTGCTTGTGTGTAAGTGTAAAAAAATTTACACTATTAGGGCATTCATTTGTTGATGTTGCTCGCATCGAGGAGTCTATTTGGCGGAATAATTTCATGCTATAGCTGAAGATAGTAGGTTATACCTTGAAATGCATCTCCTTCTCTCACCTCAGAATTTAGATTTAAAGACTTATCATGGCCCTGAGGGATGGGTTGTGTTGTTTCTTGGTGTCAATCCAATGAAGTTACTCATTTTCTTCGTGTGTTTTTCACCCACTTCTCTTTGTGGCCCTTTCTTTCTATGGATCCCATTAGGTCCTTAATCAACGTAAAATTAATGTTTTGGGAAATCTTGAATGGATATTGAATTCCTAGGTTTATGGATCAACAAGGGGTAGACTACTTCAAGTTCAACTTGCTACTTGCACAAATACTTAACACAAACCAATGAGATTTCGAGGAAGTAAGTTGTTTTGCAGGGATCTGTGCTTGTGTTAATTACTGAAACAAATCAACTTAGATGTTATCCCTCAGCTGGTGTGTTGGTGTATCGATTAGTTTCTGAGTTGATCTCGGAGTTCTTGGGATCTGTACTCCAGAATTTGGTGCATGGCTAATCAAATCAAGTATCTGAAATTTGGATGTGTGTTTTTGTGGTTCACAGGATGCTTGCAGATCCTGCCTTCCTTTACAAGCTTCTCTTAGAGCAGTTTGCAACACTTGGTTGCTCTGTGTGGTGGGAGTTTAAGAATCGCGGAGACAGGTATTTTTCTCTTTGCATTTTGTTTGCTGAGCTGGGAGTAAGTCTGACATTGGGGGATTATTGCTGAACTGGTACTCAATTTTCGCTGCTGCTGGTGATTATTATAGGATAAAGCAAGAATGGGACCTGGCCCTTGTAAATGTATTGACTGTGACAGCATGCAATGCCTTTGTGGTTTGGTCGCTTGCCCCTTGTCGTTCATATGGAAACACATTCCGGTTCGATCTACAGAATACACTACAGAAGCTTCCAAACAATATATTTGAGAAGAGCTACCCACTTAGAGAATTCGACTTGCAGAAGAGAATCCATTCATTCTTCTTCAAGGCTGCAGAATTATGCATGGTGGGTTTAGCAGCAGGAGCAGCTCAAGGCTCATTATCAAATGCTTTAGCCTCTAAGAAAAAGGACAGGTAAGAAAACAAGACTGCAATGAAATTGATTTGTCTGGACTAGTCTCTCTCCGGATGGAAATATCCGAAAAAGCTCACAGGGTTGTGCTGGTATCTGAATATACCTGGGTTAATTTTGACATTCCCTTCCCTTTTCTTTCTCTCCAGGGTGTCTGTGACAGTCCCACCAGTGAGTACGTACGCACTGGGTTATGGTGCTTTCCTTGGGCTTTATGGAAATGTGAGATACCAGCTGTTATGTGGGTTTGATAGAGCGGTGGTCAATCACTTTGATGTCATTGGACTGGCCTTGTTTCTGGGCACAGCTCTGAGGTTTGTTCTTCTTATAGAAGGGATTTGTGGAATATTCTGCTTGTATTGTGGTTTTCCTTACACTCAACGTTATTTTTATTTTTTGGCATGCAGGATAATGAATGACCAAGCAGGAGAAGTGTCAAGGCTAGCCTGGCTAGGGGTGGAGGTAGATCCTCTTGCTCAGTCAGAGAACCTTCTGAAGGCGTACAACAGGCCGACAACATCAGAGGATCTTGATGCAGCATCGTCATCCTCAAAGTGGTTCATCTCAAAGAAGGCGTTAGTTTCAGGGCTGGGCCTCCTCGGCATCAAACAAGGTAATGCAGAGTCTAGTGGCAGCGAGTCAGCAGCTAAGCCCCGCAGGAAGAGAGTAGTCCGGAAAAAGGTGCCTGCTGGTTCAGCATAAGCGATTACGCGTGAGTAAGTTGTTGGTCACCTCAAATCCAATTTTTGCCTCCTGTTAGACGCGACTTGAAGTTGCCATAGAGCGAGTCATGAGTGTAGGATTGTGAATGGGGGAGTAAGTAAAGCCTACCCATGAGTTTATATACTATGGTGGTGGTAAAATGATAATAGGCGTCTTGCTCATGAAGAAGAACCGAGGCACACACCTATTTGCTGCAGGACCGACTCTCAGCCTGATAGGCCAGTACTATTTTCCGGGATGAAATGTTGGTTTATATTCTGGCTCAACTCTTTCTTTTTCTTTCTGGCAATTCCCCCACCTTCTCTTCTCTCTCTCTCTTATGGTGTAGGGATATTGGCATTGTTTGTGTAGTAATGCATTCGTGATTCCTGGACTGCAAATTTTTGTAATATGGTAGAGATACTGGAGATTTTTGTTCTGAGTTGGCTGTTCATAGCTACTACCATATGAAATAAATAAGTGATGCTTATTGCTCTGGGTATGAGTTTATGCATGTATTATGTAGATATCTGTATCTATTTTGCAAATGTAGATTTTTAAAATGCAGCCCAGGTTTGAACTTGTACTGTAGATGGCCTTGGTTAGTCCATATTTTGGAGGTAACTGTTTCAGCTTTGCTGATCAATAATTGTGGATTGGACATCTGCAGTGATATGCAGATATGGACCAAATATCAAAATCATGGTGGTTTTTATTATTTTAAATGCTTTATTTATGGCACCATCAGTCTCATCTACCTCATTGAATGTTTGGTCTCTCTTCTATTATTGGGGTTCTTCTTGATGTATCCGCCTAAACTTCCTATCTTGTTGTTTATCCCAATTCCCAGCCAAAACTGAGCTGCTGCTCGTTCTGCAAAATCTCTCATTCTTGTTATCAATCAAGGTTTTCATATACTGTTTCATAGAGTGGGAGCTCCGCTGTTACCTGCCAAGTGAAGGTAGGAAGACGATGGCACTCATTCGACCAACCAACAAAGGGAGATTCTTTCCGTCATTCTATGCATCGGTTGAGTCAGGGTGTGTTTCATGCCTTCGTTTCTTTGTTGCATATAGGAGTGTACTAACTTGGGTCGGCTCTAATTGTTTTTAACCACCGCTCTAATTGTTTTTAACCACCCAACCAAGGAGTTATGGGTTGAACCATGTTAAATCAAATTCACCCATTAATTTATACGGGTTTTTTTAGTTATGGTTTACAGTTTACTTGTGCATTGTGATTTAGATTGCGATTTCTAAGTCTCTCACAATCCAGATCAAACTGTGCGGTATAATTTAGATTGCGATATTTCGTACGATTTGGTCTGGATTCACATCCTTTTTTTTTTACATAAACCTGTAATCAAATCATTAATCGAAATTGACTGCTACATCATCCGGCTTAATCTGATCAACTAAGTAAATTGACGGTCGATCCGGTCTGGATTCACATCCTTACTCGTGTTTCTTTGGTATTGGAATTATCAATTATGATTTCTCAAATCTGGAAATAGAATGTGGGCCGCTGTTTACTTTGAAAAGTCCATGGGGAGAGACATTTGTGCAATTGTGCTCAACCCAAGTCAATCAAAGCCCATCCTTAAACGACGACGTCTGGTCGACGGCTAACCACCAAGGGGTCGTTTGGATAAGGGAATGTAGTGAGGGATTTATGAGGAATTTTAAAACAATCACTCATTATGCAGGATTTTAAAACAATCCTGCGTTTGGATAGAATGAAGAATTTTACAATTAGAAATTTTAAAATCTCTCAAATGCAGGTTTTTGAAATAGCTGATGACTATCAGCTATTTTACAATCCCTCATTATTTTTATTTCTTTTCCATAATTATCCCTTCCCTTAATCCAACTATTTCCTTCTCGTTCTTGCCCAGTTCTTCCGTTCCTTCCAAACCGTCGTCGACCTTCCATTCCGTTGTTCCTCCCCAAACCCTCCGCCTATTTCAACTCCCGAAACCTCCTCATATGGGCGAAGGGCTGGTGGAATTTTTGGTCGTCGGTTTGTGATTTCTGGAAATCGAGCAGATCTCGTCGTCGGCTAATGGATTTTGGCGCGAGCATGCTTGCAGCGGCGGCGGCGACTGCTCTCATCTCTTCTTCACTGATCCACCGCTATGAAATCTTTTAATTCCCTATTAGCTATTCCATCAATCAAAGAAGCTGGTGGTGCAATCGATTATGGTGGTGGTGACGGGTTAGGAGGGGACGAAGGAAAGGTCGGATGGATGGGAGGGAGAGAGAGAGAAAAGGGCACGAACTGGGATGAATCAATTCTGGAGTTCTGGGTTCTTATTTCGTCGATTTAGTTTGTAAGAATCTGGATTCATGTTCCTCGATTTGGAATCTGGGATCTGCGAACCAGGAGAAGAATCAAACCGCTGACCAAACTATTCCTCATAAACCTCCAGTTCCGATCAATCAGTGGCAGGGGCTTCGATTTCGGGTAGTCCGGCGAAGTCGACACGCTTCAAATTCGCTACCCGGACGTCGATTGCTCCGTTTAGACCTCTCCCGTTGTTCTCTTTCCCGGCGTGATTCTTCACTAGCTCGATTTCTGGGTTTCCCATTATCTTCCCAGCTCGATTTCCTCTCCCATTAATGCTCTTTCCCGCTCCATTTCCCCGGCGTGGTTCTTCCCCAAATCTTGTTCTCTTCCGCCGATGTCAGCTCAATTCGTATGTTTTGGTAGCCAATTTATGGGTTTCTGTGTTTAGGGGAAGGATGACCCTAAATTTTGAATCCTCATTTGGCTGTTCTAGGTTCTACGATTTGGGAAAGAAGAAGGCAGAAAGTAAGTTTTGGGTTAACAGATAAGAAGAGGAAGGTAGAAGATGAGGGTAAGGTTGTAATTTGGCTTTTCTTATTAAAATCCTATGTTCACATCCAAACAAGTTATTTGATTAAAATTCTGCATCTAAAAAACCTAGGTTTTTGAAATGAGAAATTTGGGCACACTCCTGGGTTTTGAAAAAACCTCATCCAAACGACCCCCAATTGGGAATTTGCAATTGCGCAGAGAAGATCCAACAGTCTTTCTTTCTCTCTTCCACTTATCCTTCGTCTGGTAAACACAGGAAAAAAAGACCATTCCCCAATTCTTTCCACAACTCGCCGCCGGCGGCTAGTCCTCCCGGCCAACCCAATGGATCCGCAACCGCTGTCACAGATCCTCCCCACCCTCAATTACTGGCTCGTCGACCATCCCCAAATCCGCCACTTTACCTGGTCGCCCGGTCAAACCTTCGCCTCCACTCCCCAATTCGCCGCCGCCGCCGTCCTCACCTACCTCTCCCTCACCCTCCTCCTCCGCCGCCTCCCCCTCCCCGTCCTCCCTCCTCCGATCCTAAAACCCCTAACCGCCGCCCACAGCCTCGTCCTCTTCCTCCTCTCCGCCGTCATGTCCGCCGGCACCCTCCTCTCCATCTTCTCCCCCAACAATTCCCCTCTCCCTCGCCTCCGCCGCGCCGTCTGCTTCCCCCCCGACACACCGCCGTCCGGCCCGCTCTTCTTCTGGGCCCAGATCTTCTACCTCTCCAAATACCTAGAATTCGGGGACACGCTCCTCATCATCCTCAGCAGGTCGAACCAACGGCTCACGTTCCTCCACGTGTACCACCACGCCACCGTTGTCGTCATGTGCTACCTCTGGCTCAGCACGGCCCAGTCCCTTTTCCCGGTGGCGCTCGTGACCAACGCGACGGTGCACGTGGTCATGTACGGCTACTACTTCTGCACCGCGCTGGGGTCCCGGCCCCGGTGGAAGAGGCTGGTCACCGATTTTCAGATCGTGCAGTTCGTCTTCAGCTTTGGAATCTCTGGATTGTTGTTGTACTACCACTTCGCCGGCGGCGGGTGCTCCGGGATGGCTGGCTGGTGCTTCAATGCCGTTTTCAATGCCTCGCTGCTTGCGCTTTTCGTTGATTTCCACGGGAAGAGCTACGCTGCCGCGAAGAAGAGGAAGGCCGCGGCGGAGAAGATTGGTTCCGGTTGCGATAAAGTAAGGGATAAGAGGCAATGATTTTGTGACCTTTTTTTTAATAAGTGTGGGTTTTTGTCGTGGTGCATTGGGTAAGCAATTTTCCGATTAAGAAATGGCGAGTAATACAAATTGGAGAGGGAAATTGGGTTACGATATGATTTATGGCCTGTGTATTTTAAGGAACGAAGCAATTGAAAGCAATCACCAACCTTTATTTGTTTAACAATTTTTTGGGAGTTCTACAAGCAAGTTGATAAAAAAAAAAAAAAGACTGGAATGTGGCATATGAATAGTAAAAATGTGTTTCTCAATAGGTAAAATATGTCCCAACGAAGCTAAGTTGTCATCTCGAGTGCAAAGTTGTATAAAGATAATGCCAACGATGGATCTTAACCAAATGAACGTAGTCGTACTGTGGGCAACTTGATGTAGCAGTATCAATAAGGCTTTGGTTGTTTTGCGAATTTGTGCGCAAAACAAACTTTCTAACTTTCAGTACCTAAACAATCTCGAAACCATGGATAATTTCGACGAACTCTCATTGAATAATGAACCCCCTCCTCAAATTCACCAAAAAAATTGGTGAAAAATCTATCATTGTCTCCTGTTACAATACCGCCCATCATCATCATCATCATCATCATGCTATAAGGAAAGCCAACTATGAATCCAACAGTATTGTTCTCCCTTGGACTCCGTTTTTATATACAAGTACCAATATCAACTAAGCATTCTGACTTCTGGGCTGGGCTTCAAAACTGGTCATGAACGATTAGCCTTGGCCCATATTAAGTGAGAATATTATCCATGTTCACTACCCCTGGAAAGCCCATGATGGCATGATATAACCTTTCAGTTTGGAGACCAGGGCGAAACCCTGCACTCCAGCCTATCGAGCTGATTCCAATATTAACCATCCTAAGTTTGACCAATATAATTAGTTAGATTACTCTCGAATTAAGGAATCAGCTGATTAATTTCCAATACATTAAGGAAAACTATCCCTCTTCCAACTCCAGTCTTCACTACCCTGGACAAAACCCAATCCTAAACTCACCAGGGAAAAATTGTAACATCTGTTAGCCACCATTGATTCTGCGCAAATTAAATCTCGGAAAGAACCATTGAGTAACTCTCAAAATTATGTAAATTTAAATGTAAATTTTGTAATAAATTAGTAAAATATAGTAGTTGATAAAGCATTAGCCTGCCCTCACAACTGTGTTGAAAGGGAGTAAATTGGCGATGGGAGTGTCCTGGTTAGGGGTGGAAATCGGTACGGTATCGGTATCCCAATACCAAATCCCGAATACCGAATTACACCCTAAAGTCAATCTCAATCCCAATCCCTAAATAATTTCGGTATCCCAATTCCAACCCCTAAATATTTCGGTATCCCAATCCCAACCCCTAAATATTTCGGTATCCCAATCGGTACTTCGGTATCCCAATCGGTATTATCGAATACGAAATTAATTATCTTTGCAATTAATAATTAAATATATAAATAAGATTTTATTGTTTAATTTAGGGGAAAAAGACTAAGCACAGAGTTTTGAATTATGATATTATTAAGGAGAATGGAGGAGAGGAGACATCTCAAGTTCTTGTCATTGATAATCTTTAATTTGACGAATTAGAGGTTGGGAGACGACTATTAATAGTGATCGAATGATCTATATATAATTAAATGACACTTTTGGTGGTTGAGGGTCATGTAGTAGTAAATGAGAGAGTCTAGTTGAGAGGATAAAATACAAACTAGCTAATATTTCGGTATTGATCGGTATTTCGGTATATCCCGATCCCAATCCCGTAATCCCTAATACCGAATAACAATTGAAATTCAATCCCAATTCCAATCCCAATCCCAATCCCAAGAAATAATACGTGTATTCGGTAATACTAAATATAGACAAATTCGGTACGGTATTCGGTATATCCCAAATACCGGTACCAAACTTCCAGCCCTAGTCCTAGTCCTGGTAATGGGTCTGTAATTTCTTCTGCACCTGGCTGTAGTTAGTGCTGTAGGCTGTAGCTGATATATATATATATATATATATACACACGATTATATGATTGTTCTTCTCTTCGTGCGGTTGAGGCAGCGACAGTTGACGAGATGATGGGAGGCCATATGCCAACGGCAATGCCATGCACTCAGTCACTCCCTGGGCGCGCGTTATAATTACTACTTACCACCTTACAACCATCAAACTGCAGGCCGACTTCCCCACTGTCCCCCATCCTCTCTGCATATGCTTTCATGGCTACCTGTTGTTGGAGTTGAGCTGACCATGGAATAACTAGCAGGCATGTTCATCACAACCAAACCGTATATCACAGTCTTATTATCAAACGTGTGTTAGTGTGTGGTATATGATACACGATTCAACTTCTTCCAACAACTCGAGTTATTGGGACCAACTGGTTCTTGACATGGTATAAGAGCTTTCTGTGACCAAGAGGGTCTTGTGTTCGAATCTTGGTAACCCCCATTTGTTAAGCACATGGTATTCGGACCTGTGCAAACTTCAAACCCTTGTGAGTGACTTTCGTTTGAGAGGGCGCGTGTTAGTGTGTGGTATATGATCCACAACTGAACATCTTCCAACAACTCGAGTTATTGGGAGCAACTGGTTTATGACAAACTAAAATGGTTTATGACAAACTAAAATCGGTTGGTAGATGATCACCCGTATGAAAGCGGTGGTCGAAATCGGTAAACAAATCAATTGAAAATTTGAAACCGCGCGAGAAAAGAGTGATACAACTACAATGGTCAATTTTCGGGCCGATCCTAAACAAAACGTACCCCAATTGTATAGATCAGGGCTGCAAATGAGCCAAGCCGCTCGCGAGCAACTCGGCGTTCGAATCGGAAAAAACGCGTTCGACACTCGACTCGTTGTTTAACAAGCCGGCTCGTTAGTAAACGAGCTAAGCTTGAGCCAGGCCATGCTCGGCTTGATAAGCTCGTGAGCTAGCTTGACTCGGTGGCTTGTTGAGCTAAGCTCGCGAGCTAGCTTGTTTAAAAGCTTGTGGAAGGATTAATTATTCTTGTGAACAATACATGAAAAATTATCTTGTTAATAAGGATGTGTATGTATGTTAGATGTTATTTTTAGTTTCTAGTGGTCTTTTTATCATTTTTAATTTCTAATGTTCTTATTTGTACACATTTTTCCAGCAAGAATGGTTTCAAATCGAGCTTATCTTGAGCTGATCTTGTACTCAGCTTGACAAGCTGTTTTAATGAGCATTTACCGAGCTCTATCGAGTCGAGCTCGAGCTGGATTATTTTTAATCGAGTCGCGAGCTGGATGATCAAAATTCGAGTTTGAGCTAAAAAATTTATAAACGAGCCGAGCTAAAGTTAAGCAAAAACTCGACTCTACTCGGCTCGTTTGCAGCCCTAGTATCATATATACCACTTGCTAAATCGGACTGGTTTCACTTGTATAATGGATAAGCAGCTTATAATTATAAACTTATAGGTTGAAAGAAACCTTATCATAATTAAGAAGGTGTAAAAACTGGTCATCCCCAGACTGTACGTTCGTTATGAACTGTCTCTGTCACTAATACATCAATTGTTGGGGTGGGAGGGAGGAAGAAGAATGGGGCGGCAGAGCAGAGCAGTGAATATTGGCAGAGACTGGTTTCTGGTTCAAACCCAAAGGGAGAGGAGAGGTATATTTAATTTATGGGACAAGCTAGCTAGATCATCATGTGCATTATCGACTAACCATAAAAACCCTAGCTAGCCAGCAGTGGACGACTTTGCCCAACTTGCTAATTGCTACCAACTCAACTTAATTACTACCCAAATAAATGCACCCCACGCACTGCGCGCCTCGCTTCTAATATGAAAAACGATCAGGTCTGTACAATACTCCTACAGTACGATCCAGGAAATTTTGTGACATTCTTCAATCAAGCCTCCTTAATTCCTATATCAAAGACCTCTCATCTTCATGGATATGTATATGTAACGTAGGCATATAGACCATAAATAGTTCAAAGTCTCTTAAAGCTAGAGACAACGGACATACTTGACTAGCTATATATTCACGTTGATATTGTCAACAATCAGTTTATTTCAATAACTATAATAAGATAAAAAAAAATGAAATAAAACGATACACACGGAATTATTAGCTTTTAGATAGTATCGAATAATCCATCATAATTTTCTTTCATATTTACGCAACTAGCTAGGCTATCTTAGTTATAAATCATGCCAATTCCTATGCTAACGAATGAAGTCCACCTTAATTTCCATGATCAATGTCAAGAACGTGAGAGAGTGTCACTGCCACTCAATTATTTTGGATATAACGAAGAGTTGGTGGTGGGACTTTGTTCAGTTATTAATTAGTTGATATATATATATATTCTTTATTTTATTTGGTCAACAGTATTTTTTTGGACAAAATTTGGTCAACAAATCTCAGTTAGTTGTTTGGGAATAAATCATTGTCTGAGCAATATCCATGCGTAATTAGGGCTGTTAATCGGTGCGGTTTCGGTTTAACCGAACCGCACCGTCGGTTAGCCGACACCGAAACCCGCGCGCTTTCCCCAACCGAAGCCGACACCGACGCCGTCCTCGGTTAACCGGCAACCGAAACCGTCGGTCTCGGTTTGATAGGACGGTTAGTCGAAACCGCCAATGGACAAAAGACGGCGGGAGAACAGGGCAGACGACGGCGGGATTCCGGGGCGACGACGACTTCTGTTGGGCGACTTCTGTTCGGCGGGAGAACAGGGCAGACGACGCGAAGGTTGGGAGCGGGAGGAGTGACGGCGCTGCCGCTGCGACGGCCGACGGCCGACGAGCTCGACGGGGACGACCGGACGAGGCGACTGGCGGGCGGCGGCGAGGGTAGGGACTAGGGTCGCCGGTCGGACTACTGGGGAACGAAATGGGGAGGACGAGCGGCGGGTGAGGAGAGTGGAGACTGTGGAACGAAATTTAGGTCAGGGAGGAGAGGCCTTCCCCAATTTCGCCATTAGGTCAGGGAGGAGAGGTGGCCAAACGACGCTGTATTGAGGAGGTAAGTGTGGTCGGTTAAACCGACGGTTACTTTGCACGGTTTCGGTTTTAACCGCTAACCGCTCAATTTGCCCAACGGCTGATGTTAGCCAACCGCAACCGACAACCGCAAGCAACCGACGGTTTTCGGTTGGTCAGAAAACCGACGGTTTCGGTTCGGTTTCGGTGGTAACCGAAAAACCGGAGACCGATTAACAGCCCTATGCGTAATCATTGTGTACCAAAATGTATTAGTAACTAATTACTAAACTACACTTGTACTTTAGAGTTTAGATCTTGAGCCGCTCAAGAGTAGTTTAATGTACGACTTATTAGGAAAAAACTAATTTGACACTCTGATTCATTTTCTAATGAGAGCTGGTGACTAATTTGCTAAAGAATTGATCAGCTAGAATTGTGAACTGACTTGTCGATGAACAAAAGAACACAAGATGTGTGTAGTGCGGATCGAGGTAAAGATTGTGGTTGGGTAAGTAACTGCTGGAAATTGAAAGCCATAAGTTTAAATGAATGGGAAGGAGATAGATGGTGTGAAAATAAATGGGAGAGGTTGATCGGCAGGCAGCAGGCAGGACTTTTGCCAGAATGTTATCAACTGCACAACCCTTTTTTTAATATATATAAATAAATAAATGTCTCACCATTCTCTCTCAGTCCTGTTTCTGTTACTATTTATATACATTTCTTATAATTTCTTCTGCGTCTTCTTTTCCCTTTGTCACCCAATTCATCAATGCACTACTGCACTAGTGATGTCTCCCTTCCTTTACCTCTTCTTTCTTTCTCTCAATCCACACTGTTAAAATCTAAGTGTGGAACAGTGATGCAATGATTTATGTATAATTAAATGACACTTTTGGTGGCTGAGGCTCGCGTAGTATTGAATGAGAGAGTTTAGTTGAGAGGATAAAATACACACTGGTTTATATTTCGGTATCGATCGGTATTTCGGTATATATACCGATCCCAATCCCGTAATCCCTAATACCGAATAACAATTAAAATTCAATCTCAATCCCAATCCCACAAATTAATACGTATATTCGATAATACCAAATATAGAGACAAATTCGGTACGGTATTCGGTATATCCCAAATACCGGTACCAAACTTCCCGCCCTAACTAGAGGTACTATAATCTGAGCTTTTTCTATGCAATGGAAAGGAGAGAATAAATGTGAAATGAGAGGGGGCAGGTCAGTCAGCAGTAAACTGTATATTGACAAATCTCTTGAAAGCTTTTGCTCATAGCCAAAAAAAAAAAAAAAAAAAAGCCAGCCTAGCTAGCCACACTCTCTTCCATTTCCATTTCCATTTCCATGCCCATTCTCTTTCCCCCAAACATTAACTTCCCCCCTATCTATAAAATCTCTCCTCCCTCCCTCCCTCAAGATCCACCACCGCCACCGCCACCGCCACATCACCACCACAAAAATGTACAACATAACTGTCTTCATCTTCTCCACCCTCAAACACCTGGTAGAAACCCTCCTCACCATCTCCCCAACGTTCCAAACCCTACACTACTACCTCGTCAAACACCCACGCGTCCACAACTTCGAGTGGCACCAGGGTCAAACCTTCGGCTCCTCCGTCACCTTCCTAACCCTAACCATCCTCCTCTACCTCACCCTCACCTTCCTCCTCTCCCGCCGCCACACCTCCTCCTCCCCTTCCTCCACCGTCGTCATCCCTCCCTCCCTCCTCCGCCTCCTCACCGCCGCGCACAACACCTTCCTCCTCTCCCTCTCCGCCGCCATGGCCCTCGGCTGCACCCTCACCATCCTCACCACCCTCCCGGACGTCCACAACCTCATCTGCTTCCCCGTCGGCACCGTCCCAAAAGGTCCGCTCTTCTTCTGGGCCCACGTCTTCTACCTCTCCAAGATCTACGAGTACGTCGACACCTTGCTCATCATCCTCAGCTCCTCCGCCTCCCGCCGCCTCTCCTTCCTCCACGTGTACCACCACGCCACCGTCGTCGTCATGTGCTACATCTCCCTCCACACCGCCCAGTCCATGTACCCGGGGATCCTCGTCACCAACTCCGCCGTCCACGTCGTCATGTACCTCTACTACCTCATGTGCTCGCTCGGGAAGCGCCCCACGTGGAAGAAGCTCGTCACCGACTGCCAGATCGTCCAGTTCTATTCGAGCTTCGGGATCATGGCGCTCATCTTCTACTACCATTTCACCGGCGAGGGTTGCTCCGGGATCTGGGGGTGGTGCTTCGACTCCGTTTTCATCGCCTCGTTGCTCTTCTTGTTCCTCGACTTCCACACCAAGACTTACCAAAGCAAGAAAGAGGTGAACGGTGACGGTAACGGGAATGGAGTTGTTGATGATGGTGGTTCTGGTAAGGCAGTGAAGCAAGCTTAGGGACGACAGGGAATTTAATTTACTGCGGGTTTGCATGGAGGGCTTATCAACTTGTGGGGTTTGATTCGGTGTATTGGTGGTCCATATTAATATGGTGTCCCCACTTTTTTTTTTTTTTTTTTTTTTTTTGGGGTTCTTGTATTTTTCTGTTTTTTGGGTGGTTGGGAATGGGGAGATGGGGAGAGGGGGGAATTTAAGGCAAAAAGAGATTTTATTTGATGAGGGGCAAAAGGGGTTGAATAACTAAGAATGATAGGGTAACGGTGATTTTTTTTTTTTTTTTACCTGGCTTCATCTGGTTTGATGAAGTGTAATTTTTACACTGTGATTCATGTTGTTGTACCACATATGGTGTTTGGCGCTGATCCCTTATGGGGGTGACTTGTTGCATATGAATTTGCAATTTTGGTGGATTTCCAAGATTCGGCTCTTTCGCTGCTGCGTTCACGTTGCACCGGAGGTTTGGAAATCGGTCATCTCGTGTATGCAATGATGACGAAAAAAATTGTATGACGCGTGTGGTTTAAGTACTGGAAATGACGCGTGTGCTAATAAAATCATTTGTGACAGTAGTGTGTGTGTTTGACCAGATTAGGAGAGACTTGTCTCCTTTTGATTAGAGTTGAAAAGCTGGGGATTACTTAAATTAGAAAGTCAAACATTGTGTCTTTGTGGAATGAGATTTTGGGACGACAAAGATATGCCCTAGCTAGTTTTCTGGTAATGTATGTGAATGGATTGCTTGAAGAAGGGGGTCTTTGTCTCTTGATAAAAGGGTATTTTTCTATTTTTGTTACCTTTGGTGTGGACTGTTGGCCAGCAAAAACTTTTCTCATATTATGATACCCAAAATTTCGTAGAGGATGATGATATGGTCCCCGGGTTGCCAAAACCTAGAAGAGTGCTGAAATTCATCCACTACCAACACACATTGATGTAGCTATATTAATGTGTAGCTGTACCGGCAATAGGATAACGACGTGGAGGTCATTGGTTTGAATTCGACAGGATTTTCAATACGCTCTTTCCTCCTTTTAGATGTTGTTTATTGACAAAGTGGTTGATTGTTGCCTGCTGGAGTGTGTGTCATGTTTTCGCCATCGACGAGTACTGTTGCCGGAGTAAGTACTCGGATCCTATGGTATGTGTGGCGAAGATTTACTCGGAGGTGTTCAAACAAGTATGCCCTGCATCTGATTACTTGATCGCATTCTGTTCATCGAGGTAGAATTTCGAAAACTTGTAGTATGATACTCTCTTTTCAGGCAATCAGAAGTAACTAGTTATTACAACAAGATGATTCATTGTTTATGATGTGCATGCGGGAATCAAACACTCTGCTCCTACAACGACAGCAATGTAGTTTGCAGTAATAATAACAGTGCTGTTTCCTCCTCCAATGATCGGTTTGAAGTTCTACCTTTTGCATGGTGGGTTTGGATTATCGCTTGCATATTAAGATCCTTTATGTAACACCTATAACAGCATTCAGATATGGCAGAGAACTACTAAAACTGATAAACTACACAAAATATGGTAGGGAACTACAACCAGAATTTTCTGAATTACAAAACTATGCATGCAGATTCAAACCTGCATATCTGCACCTCTAAGCAGCCACTGTACACTTTTTTGTTTTAGTTCTTCATCTCTCTTTTTCGCAATGATTGACGACTATTCATCAGGCTTCTTGCCTTCATTTGCTGATCTGGACTCCTTACTCTCGAATGGAACCACGACTACCCGTGCAGCGGGGACCGTCTCCCAACGCTCCTTCAGTAGGGTTATGAACTTTTTCACCATTTCTTTGCGGAACTCGAGCTCCCGGGTGAAGAGATCGAAGAGGAAAATTGCGAGAATGTACTTGAATGGAACGATGAGAAGGACGGTAGCTGAAGACAATAGCACCAATGCGACCTCCATAGTCACCTGAAAGAAACAAACCTTGAATAAAAAGATTCTGATGTCTCACTACATTCTGTAAGCACAAAAACAAAAGAAGAACTAGTAGAAATCCACAAAGAGAGCAGAGTGTCTGTGACCCTCTAAGCTCTCTACTTGAGGAAGCACTACATTGCAAAGCAGACAAGTGTCTGAGACTGAGGGCAGCATACCTGTGGTTGACCTGAAAGAAAGATATTTCGTATTTTGAGAAGCGCGACATTGAGATTCTGGAGGTAGTTTTCCACATCTCGCATGGCATCTTTCACAGCTATAATCTTTTCAATGGTATTGGAAGGGGGTTGGTCACGGATAACGATTTTTCCAAATGACCTTCCCAAGCGGCCTTGCCGCTTTAGCCCCTTTAGTGTTAACATCCCAGCTGCCAAAACGATCATCATCGTCGGAAATATATATGACAGCATATTTCTGTAAAGAAGCAGGAAAGATTAAGCTTTAGATTTGCTACCACTGGAAAGAACAGGAACAACAAACTAGACAGCATAGTTCTGGTATTGATGGAGCACCTTATTAGCATTCTTCATAAGACATTTAAAAGCAAGAACAAGATGAACCTGATACCTGAAAATTATGGAATAAGCAAATGCAAGAAAAGATATTGTCAGGTGTGGTTCTTCCCATCGCATCAGCTTTTGGAAATTCTTTGCAGTCATGGATAGAGGGAGTATCAGTTCCTGCATGAATGCAAAATATCAGATAAGTTCCAACCAAAATGATCAGATACTTAGCTACTCGATAATTAATAGAAGACGGGAAACAATACAAGCATTCAAACCTTGAAAAGGTCAATGTTACTTGGTATCCCTTTAAGCATGGCAGCATCTATCGTCTCTTGTGTTTTTTCTGCCACTTTGAATTTTTCTCTACATGTTGAAGCTGCCCTCTCGACTAGGCTCCGATCGGCAACAACAAGATCTTTACTTAGAACTACACCTTGCCCTTTGGATGAGCTCTTCCAGAAGTTAATGGAAGCACTGGAAGACCAAGAAGGCGATCTCATCATCCACTGCCTTAGGTAAATGCTTCCATCTACGTCAAGCAAATGACTATTGAGTTTTGATACACCATCACTGGGTGGTGTTGCCCCTGGAGTCGGTTGAAAGTCATCATCATTTGTATAGGTCTTAACTAAGGGCCCACCCCAATAGTTAAGAGCCAGACTTTGGCACACGATCTCCCCAAAGGGCGCACTGCGCAAGTACGAGAACTGACCAAGTTTGAGAGGATCATCCACCAATTTCCTCATGAACTGAAGAGCCTGAAGTCTGGCTATGCTGTTAATTGCACCATTGATAGCCCTTTCCTTCCCTTTCTGGGCACCATATACTCGAGACAGTAAGGGATCACTATCCTCAGGTCCAAACTCGGATATGAACTTATGCAGTGAAACAACTTCAGAGATAAATGCATGCCAAGCATCTCGTCTCAACTCCCCTCCCAAGTCAACAAACTCTAACACCAATTTTTCTGATCTGACCCACAAAGGAAATATATGAAAAATGTCAGGGTAATGAAAACAAATAGCAAGAATAAATAAAAGTTATGAATCATTAGATAGAAGGCAACAAACTAGGGTGAGTCATGCGATATGCAGTGAATGCAAAACATTTGACTGGACACACAACTAATTCCAAAGAGAAGGCCAAGAGAACCTCACTCACCCAGAACTTGATCCAACGGAGACTGCAGAATCGAAAGCACCTAAGGGTCCAACTTTTGTCTTTTGAATTTGAAATCCATTTCTTGTAAGGTCAAGCCTTGTAGAGCTTTTTTTACCGAGTAGGTCAACAGCCTGCAAGACATGACAAGTTTCGTGAGAATATCTTAACATCCAGTACCACAAGCACCACTTGGAAATTCATAGTTAAAAGTTACATTGAGTCATTGAAATATGAAAATGGAACATGTTAGCAACCGCTGACCCAGTTTAAAAGTAAAGTACCTCAAAATAGAGTGCTTTGTCTGTCAAAGTTACTTTCCCTGGCCATGCCATATTATTTTCCCATTTCAGGACAGGCTGCTTCTTGCTAGAACCAATGCACAGGACTCTTTCATTCCGAATTGGAGAATCATCATGAGTCTGGTATGACATTCGAGCGTCATGCACTCTACAGTATTTAAATAGAAATAACAGAATTAGTAAAAACATGAGAGACAAAGTTAATATGCCCTAGAATTAGCTTTCCCTCTAGGTGCACATTTTTCTATTGGGGAGTAAACTGCATGATTGGCCACTGAACCAGACCTCTTACTGTATTTTAGATGAGTAAGTTTTTTTTTTTTTCAATTCATTTCAGATACCAGATTATACATTTAGTTCAAAACGGGTCACAATTTTATTGCCAAATTCATTTGGGTTACTACGTCATAAATTTGATAATGGATGGGTTAGAATCTACTTAGATGCACATATTTTCAGTTTTATATCCGAGTCATCCATGCCTATTACATGCTCAAACATAAGTATATTGATTGGCAAATAGAACTTCAAAATAGACTATAAACAGAAGTGTATATGTGATTTCGTACAATAAATACAAGTGTAAATTCAAATTTCGTAGAGCACAATCAGAGAATCATCACAACTATAAGATATTTGAAGCAATGTTTTAGATCTCATATTCAAACCATAAGCCTAATTCGTTTGTCATAAGTTCCTGATGAAGAAAACAGTATGTCAGTGACCAGAACTGAAGTATAGTTGTGTGACGAAGATGGTACTACAAGTAACTTAATGGCCTATGTGACATCAGATGTGTAGTTCAGCAACTGAAATCAGACCATAAATAGTTTAGTTAAGTAGATGACACCAGCGTTGTAGTTTACAACCAAACTGCAACAAAGTACTGTGCTGGCAATTTTCAATATTAGGAGTATTTGAAACGAGTGCATCCCTCTGTGATGTCAATTATGCTATAGAGTTTACGTGTTGACTGTTGTCGAAGAATTAGCATAAATGTACAAGAGCAGGAAAACCAAGATGACGCTTAAATGAGGAGCTTACTTGAGAAGTTCATCAATATACGTTAACCACACTTCAACTGAGATGCCTCTTTCATCACCAGCCAGGGCTTTGAAAAGGTTATGCACTGTGGAGTGATCAGCAACACCAGGAACAGCTGGAGCAATACGTATAAATGCCTCTTCCCCTACCAGCTTTCCCTTCAGGAAAAGAACAGCAGAAGTTAAAACTCTAGTAAGCACATGAAAGAGAAAAATGAGGCCTTGGAGATGCTATACCTAATAGCAAACTACTAAACTAAGTTTCCCCTGCTTATAAATTTCCCACTGTCCATTCCTGGAGAAAAGTATGAGTGTATCTTAAGCAAAGATATGTAACCAAAAATACTAAATCGAAGCCAAAAGCTAGAAACCCCTCTCTGTGAAAACAGACTTCCAGCAACACATACTGTCATTGAAAAGAAAGTGAGGGAAAAAGTGAATGAGTTCCGAGTTTCTGATTACAACATCATGGATCTAAAAGGGATTTACTAGGATGATGGACCGTCCATCCAGTTACTTGGTGACTTATGTTTAGTCCCAATAGATAATTTGGGGTGGATAACAACCACCACACCTTAAGTTCGAACCTTGTGGACAACAATCATCGAAGAAAATTTATGTCACGGATATATGAGCCTAGCTGTTGACTTGTTGCTGATTTCGGGGGATGTTTTCCACTCCCAGATTTTAACATCTTCTCAACAGCGAGAAATGTACACTACAAATGAAAAATGTAAACCTTTAATGAAGCTTCTTCGGAATGATTTGCTTTGCAGTAAGGATTCTCCCATGCAAGCATAGTGATGAAGATTAGCCTCTGAAATGCTGCTTCCTGTAGAAACAAACCAAAGTTCCCCAAAAGACAAGAAATTAATAAGATAAAGGACTTTGATACCAGAGCAAACATCCCTCAAAAATGACAAGGGAAAAGAAATGCAACAAAGCCAATTTTAGTTCAAAAGAACACGATATAACATTTTCAGTCATAAGAAAAAGGGGGAAGCAGAAATTGGCAGAGGCTAAGGGACACCAAAACTAAGAGTGCCATTGCACCTTCTAGTATGGATACATGGTGTTTGTTTTTTCTGAAATCTAATTGTCATATGGTTGCAATTGCGCAACCAACACAAAAATCCGCAGCCACGATTCCGGAACACAGAAAACTTTACCTAGTGGGTGAAAAACACATGTAGAGAGTTGGACACAAACTTCATATTCCAGTAGAAATGGAAGGCAGTTAATGCACAAACCTTGAGGCATGGATGGAAGGCAGAACTATCCTTGGACACAAACCTAAAGCAGCAATACTCCACAAAGTTACGAGCATCACTATAAACAGGCTCTGCAACAAGTGCTTTAAAAATCTTCTGCATTTTATATCCGGTCAATCCATTCATCCTGCATACCATAAATCCTTGATCAGTCTAACATGGAACCATAAAATAGCTTTTCCTCGCCCTTAGTAGTGGCCCATCCGCAAGGATGTTTCTACGACCAAAAAAAAAAAAAAACCAACTGAAACATGGGAACTCTAAGGATTTCCAGTTACCAAGTTTATCATTTGCTACATCATTGAACAAAAGAAAACATATCATAGTTCATGTACTCCAGAAACACAATGATAACTGTAATACTCTTTTGGGGATTGCTTGCCATTGATCAGAACAAGTTCATCACGAGGTTACATGGAACTTTTTTCTTTTTGCGCGTTGTTGCGTAGTAGCACATGATTCACAAAGGACGGTAATCATCTCAGTTAGGAACCAAAAACAACGAGGAATCTACCTGCTAAATTGCTCAATAGATACCAAAGTAGCCAATGAGAGAACTCCCTTCCGTGTATTTCTTTGAATCGTTGGCTCAACCAGAAACACTTCCTCCAGCTCTAGACTATCATTAGCTTTTCTAGAAATGATTTTCCCACTCGAACCAGACTTGACCAGCGGTGAAGCCACCTCAGTAATGAAATTTTGGGTCTTCGATAGCCATGAGCTCAACTGTTCCTGAACTGCCTCTGTAAAGAAATCAAAAAGTTGCACATGCTAGAACTCAGGAACAGCACAATTGAGAAATTGGAAAACAAGTACAAAGCAACACCACTGTGAAGTCGTTCATGGATGCACAAGATCATACTGGGATAATTCCCAAGAAAGGTCCAACTTTTATGGGAGAAAAGAAAGGAACATATGCATGCCATAGCAGACAGCTGCCAGCTGCCAGCATCTGCTTACCAAAGAATTTCCGCCCCCAATTGGAAATTCACTGCTAAAATCAAACCAGCGTGCGTGCAAAGTGCAAACCTCATGACCACTGCCTAATTCTTCTACTTCTAATGTTTTGCCTCCTAACAATTCAGCAACGCCTAATTGATCACTTCACAACGACGAATTTCCAGTAAAAGGGGAATATCACTATAAAGAAAGGAAGATGATAGTAAACTGGAATGAAAACAGAAGTCCAAAACCAGGCAGGAGGAGAATCTCACTGGTATCAATTTCCTTGAGCTTCCATTTGTTGTCCCCAGGAGACTGACCCACAAGCTTAAACCTCAACCTGCGGCTTCGGCAGTCACTTCGATACAAAAATAAGGAACTGGGTCCTGTTCCTCCTGGACTTGCAATCGAACCATTGTTGAACCAAGAAACGCTGAACTTGGAGAGCATCGTATTCTCGCGCCACTCCTGCCCCTTCCGCTCCTATCAAGATCGAATCTTTTTGCTTCACCTAACCCAATGAGAGCACCAGCTTGGCAACTAGAGAGATCGAAGAATCTAACGCGGTGGCCGGTGGCGGTACTCGTTGGTTGCTCTTTTGGTCACCGCCGCCGCCGGGACGTGAAATGCCACGGTATTTCGCAACCACTAGTTGCTGCCGCCTCTGTCACATCACTAAATGGGAAATTAGTGAAGTTCTCATAATGCGACAAGCGACATGTAAAATACCAGCACGCCTCTTCCATTTCCGATTTACGGCGGTAACCCCGTTCCCCTCCCTCGCGGAATTTCAGAAGAATTTTTGTTTTTTGTTTTTTTGGTAAATGAAGAATTTCTGTTCTGCCTTTGATATGATTTTAACCTGCAATGTAACAACTGCCACGTCTCTCGAGTTAGCAGTGAGCCAGTGACCACTCAGCGGTACAAGAATCCATAGCAACCACACAACACAATGACGCAATGTACGCCATTAAACCCCTCATTCACCTCCACAACCACCTCAGCAGCCCAGACATGGCCATGGCTTTATCTTCTCCGACCACCTCTGTTTCTGCCGCCATCTTTTCCGGCGACTCACCGCCTCCCCTGAAGATCCATCACCTCCTCACTGCCGCTGGCGCCAGTTTTCCCTTCTCCAAAAAATTGACGAGCTCCTTCGCCGCTGCCCTGATCCAGACCGGCCGAGATAATAACAACAGTAAGTGGAGAACCAATGTGTCTTTCCTCCCCGCATTCTTCAAATCTCCTGGGAAAGACCTCAATGCTCTCAAGGACGAGCTTCTTCAGGCTATTGCTCCCCTCGACCGCGGCGCCGAGGCTACTCCTGATGACCAGAAATTCGTCGATCAGGTGAGCAGTTTCGTTGATTACATCTCAATCTGAATATGGTTGATAAGAAGAGTGGTGAAATTTGAAACTATGTTATGAATTTGATGCATGCAAAATGGGTTTTGAACAGATTGCTCGGAAGCTGGAATCAGCCAATCCCACTAAGGATCCATTGAAATCGAACCTGCTGAATGGGAAATGGGAGCTCATATACACTACTTCACAGTCAAACCTGCAAACTCAGGTGAAATCAGCTTGGTGTTTGCTTTGTGTGAAATTAAGAAAGCACTAGTTGATCCTTTTGTTTGGAAGAAGTTGCTTTGTTCTTAAAGAAAACTGCTACTACTTTTTGCAAAGCAGAGACCAAAGTTGCTGAGGTCCAGAGCTAACTACCAAGCTATCAATACAGATACGTTACGAGCCCAAAACATGGAATCTGCCCCTTTCTTCAACCAAGTATGTGCCTTTCTCACTAATCTGCTGCTGCTGCTGCTCTCATTTTGACCACAATGCTGTGTATAGCTTTGTGATTGTGTTCCTGAGTGGATGAATGCAAATTAGTCAAATGCAATGTCGTTGTGGGATCACGTATAAGCTTTGTGCTTTAAGTCTATTAGTGAAATGCACCTATCCACATTTCATCTCATGTAAGAAAAGGGGCAATTCTTTTCTCTATTGGAAAGATCAGTTCCGGTACTCGACCTCCATCCACGTGTAAAAGGTTGAGTCGATGCAGGAGTCTACTGATAAATATCCTAGATTACTCTCTGTTGTGTAGGGCTTAAGATCATCAGGGATAAGTCGATAACCTTATTCAGACACATTGGCTTGGCCATATTTATTACTTATGGTTCCAAATTAGGAAGTAGGGTTTGTTTACCTTCATATGCACACTAACATTTTAATGGAATGTCATGTGATTGATTGATAAATTTCATGTCTTGTGTAGGTTACAGCAGACTTAACACCTCTGAACACAAGAAAAGTAGCTGTGAAGTTCGATTATTTCAAAATATTGGGTTTGGTAAGATTCTTAGTCGATAACACCATTTATAATTATTGTGGATGTACCAAAATCGAAATGGCGGTCAAACAAAGTATGAACTGATACCGCCAATATATGGCAACAGATACCAGTTAAGGCACCGGATACTGCTGTTGGGGAGCTGGAAATCACCTACTTGGATGAAGAGTTGAGGTTAGTGATATGAAGTATCTCCTAATTTTTTGCGCTCGGAATTTGTTGCATTTGCTTTGGAAAGATGAAATTCTTTCAAACCATATTGATTAAGATCGAGAATTCATAACGTAGTTACGAATAAGGACATCGTTCTAATCCTCTCTGCCTAGCTAGGCACCAGAGCATCAAGAAAATTCAATTCCAACGTCATTTACTCGAATTTCTCGGTATTGGTTTTGGTGTTTGTTTGATGATCATAGAATATCCAGAGGTGACAAGGGGAACTTGTTCATCTTGAAAATGCTGGATCCGTCGTACCGTGTCCCTGCTACCGGATGATGATGCGTATCAATCCCCATTTTTCAAGAGCCGGATTCCGAACTACTGCGCATCCTCCTCTGCTGCTGCAATTATTTTTTTATTCAGGGGTATACAAAAACAGCATGTGAGCACACAGAATAGATGTAATCATCAGAACACCATGCTCCAATAGTGTAATATATAGTTACAGGTATTCAATGAAACTATAAATTTTGAGCCTTTATAGATCTAAAAGTTTTGCTACCATCTTATGAATGTCTGTAAAGAATAAGATATCTTTCATGAGAAGAAATGAGTTATCATCCTCTTGGTTACTCTCTTTAAGATGCATTCTTAAGATATTTTATAGTATTTACAGTTGGACCCTGAAATCCATGGGTTTCTTGAAAGGAAAGAACATAAACTTCTCTGGTTAATTGTTTTCAATTAAAAAGAAAATAAATGAACTAACTGGTTGAAAGGGACAAAAAAATCTACCAGGCCTTCAATGTCAAAACTCTGCGGTCATAAAATCTGGAAATGTGGCCCTTCTTTAATCAGGTGTGCCTTTTGGTTCTTCAAATGTTGCCACTTTTCCTGTTTCTCAAGTGTGGAAGATTCATGGGAACCCAGAAGACTGTTAGAACAACAGAAGAGAAACTGGTTTGCTTCTGCTGTAGTTTGCCTGTTTCAATTTCATTCATAGTGTTTGGCTGTATGAATTTGATTGTGAGTTTAATGCTATCTGTAGGCAACAGCTAATCTAGAACCTCTAAACGAGTGAAGGCAACTTTGATTTCTTCAAGATAGCTGGCCTGGTAACGTATTAACTGACTCAAACTGCCTCTCTATTGTTATCCTGTGATCCATCCAAGCTAAGAATGTGCCTTTTCATGCTTTGATTAAGCACAATTTCTCCGATTGAATCGCCTGGAAGTGGGCGTGGGCAGCTGGAGATCACTTACTTGGGTGAGAAGTTGAGGTCGGACTCGTGAATCATCATCTCAACATAACAACAAAACTGATCTCATTACCTTGTGCATCTAATATATTCAATTGTTCGTCAAAAACAAAGCGAGAAGTCCCGGTTTACAGGACGTGGTTATATGATTATTATCTGCAGAACCTCAAGAGGAGGCAGGGGAAACCTCTTCATCCTGAAGATGGTGGATCCATCCAATACGATATCCCCTGTAAACTTGGACCTGTATCTGAATGCAATCTGATGAGTTAGGTTGAAGCAGACACAGGTGAAGTCCCCCCGGCAGGGAAGAGTTAAGTTTCCCCATTTGTATATAGTTTTGGTCAGATTCTTCGGATGCATCGCTTGTTGGATGGATCAAGTTTTCCAGTAGTGAACGCTGTATCGTGCTAATGGTGTTTTGTGTGAGCTACTAAGTTTCAAGGACTTGGCACTTTCAGTCCCAGAGAGCTGGATTAGTTATTACTTGCACTTCACTACACCGTCTGAAGCCTCTACTCTCTGCAACAGATCCAAGCTCTTGCTCCATTTGTCCAGTCAACTCTGGAGATCCCAATTTGCCTAATTGATTGAATTGGACTCTATTACTGACTAAAATCTTGGTCAAAGTATTAATGTTGTTCATGGGCTCCCCTATAATAGTTGACTATTCCTATGAATTTAACTATTTAAGTGAATAGAAGGGGGAATCGATAGATGTTTTGAATCGTCGTTGAATATAAACGAGATACATTTAAACGAAAAAAATGAACGAAATTATATATTTATGTCAATTTATTGAGCTCAATTTGAGTCATCATTCATATTACTTATTTAAGTTATTTACATAATAATTTATTTATCTATAGAGTTCAATTAGACGTCCAAATAAGAAATATCCCTTCCAAGAACCAGTAAAATAATCATCAGTTCATCACGATGCATCAATGATCAACCTCTGCATATTTTTAAAAAATTTCACACACGCACACACTGACACACACATATACATATTCATCCTGGAACAAGGTAAAATTAAAAGAACCTACTTTTCAGTTTTCACACGCCGGCACAAACAGATCGTCGTCTTCTTCAAATCTTTGGAAATGGCTCCCAAATTAAAACCTTTGCTTGTGCGGTTGTTGTTGAAAAACAAACTCAATAACACTGCCACCAACGCTTCTTCTTCGTCTTCTCCACCACCGCCACCACCTCCTTTGTCGCCTCCGATGGCGGCGACGCTTCATCCACCACCGGCGACGTCCTCCACCACCTCAATTCTCTCCCGCTCTTCGACCCACCACGCTTTCCCTTCTCCGAACCTCAATCCGAACCCGAGCCACGTCCCTCCCCGTCACAAAGTCCTGACCTTGGCCACTAAAAGCTCCTCCCACGAGAAAACCAACGCCACCGTCGAGAAACAAGCGAGTTCCCCGCTGTCACCGCTTTCCCAACCGGAGAAAAAATCCTTCGCGGTGGTCACGGGCGAGCTTTTCCTCGGGATTGCTTCAAGGATTTTGAGGACCAGCCAACAGGGGGGCTCCCCTCCTTCTGGCGCGGACGACTCCGATGTCTTGATGTTCGATAAGGCGAACGGTAATGTCCATTACGAGGAGAGGATTGGGAAGGTTATTGAGGACGAGATTCAGCCGGAAGTTATTTGGGAGCAGAGGGTTAAGGATGTTGAGGCGGAGGAAGATCGACGAGTTGTGACGAGCCCTGGTTTTAGTTTCTCTGCTGCTGGGTTGCTCTTCCCTTATCATTTAGGGGTCGCCCAATTTCTTATTGAGAAGGGCTACATCAAGGTCAGAACTCAGAACCCTTTTTTTTCGTTTTTGGATTGTTTACCTCGACTTTGATGATGTGGTGATGATGTTACTAGCTTTTGCTATAACATGTAGATGAAAAGATGTGATTTTTAGCTTCTAAACTCACAATTTTGTTAGTTTGGTTGTTCAGTAGAGTAGAAGCTTCCATGCTGCTGTAATCTGCAACTGATTTATCTAGGCAAGAATGAGAGATGTTGATGAACTGATTTCCTTCCTCATATGTGTGGATATATTTTTAGTTTTATGGTGAAGTGTCTTGTTGACCATGAAATAGAAGCTGGGAGAGGGAGTGCCTTGTTTGTGCAAGTCATCATGTGTGTTCCTCCAATCCAAAGCTTTAGATGATGCATACCTCTTGTCCTGCATAACCCCGGGCTAAGCGGGAAAAAAAACTTCGATCTTGTATACATACATGTTTTGTTGCTAAGCATGGGAACTTCTTGCTTTTGTTATTGTTGTCTGTCTTTCACAGGAAAGTACACCACTAGCTGGATCTTCTGCTGGTGCCATCGTCTGTGCGGTGATTGCCTCTGGTGCTACCATGCAGGAGGCCTTAGAAGTAACCAAAACCCTCGCTGAAGACTGCAGGCTAAGGGGCACTGCATTCCGGTTGGGGGTATATTCCTAATCCTACCCGATATTGTAATGACGATGCATTTGCAATGAAGTGCCTCCTGAAGTTTGCTACTGTTTCATTGCTTTGCTGTAAGTTGTGGTGAGTTGATGCGGTGTAGTGCTTTCTTAACAGGCAGTTCTCAAAGATGTGCTTGGAAAGTTTCTTCCTGATGATGTTCACATTCGGTCCAATGGGAGGGTTCGGGGTGAGGATGAGATTCATTTTGTATACTGGACTGGAAGTTTTCTTATTCATTCTTTAACTGATGTAGAAAATGGAAATGAACATAATCCCTGTGTGTTGGAGATAAAAGGCCAATGATGAAACTAATGGGCTAAGTGAAGTTTGAATCTTAAAATTAATTGCTACTTGTAAAAATCATTTCTCTGCCAATGATTGATGATTGTTTTCCTTCCTATGACAGTTGCTGTAACACAAATTTTGTGTCGGCCTAAGGGTTTGCTGGTAGATCAGTTTGACTCCAAGGAAGACCTCATAAATGCAGTTTTCACTTCCTCCTTCATTCCAGGGTAAATAGTTGAATACCAAGTGTAGTATTAATGGGACTTGAGCAATATTACTTTCAGATTGAGATTGATCAAGAACTTTATTTTTGGTGCAGGTTTCTTGCACCAAGGCCTGCCACCATGTTCCGCAACCGACTATGTGTATGGGGGTTTGACGTTATTTATGCCTCCAACATCTGCTGATAACACGGTAATTGCTTGATTATAGCGATCATGTTTCTTTAATATCTCATAGCATATTAGGAACCAAGTCATCCAAGTGAAAGTAAAGCATGCTGAATTGGCGACCTTAACCATCGCAGCTGTAGTTTTTAGTACATGCTGCTGCTAAGTTGCTTTATGGTTTTTAGGCAACTCACCCATTTTCACTGCAACAGGTTCGAGTATGTGCTTTTCCAGCCAGTCGAATTGGACTTAAAGGAATCGGGATTAGTCCCGACTGCAATCCTGAAAATAGGGCGTCTGCCAGACAGGTAGGTATATCATATGTGTCCATGTCCTTCACTTACATGTGAAAAGCCAAATAAAACTAAAACCTTTCATTCCGTCATATAATGATTGCAGCTTTTCAATTGGGCGCTAGAGCCAGCGGAGGATCACGTTCTCGACCAGCTCTTCGAGCTTGGATACCTAGATGCAGCCGTGTGGGCTGAGCAGAACCCAGTTGATCAAGTCGTTCAGAAGGACGACAGTTCATCCCCAGGAAGTGCATCTCCGCTATAGCAGCTTCTGAAGTGTAGTAACTTCCTGCATTTTGACACGGAAGAACACCAGAACAGGTGAAGATATGTGTAACGTTGTATAGTATAGACGACATCTCCGTAGGAAGGAAGACTTGAAAACGAAAACAACGAATGGCGAACTATGTAGATAACCGTAGCTGTACACTCCGAATTGGTTCTAGTGAGAAATGAATGGGAATTCTGGATGGTTTGGCCCTCCAGATTGTATGAAGTTATCTTCTGCGAGTCGAGTTTTGATTGAACACAAAATTCCAACTTGTCTCATTTGTGATTTTTATTCGAATGTGATGGTAAATGTTGATATAACCTATACGCAGTAGGTTTTTGGTTACATCATGAAAGACATTTTACTGATTTCATTGCAATGAAAGAAGACCAAAGTTTACAGACTAGAAGTCAGCGGAGACGGCCATCTTCAATCCGGCGCTGCAGAGCGACGAGATGCTGCAGATGAAATAATTGCCTCCATGCTGAAGTTCGATACGGTCATATCCCGAGTTATGTACCTCTGATCTCGGCGTCACGGTACACGTGTCGTGCCCTACTTGGTCCGTCACCACCACGTCGTACTTCTGGTCATCATACTTGAATTCTACAATCAAAAGAGCAAAGACTTTTTGGTTACACCTTAATTTTTTTTTTTCACGGAAGCTAATGAACTAATCACACAAAAATCAACACATAAACCTATTTCTTCTGATGTATTAAGGTTGTTGTTTATTTACCTAAGATATCACCGGCATGAAATGTCTTGCCACGAGGCCAAGTCTCCATGTCAATGGTGGGATCCCATCCAAATTCATCTCCCACCTCGTAAGTAGTTGATTCATTAACCTCCATGTTAATCACAATCAACATAATCAGCAGTAATCCACCAACGCCTAAACCACCTCTCCCCATTTCTATCACTCTTTTGTGTTCTTCTTCTTATTATTATTCTCTATCTTTTTGTTAAGTCTATATTATGACTTATGAGTTATGACTTCTCCATGGCGATTGTTGATCTATTTATAGAGGTGGGGTTGGTGAGAAGTTGGTAAAATATAATTGGAGCTTCAAATAAAAGTAAGGAACTTTATAATTAACCTCAAAATGAAATTGTAGAGTTGGTATATGTTATCAATATATGTACATATATATGCTCCTTAGACTAGCCCATTTCATTGATGTTTATACTATATATGTGTGCTTTTTTTTTTTTTGTGACCAATAAGGGAAAAGAAGTGACAATATTAATTGACACTATAGAGTCAGAGTGGAAAGAAATTTGATATATTTTCTTTTGCTACAATATCGCAATTACTAATTTTCATAACGATATTTGAGCTTTGAAAAAATGTAATTTTTTTATTATGTACCAATTTAGGGTAAATTGCAAGGTTGGTCACTGAAAGTACTAAAAAATTCATGTTTGGTCATTAAAAGTGTTTTATTCTATTCATGATCACTAAATGTGGTTAAACGTTTCACGTTTGGTCACTCTCCGTTAAGTTTAGCTGATGTGGCAGTGAACGTTGATAGTTGACCGTTAGGTGAATGACGTGGCAGTTAAAAATTAAAATTTTACTATTAAATAAACATTAAAAATTAAATTAAATTAATTTTCGTTGAGTTGCTCCATTTCCAGAATGACCATCCTCTCGTCGCTGCACACCCACCACTCCCTTCTCGTCGACCAGCTGTCGTCCCTCCAAGCCTTCCATTCAAGTCCCCCTGGCCGGCTAGCGGTGTCCCACCTGACCCCGTTCGTCCACATATGATATGGCTCCATGCTCCACATTCCTCCCCCGCCGCAGCGTCCAAGACCGTAGAGGAAGAGTCTGATGAGCTGGTTGCCTCTCCCGACTCCGTAATCAATGCCTCGGAGCTCATGGATCGCCTTGACGACGACAATGACAATGGCAGTGTCGATTTTAATTTGCGAAAATCCCAGCCACCAAGGAGTTCATTCCCAAATGAGGACTGGTTCGAGGAATTAGGGATTTCGGACCAACCGGCGAAAAAATTGGGTTCGCCATCGAAGTGGTTGTGGAAGCATTTATCGGAGGAATGGTATCTGTTGAAATTGGGTTTGCCATCAATACATTCCAACAGGAAATCTAGCTGCTCCCCTCAACCACTCTCCGCCGTCGACAGTAGCGGCAACGGGGGAGGTGGCAAGATTGGAGGTGTCGGGCTATGGTGGAGGTTTGCTTGGGTGGGCGGCGACTGTTTGGTTGGCGTCTTTAGACTGTAGCTACTGGTTCGTTGCGGGGGCTATCTGCAAGTTGGCGGCGCCAGTGGAAGTAAGGTGAGCAGCAGTGGCGAAAAGGAGGTCGAGGAGAGAAGGGTACCGACGAGGAGGTGGATGGCGGGGGGATAGAAAATGAATTTATTTTATTTTTTTAATAGTTGTAAAAATGATGTGGTAATTGTGAGAATTTAAATTTTATTTATTATTTATTTCTTAGTTGTCACGGTATTCATTTAACGGTCAACTATTAGAGTTGACTGCCACATCAGCTAAACTTAACGGAGGGTGACCAAACATGAAACGTTTAAGGTTTAACCACTTTTAGTGACTACGAATGGAATAAAACACTTTTAATGACCAAACATGAATATTTTAGTACTTTCAGTGACCAATCTTGCAATTTACCCTACCAATTTATATGGTATCGTTGGAAAGTTATCATATTCAGATACATACATTCAATGCTCTTTATTTCACAAAGTCCCATAAAATATCTTTGATTGTGTGATGAGCTAGGTTATCAAGCCGATCGTTACGGGTTTGATATTGAGATAATGAGATGATAAGTTGGCACCATATGATGAACTCTCCAATACTAAGTATGTCCCTTTGGTGTGTAAAGAGAAGTTCGCATCCCGTCAAGTTGAATAGCAAAGCCCAGCCAACAAGACCAAGTCATCGAGGTGGCTGGCAAGACGAGAGCAACAAAGAATGTAAGTACGGAGACACTTTGAGGCCAACAAAGGGGAGCAATCTAAGCCTTCATCTTTGATGCAAGACAAAGAGGCTTCAAGCACTTATCGAGTCAGGACATCAAGCGCGGTAAGACATGGAGTAAAATTCAACACAAACCCGACCTGACGACATCAAGGCTATCAAGCTGACACCACAACTAGCATCCAGACAGCAATGCGAGGACCCCGACGCAATTGAATAATATAACAAGCTAGAGGAAACCAGCACGGTTGCGTACTTTGCCTATAAATATATACTTAATTCTTTCGTTCAATATCGGAAGAGATTGAAACCCAAATTGCAATTCTTTTGACTTATCGTCGCCACATTGAGCTTAATGAGAGAAAAGCAAATGTTGGTTTGTGCCCCCCTTGAAATAGTAAATACGAACAAACTTGGCAAGTAGCCTGTGAGATCTATTCTTAACCAATCACCGTACCTACCACTCTCATATCATTTTGTCGTATATCATCGTCACTCCCCCCCCTTCTCTTCTCCTACTTACCCGTCTTGTCTAGCTTCACTTCAGAAACCCTCCTCCTACTTTATTTCTCATCCCAGACGGTCCCATAATTTCATCTTATTTACAATTTGCACCTCGAGCCATATTCCTTATAAATCTCCATCTCCATAACAGAAAAAAGTAATATCAGTAACAAAAGTTTGTTAAGCAAAGCACTCCCCCACACCAAACAGTCAACAAAAATACAAAGGAAAAAAAAAAATTAGCATGGCTTCGCCGACGGCGATCATCTACGGCGTTGCCTTCGCCACATTCGTCTACTTCCTCATCACCAAGCTCTTCCTCCGCGGCGGCGGGCGGCGGAGCCAGAAGCCTCTACCGCCTGGGCCCACGCCGTGGCCCATCGTCGGGAACCTTCCCCACTTGGGCCCGATCCCCCACCACTCCATCGCGGCCCTGGCCCGTAAGTACGGCCCGCTGATGCACCTCCGGCTGGGGGTCGTGGACGTGGTGGTGGCCGCCTCCGCCTCCGTCGCCGCCCAGTTCCTCAAGATCCACGACGCCAACTTCTCCGACCGGCCCCCCAGCTCCGGCGGCAAGTACATCGCTTATAATTATCAGGACATGGTGTTTGCACCCTACGGCCCACGGTGGCGGCTGCTCAGAAAAGTGAGCGCCGTCCATCTCTTCTCCGCCAAGGCCTTGGATGATTTTAGATACGTCCGGCAGGTAAAATTCATTTTATTTCTTGGCGAGAAACGGTTTTTGGATGCAATTAATCTTTCTATACCAAAAAATAAGATGGAATCCAGGCAAACCTAATCCTCCACATTTATAGCTAACTAAAATTGACAAGACAAAGTAAAAATATATATATAATATTTAATTATTTTATATTACAACGACTTTGAGCTCACTGATTTGATTGATTCAAAATTTTGTATTTTGCAATATTCTTGTGTCGATAAGTTAATCAAATACAAAGTTATAATCGTATGGAAATATGATGTGTTTTAAGTGAAAAATGTAGGATTATTGATGGTTTTGCCGCTAAATCGAGGCATACCCTAACAATTTTAAAAAAAAGTAAGATAGATGGGGAGATGCTAGTAAGGGTTAGGTTGGGAGTTTTTTCTGTGTATATTGGAGAAAAAAATTACAATTTGGACAGTAAAATAAAACTGGACGGACGGCTAAACTTCGCCCTAGTTTTACTATAATCGTCCTAAAATAAAATGTAAAAGTACTAAATTTTAGTTCATTCATCAAAACCAAATTCAACAAAACAAACACCTAATCCTCTTTCAAAAACTCATACTCCTCTCCAAACATCTCTGTCGTCTGTCATCCCTGCAATCCGGCCACCGTTACTTCTCCTCGTCGTCGCCTACACCCTTCTCCTCAAAAGAATGCACCATAACAGTTAAGTATGAGTTAGATAAATTATTTTTGGCTGCAAAATAACAGGCGGAAGTGGCGGGCCTGACGCGGGCACTAGCGAATGGAGGCAACGCGCCGGTGCAACTCGGGCAGCTGCTTGGCGTGTGCACAGCAAATGCGTTGGGCAGGGTGTTGGTGGGGAGGAGAGTGTTCGGAGACATCACCGGCGGCGTCGACCCCAAGGCAGATGAGTTCAAGTCAATGGTGGTGGAGCTGATGATTCTAGCCGGCACTTTCAACGTCAGCGATTTCGTCCCGGCGCTAGAATGGCTGGACTTGCAGCGGGTCGCAGCTAAGATGAAGAATCTCCACCGCCGCCTCGACTCCTTCTTGTCCCAAATCCTGGAGGAACACGGGAAGACCGCCCACGATGCCCTAGCTGGAGGACACGTGGACTTCTTGACATCCCTGTCTTCCTTGAAGCTTGACGACGACGGAGACGGAGAGGGAGGCAAGCTCACGGACACCGAAATCAAAGCCTTGCTTCTGGTACGCGCCCAATTCCTATTCCTTTTCTTTACATACGAAATTAGTAATTAATTAATTAATTAATTAATATAATTTGTTTTTTTGCAGAACATGTTCACAGCCGGAACTGACACGTCATCAAGCACAGTAGAATGGGCCTTAGCGGAGCTGATCCGACATCCTAACATCCTGGCCCAGCTTCAAAGCGAGCTGGACTCGGTCGTGGGCCGAGCCCGTCTCGTGAGCGAACAAGACCTCCCCAGGCTTCCGTACCTCCAGGCCGTCATCAAGGAGACCTTCCGTCTCCATCCCTCGACTCCTCTCTCTCTCCCGCGTTTGGCGGGCCAAAGCTGCGAGATCAACGGCTACCACGTCCCCAAGGGGGCCACGCTCCTCGTCAATGTGTGGGCCATAGCCCGCGACCCGGAGGTATGGTCCGGCCCGTTGAGGTTCGACCCGGGGAGGTTTTTGCCCGGAGGGGAGAAGCCCGGTGTGGACGTGAAGGGGAGCGACTTCGAGCTGATCCCGTTCGGGGCGGGTCGGAGGATATGCGCGGGTATGAGTTTGGGGCTCCGGATGGTTCAGCTGATGACGGCGGTTCTGGTCCATGCCTTTGATTGGGAGTTAGCTGACGGTGTTATGCCGGAGAAGTTGAACATGGATGAGGCTTATGGGCTCACGCTGCAGCGGGCCGTTCCGCTGAATGTGCACCCTAAGCCCAGGTTGTCTCCGCGGGTTTACGAATGTTGAGAATCGTGGATGCTTAGCTGGACTGGACCCGGCCCACTATATGTCTGCCTAAATAATTGACATCTCTTTTTTTTTTTTAACTGTCTGTCTTTTCTTGTGTCTTGTTGGCGATAGAATTGTTTAACTCTTGCTTGCTCCTTTGAAATCATATTTGCCGAAAATATGAAGCATCATTTGTGCACTTCACTTTATTAACTTGCTGACTTTCACCATTTTTACATAAACAAAGGGTGGTTTATGTTTCTGGTCAACTTTATGTTACTGGTGTTGTCTGTTATCGATTTGCATTTTATGATTTGATTCTTGAAATTTGAGTGAAACGAGAGATGCAGAATAATTTTTTTTTATGAGGATGATGAGCAACCCAACAAGGACGTTATGGTCTGCTTAATAACACCAACAACTGCTGCATAAGGGACATGTATAGGGTAATGCAGTGGTCATCGAGGATTGTTATCTAACTCTAGCTAGGGTTCCGATTGAACATTGATAGCAAGAATTCCGATTTATATGAACTCTCAGTATATATAGATGCGACTATGCGATGCGAGCATTCAATTTTTCTTGGGTAAGAGGGCGATGGATACCTCCAGGATCTAGGACTAAAATATGTATAATTCTAGGGTTTTTCCCCCCAAAAGTTAGAACATAGTAAAATAATAAAGGACAATTCAATATATACGTAACAAAAATGCATTATTTAGTTTTCTAAAAAAAATGAAAATGTATTGAGACCAATTAATCCATAATTATAAAATAATCAATATTTACACACTTCGACGATATATATATATAATTATTAAATAATAATGTCAAATACTATTTAAATAATATATTACTTACTTCGTAATTGTTTTGCACAGAAACTAACGGGAGAATGACTAAATGTGACTTGTTTCAGTAATTCGAGTGACCAAAATTGATATTAACTTTTTCTAGTAACTAAACATGACACGATTTAGTGATTGAGTGACCAAATGTGACATTTACTAGATGATAAAGGTCGTTACTCTTTACTGAAGGGACTAATCTTACCCTCTTCGTGGCCATTTTCTTTTATTTAACGAAAGATCGGAGCCTCTGTTTTATTTTACCCTTTATTGATAGACATATCACTATTATATGTCGACATTGCATATACATATCTATATATATGTGTCTGATACTAGCTAGCTAGTTCACAAATTAATTAAGAGTTTCTTTTTTTCATACGTTACACAAATGTAGACTGCAGAGTAATATCAATCACAATATTAATTTGAAACATTAATGATAATGGGGAGAAGAAACTGATAAAATTCAATACCCATCCAAAAAGAGGTTATGAGGAAAAGAGAGTTTAGTTTTATTTGTTTTCTTATCAAGCAATTATTATAACCAAGATTCAAGAAGGAACTAAGCAAGTAACGATTAATCGTGCCTAGCATTACATAGTAGGCACATAAACGTTATGAACGCCCAATTATGACCAAAGCCACGCAAAATTACACCTTAAACCTAGATTATAAGAGTGTATATCAACATGTGTTTGGGTAAATATACAAAAGGGTAATTAAAAAAATATACAAAAGGGTAATATCAAGTATCAACATGTGAAATACGAATTGAGTAAGCAACGAAACCAAGTTGGAATTAATCACGCAAAGGAGGGATGGTTCAAGTTGGAATTAATCACTTGGGCCCAATTTGATTGAACTTGTGCTCCAATTTGAGATCAATAAAACCGTTGATGGCCCAATCTGGGTCAACAATTCCGCAGACCTGTAGCTAATGGCAATGGTAACGATTCCACAGTTCACACTGCTCCATGAACACCCCTGCAATCATCTGCTGAGCCAAATTTCAACTCTCTCCTTCCTCTTCAATTCCCCTCCTTAATCCCTGGATTCGCCATTTTATCTGCTCTGAATTTCATCCAGCACGCGGCGAAGATGGCAGCTTTTCTTCAGACCAGAACACTTCACTTGATCAAAAGACCCAGGCTGTTAGATCCCCTGTCCTCGTTGTCGCCTTTCGCCCGTTACTTCAACACAATCGCCGCCGCCCATCAACATCCCGATCCGGAAGGGCAGTCGTCTTTCTCTTTCGGAGACGGTGGAAACAGCGGCTGCGATGCTATCCTTGTGAAGGGGCCTAACTCCGGTCCGAAACGTGAAGGCGGGTCGTCTTCGGTGACGATGCCGATGTCGTTCATGACGGGATCAATCGTCGGGAAGAGGTTCTACAAGCAAGTGACGACGAGACAGTCGGACGACGGCAATGGGTGGTCGGTGATGCTTGATTACAGAACGCTCAAGACTCCTTCGAAAAGGGCTCTAAAGTTGCCGACTTTGTCTCTTGCCAAGGCAATTGCTGCTGAGTGGGATTACCAGGTGGATGCATCTGTTGCATCTTCTGTTTCTTTCTGGAAATTGGCTTGATTTGGCATCTTATAGGTTGTGCTTTATGTTCTCCTCAATGAATATGGTTCCGAAGAATGTGGTTGAAGTGGAATTTTTTGTAGCAAACAGATGGAATCAGGCCTTTCACTATGCCCCTTATGAGGCTTGCTTGTACTGCGTTGGAGAGGGTTCCAGTCACACGCCCAAAGATTGTAGATAACTTGATGAGGAAATTCAACCAGGACTTGGTTTTCTGTCGTGCTCCATGGGATAATAATCTAACAAGTGGTGTATATGGTATGCTACTATGCTCTGTGGATTATGAAACATTTGTTAGCATATGCTTGCTATTTGCTGCAATTTGTATGTTAATGTGGAATTTAATTAATCTGACAATTGGGTTTCTGCTTTGCAGATCGGCAAGTGCAGAAAATCGATCCTTTGCTCGATTGGGTGAAGACAGAATTCGGGTTTAAGCCTGTGGTCTATTCAAGTTTCTTCGGTGGCAAGCAAGACGAAGGACTGGTGAAGGCCATGGAAAAGCTTCTGAAAATTACCAGTGATTGTGAGTTGGCAGCAATTGATGCTCTAGCAGCTGCATCACATTCGTTGGTGATTTCTGTTGGGATCTTCCGTGGGAGATTGGACATTGAAGAAGCAATTGAGTTGATTAGACTTGAAGAAGATTTGCAGGTTCTTTGTTCATTTTTGTCGTTCTGAACTTGGTTGGGCTATTCTGCCCTTTACTTCTGTTGGCTTTCCCTGACTTTCAAAACTTCTTGGCAGGTTCACAAGTGGGGTTTAGTTGAAGGAGGTCACGATTTGGATATTGCTGATCTCAAGGTACAAGTATCATCAGCAGTAGTGTTCCTTGGTCTTTCAAAATTTTGAGCTTTTGTGTATCTCTAGACTTCTATAGAATTTACCTTTTTAAGAGCCAGCTTTTCTAGGGGATAGTTTTGAGCTATTTTTGTGATTGCCTGAGAGTCTTGTTGATGTAATAATCCAGTTCTGGATCCACGTCACTTGCTACTGATGTACAATGAAGTGACTTGACAAAAGCAAATACAGATGCGAGCTATCCAGGAACGAAGCTTATGCCTGAATGGTCAAATCTTACTCTTGTCGCTGTTTCTGCTTTATAAGTTCCGCTGTTAGTCTAGCATTCACCTCCTTCAAGACGTGCTGGTTTCGTGCATGGGAGGCGAAACCAAATAATTACTCTATAATCTGTTGATCTATTGAGCAACTGCAGAACAATCCCCTGAGGGAAAGTAAGCAGAACTGCTCGCATAGCGGTGGTTGTTTCTCGATGGTGCAGTTGCAGCAAGCAGTATCACATTGATTGTTGCATCCTGCAGAAGGATTCAACAGAAGAGTCCCCATATCATAAGGCATGGGTATGATGATGCTACTATAAGAAGGAATAAAACCGGGTAAAAGGATGCATTGTTTTCAGTTTTTGCCAACATTACCTGTCACATTAAGAACCTGTGGTGGTCTTTCTGGATTACGAAGCTCCGGAAAGAAAGGAATGCGAGAGGGAGAGGCTACTGCGTTTGCTCCGAGAACGATGATCAGAGCTATCATCCAGCCAAATTCTGCAAGACAACTTCATTTGCTGTCAGTGACAGTGAACTAAATGGGAGCTGCTGTGCTGGGTTGTGGGCAGTGTGATGTTATCTTCATTTGCGAGGTTTATATACATCATCTGGGGGCAGAGTTCTAAATACAAAATAGTAGTTCTTGTACATTGGCCTGCAGAATATAAAGAAAGATGAAGCTGGTCATTGGATACTGCTGTATACCACCTCACAGTTTTTTCCAATCTCATAACCAGACGGCCATGTATATATTGTTGATTATAAGATCTTTAATGAGCAGATAAAACGTATCGAAAATTTGAAATTCATTGATCGATCGATCGACAAACTCTCTCTAAAGGCTTTGTATTGACATTCATGCCTCCACTTGAGAGGAAGGTTACGGATACAACTGTGATGATTTATTAAACTCAAATTTTATTTGTCACCATGGTAATAAAACACAAAACATCTTTCAGTATGGAGTAGTTACTTAATTTCCCCTGCCATCACTCTGCAAAGATGGCCATCTTGAAACCCAGTTGGCACTGGCCACCCATGCCAGAGAAGAAGTAGTTGTGGCCTCTGTGCAGGCGAATGAAATCGCGGCCGGACTGGTAAATCCCAAAGACTGGGAGCTTGCACTGGTCGTACTCTGTCTTCTTCGCCGTAGTTATCACGTTGACGAATTCATAGTTGTATGTAAACTCTGTCAATCCACACACAACCCAGAAAGAAAGAAAGAAAGAAAAAATTCAACGTTTTGGTTAGCAAATCTTCATCAACATTGATCCATTTCTGTGTAAAATCTGAATATGAACTCACTCACCCAAATAGTCACCAGCCTTGAAGGATTTCCCCTTGGGCCAAATCTTTGCCTGTTCCATCGTCCACCCGTCCAGGCCCCCAACCGTGTAAGTGGTTGCACCTGCAAATAAGCTCTGGCCATGGACCAACAGAAGCAGCAGTGCTGTAATGGCAGAGGACACAAAACAGGATTGCTCCATTTCTGTGATCTCTATGTGTTGTTTTGACAGTGATGAAGACGATGACAATAAGAGAGGAATTCTTGGGCTTATACACAAATAATTTCACGCGGCAGGGAGGGCATCTAGCTATAGCTTGACCATTTTATAAGAGGTCAAACTTAATTATAAACCTGACAAACAATGAGTCAAAAGGGTATTAAAGCGGTCGTTTTATTTTTTTTCACATGGTAAAAACTAAAATACATTCCATATGTTTTAAATAATTTATGGTAACGTAGACTATATAGTCTTATCGAGTACAGTCCTTGCTTGCATTAATAGTAACTTATATAAAAAAAGTAACTTATTTAAACGGTTTTACTTAATGATAATTGTCAATACGTTTTTTCTGAGTAAAGTTGAGGTGGATTGGGATTAATATATGTTATTGAATGGAAGTTTCATATGAGTCATGTGTTAGCCACATGCCGGTATGAACATTTATATAAATATTAAATACTAATTATCTTCATACAAATATAACTAATTGAAAAAGTAAATATAAAACATTCGAGAAGATTTTTAACATACAATGACAAAGAGAAATGAAACTTTTTTTTTGGGGGTAGAATAGATGGCTTTTATATATGTTGAAGGACACTTGTAACTTGTTTTGAGGCTTAATTTGGTATGTGTAGAAGATGAAGGCGGCTTATCAAGTCATTGGTTTTGATGAGTTAAAAATCACTGGGACTGGGATACAAACCAAACAAGTGTCTTTCTTCTCAACTTAAGTTTAAAGGTTGGAGAGTGTTTGCAGTTAGGTGTTTTGTGGTTTCGTTGAAAGCGCTTGTTTGTAGCCTGTTGTGTTGTTTCAATTTTATCGGATGTCCCCGAAGGGACGTTTGTAGCCTGTTGTGTTTTTGTCTTGTAATTTGTAATTTTTAAGTTCTAATTAATAAATCGATGTGACTTTTATAAAAAAAAAAAGTTTATATGAGTGTTCTATTATTGTTATAGGTGATAAGTATATGGATAACTATAGGAGAGTTTATTCTCTTCGGAGATTTGAGAGTTATATAACTTATAGTATAACTTAATATTTAGTTATATAAATTGAACAGGATACCTAAAAAATCTTTGTTTTAATGTTCTTTATTAATAACCTCATTCTATATAAACCCTTTCTGCTATCGTCTCTTTCTCGTCATCTCTCGAACATCTTTTTATCACCACAAACTTCTCACATAACAAAAACTTTTCTCATCAAGACAAGACGAATTGCTGGTTTGGTTCACAACATTCCTAGTTACCTGAACCTTCGAACCAATTGTCCCCAGATATCATAGGTTCCTGGAGTATTTCGCAGAGAGAAACCTGGCATTTGAGCTTCAACAAGCATATCCTATGGAATTTCAAGCTTACATGATCAACGTGATGTCGCTCATTGAATCTCTCGAATGGGAGTTCCTCGTCAGCCAACAACCCTTGTTAGCATGTCCAGAGGCTGTGAAGGTCTTCTACTCCAACATGGAGTGTGCGGCAACATGAAGTTACGGGAGACTTCGACAGTTGTCCCAGGGGTGTGCAAGTCATTTTACAGCTATGGCGTACTTTGATCTGACAGGGTGCTGGGATGTGGCGCTGGATGGAACACTTTTTATGGATAGGTTCCCTAAGGTGACCGTCCAGGGCCCACCGGTGACAGAGCTGTACATCATGTGACAGATCTGTACTACATGATGTACAGCTCCGAGAGTGACGATGACTACGATGAGGTGACCAACATGGAGTATGCGGCAAACATGAAGTTACGGGAGACTTTGACAGTTGTCCCAGGGGTGTGCAAACCATGGGGCATGGCCGTTTCAGGACCCTACTGTTGGACGGATATTGACATCGAGGAATGGATTGAAGTGTCCTCGCCAGAACAAATCAATCAGATTTTCCAGATGCTCATCACTCCGAGCTCTGGTTCCCTCCGCAATGATGCAATGTTCCCTTTCCTCGCCCAACAGTAAGCCCTAGCCAACTACAATTATTATTTTTTGCTCATTATACATACAAAAAAACAAGAACCTATCACCAAACCCTAAAACTCGACACACAAACAAGAAAAAACCCACCTCTGTCAATCGTCGTCGTCCTCCTCATTACTGGCATCAATCACCTTCACCCACACCAGCGAGGCCCGTGGCTCGCCTTCTCCCGTCCTTCCTCTCCGTTTCCTCGAGAAAAAACCCCAAGACAAACCAATAAGAATTCATCTATCTTCCTAGAAAACTACTCGCCATCTTCAGCTGAAGTTTGCATGTACGAACGAAGAAGTTATAGGCTTCAAAGAATTGTGATCCATTTACCATGGATGGATTCATTTCTTTGTGACATCGAGAATGAAGTTGAACTCTTTTGTTCTCAATGATCTATCTCTTTTTTTTTATAATTGAGAAAATTTTATTAAAAAGGAAAAAAATACAAAAAAATCAACCAACAGTTGAAAGGAGCAAGGTCTTTTAAACTATTGTCCACATCAATCACGAACAAATCTATATATTTGGAGATTAGAAATAGATGCTCGATCCTAAAGAAAATCAACAAGAAATCGAATAAGAAGGATAGACACACAACGACACAAGTAAATGCATTTAATTATCATTACAACAAAGATGTTGGGAAAAGATGTTGACAATACCATGTGTGAACTTTATCCCTCTTCACAGCTGGCTTTTACATTTCTCACTCTCACTCCTTCCAAAACTACTTAACAAAGAATTTCTCATATGACTCCCGAACATTCCCCCACCACCACTTAAAAAAAAGCCCCTATACCAGGGTTATGTAGCAAGGGTTTAACAAACCCCTACTAAGATTTTGGGAACATATTCTAACGGCAGTTTACACCGAGGGTTTAGAAACCCTTGCTACCGCCCAACTCTGTTTCAATAACCAAACTGGGAAACTTATTCCAATCACTCCGCTTCTCTATTTCAAGCTCAGTATTGTCACTGAGATCCGCCCACCCCCGCCGGCCACCACATCACTCCTTCGAGTAAATCACTAAACGAATTCAAAAAAAAAAAATACGAGTTCTCCGTTCTCTCCCTCGCCCCAAGCGATTCTTCAGTCTCTCGTTCACTCCGAGCAGCGGTTCTCCGATCTCGTTAACTCTGATCAGCGCCCAATCTCTTGGTCTCTCCAGCGGCGCCCGATCTCTCGTTCACTCCGTGCTGTGCCCAATCTCTCGTTCTCTCCGGGCGATGGCAGATCTCTCGTTCACTCCGAGCGGCGCCCGATATCTGCGATCTCTCATCCATTCCAAGCAGCGCGATTCCCTGATCTCTCTCTTCGATCCCTATCTCAGGCTACAAGGTTATATCTCTCTTCGATCCCTTTCTCGTTCTGGATATAGATAGGTTTTAGGTTTCATTTTTGTTTTGCACCGTCTCTATCTTATTTGTTCTTGTTGTTAATTTGGTTTTGAGAAGGTTCGCATGCAATGTCCCTGAGTTTTAGGTTGCTAAGGTTGTCTGGATGCATGGAGTTTGACTCCTTTATGTAAAGGACTGGTTGTTTTTTGTTTGGTTTTAGATGGTAGCTCTCACCATTCAATGTAGAAGTATTGATATATTGTGGTTTAGTGGATTAGTCAGTTTTCACCACGAACTCACCCTAGCTAAGGGATCAATCTCTATTCACTTGATCATGCTAGCATAAGTCGGTGATTGATTGTGTTTCGGTGTACTGCTTTTGGCGAATTCAGTATTGTATATCTGTGCAGTTGATGATGCTAGTGGAAGCTATGGAGCATGTACAATAGTTAGCCCTTTGCCTTTTCTGTTTAGTCTACACAGTAGCTTCGTGCTAACGCAGTTGATTTTCTTCTTCTTAAAAAGTAAGGGAAACAGAGAGGAGTATGATGTACTAGCGGGTGATATTCATTTGATTGGTTGTTGATTGTGTTTGTGTTGTGGATGGAAGGGGTTTTCCCCGATCCATACGAGCTGTCTCGGTGTGCTTTGATGAATTGAAATTTATCCCTTTGGTGGCTAGTTCTGCATCATTACATTTATGTTTTATCCTCCCTTTCACTTGGATATGACTATGAAAGGTTTCCTTCCAATCACCATTTACTATCTCTGTCTATTCTCTTTCACTCAAATAGAGGTTGATCCCTTTGGTGGCTAGTTCTGCACCATTTTGTTGAAACTTTACTTTGATTAAGCTTGTTTCCATTTTAACAAGCTGGTTCAAGTGTTCGATCTTCAGGAAGATCAACCCCTGAAGGCATGGATTCCACCTCTACATCTGCATTTGTCATTTGAATTCCAGAAGTTTATGAGACTGATCAATAGCAGGGACAGGGGAAGGAAACCCAAGTTGTTGAAGGTATGGGTTCATGATTACTGTTCGTCTATAACTTATCAGTTTGTCTCCCTGGCATTTAAACGTTTAGATGAGTTAGACAAATGCTCTTCTCAGCAGATATCTGCTGACCAGCCTTGCTTTGGACGTCCATGGTCCCTATTTGAGGATCAGGTATCATGCAACCTCTTTGATCTTGCTCTTTGTAACTTTTGGTACTGAGTAGGATAGCTTCTTAATTTGGCAATATATGATTTCTCTATTACAGACACTTTTCATCTTTGTACATGATATGGGTCCTAATTGGGAGCTTGTAGGCGATGCTATTATCAACATAGCTCTTCGTTTTAAGTTGAGTATTCATATCGATCTGTCTAGATTTTGGTTCATAGTACTGCTAGATGTGTGTCATGTTGTTCCTGCTACTGAGCTGCCTTTATTTATACATGTTATTGAAGCAATTTATTTAATAGTACTTGAAAAATGGTGATCTTTGATCTTGTATCTTCTGTTTGGTATTTCTGGGCATGAAATAACTATCAATATATTTGTTTTCAGTATGATGGCACTTACGTATTGGAGCCTCGGCCATGGGAAGCATGTAATAAGAACTATCAAGTTCCCATGGTATTTTCCCTTTTCTCATTATCAATCTTTGCACAAATCTTTTCATATTATGCTTAAGATTGTACTGGTTTGTGCAGTTGCTGATATGCATTGGTCTGCACATTCTGCAAACAGCAACTGAACATTATAAAAACATAATGTTCCCCTTGATAAATTTCAGGAAATTTTCTTCTAAATAAGGTAAATGAATTTTAACCCTTGCATATGTAAACAGGCAGTGAAATTGGAATCAATTAGCCAATTTTTGCATTCCAAAGGTGGCAATCCCAGTGCCCTGAAGCTCAATTTGTTGTTCATCTCATGTCATGATACTTAGCCATCACTTTGATTATTCAACTGACACAGTTTGCAAGCTTGCAGGGTATGAGTGCCAATGTACCTGCTCTATTCCTTTTCATTGGTGAGTGACAAGCTGCAGGGTATGGGGACAAACGGACTTGCTCTACTCTATTTCATTGGCAAGCCTTCAATTTATCTGTCAACTTGTTTGAGGTAATTGACCAGAGGATGAATCCTCTTCCTAATTTCAGAGAGGTTGAGGCTGAAATTAACTTCAGCACAGGGATTGCGTGAAGCAAGTCTACATTTGTAAGTTCTTTAAAGCTGTATAGTTAAATCTAGAAGAGGAATGGTGTCTAGTTCTGACTGATGAAAGTGGGTGTTATTGTGTAGGGGGATTTGACACAACACATGAAGCTGCTCGGTGAGATTCTTCTCTTCCTCTCCTTTCAACTTTATCTCTCTAGCATAGGGTGGTCACTTTCTTGGCATACCTTGGAACATTATTCTTCATATATAACATCTGATCACCAGGTAGATGAAAGCATCAACATGGGATTTTGTTTGTTGTTTGCTGCAGTGCCAATAAGGTAAATATGGTTGTGTACATATCTACGTATTTGTCAAGGTTTGCCATATTTGAACCCTTTTGTTTGATAGGATTTCCAGCTCATCATGATTGAGTTTATGTGCTTCTGATGCAGTCGATGGCTTTACCATGGATTCAGCATACAAGAGCACTAGTATGAACAGAGTAATAGCAACAAGTAAGTTCAAAAGGCAGCCTTGTTTTCTGTTAGGAACTTATCTGGTTTGCTCTCAATGAATGGTGATGGTAGCTAGGTATGTGAGGGTGACAACGGAGACAAATATGAGCATCTTCCTAATCCTATGAATTATATATTAAGTTGTTCATTTTCAAATTTATTTACTCTTTTATTTCTCATTGTCAGAGCTGAAGTAGACACTTAGCTAAAAGAATTAAAATGTGCAATATTGAATTTGTTTACAGATGAAAAGGGAGAATGCATAATGTGAGGCTCTAGGAGCCTTGCCTCTCTACCAGTGAACTATTCTATAAGTAGCTCTGAACTGTTATCATCTCCTTCAAAGCTAATTATGTGGGCCTTGCTAGATTGATGTATTGTTATTTGCTCATTGTCAGTTCACACTCGGTGTTAATGTTACTCTTACTAATTATTTTCTCTTATGAACAGGGTGCAACTAGTGCTCTTGCTCCGTCTTTGGGTTCTCGAGCTTCGCGATACGATGTCATTGTGAATGTTTTCTATAAAGGATTGGATCATGATCTACTCATGCAGCTTTTAAGAGCTTTTATAAACATACCATGCTTCTTTGGATTATGTTTGAATATTTTTGTTAATTAGCGTTTATCCATGTAATATTATTATTTTGGATCATGAATTATATTATGTTTATAGTATGAATGCTGAAGTATTGACGGGTAAAGTTTATGGAATGAATTTGGTTATTATTAAAAAATTTGGCATTTGGTTCAGGGTTGTCTATAGTGACCAAAGCATTTGCAACCAAGCTTAGCTTCCAGTTCTCGTCCTCGTTTCTCTTTAGCAACCATTATTTAATGACAGTATAGTTGGTTGCGAATGTTGGTTTTGCTTTAATCACGTATTATGTAAGACATGTAGCAAGGGTTTTTTCCCTTGCTAGTGTTTGCCACGTATTTATCCAAGGGTTCTAACCCATGCTATTAACGTATCTCTGCTAAAATTTACAGAGTTTTAGCAAGGGGTTTTAACCCTTGCTACATGTACCAGCGGTTCAAACCTTTGCTATAACCCTTGCATGGGACTTGCACCTAGGGTTGCTCAAAACCCTTGCTACACGTAGCAGGGGTGGCTTTGGCAAGGGTTGATACAAGGGTTGACAAACCCTTGCTAAATTGTGTAGCAAGGGTTAAAACCCTTGGTATAAGTGAAAATAACCCTTGCCATAGGCCATTTTTTTGTAGTGCACCGAACGTCGCTTTTAAGTTGGGGTCGTTTGGATGGATCAATCTAGAAATGAGTCAATTTGATCAATTGTCTCGTTTTATAAACGAGGCAATTAAAACGAGTCATTCGAATTACCTGCCCTCACTCCAGATAATTGAAATTGACTCAAAACGGATCAATTCAAAATACCTCAGGCAGATTGATCCATCCAAAATTTTTGCTAGCAAATGAGGCAATTTGGTATAATTGTCTCAAAACGAGACAATCATGTCAAATTGATCCGTTACAATTCTTCATCCAAACAACCCAACACAGTTTATAGCGCAATTTACAAAGATGATACTACTCGAAAGTTTCGTGAAAATGTATCCCAATATTCACATAAGAAAAATAAACCCAATAGTGGTCTACTAGAAATCACCACCAAATCCAAATGAGATTTAGTTGGAATTTACCACAAACCATAATAGCAAATTACTCATATATCTTTTTTTTTATTACAGCGTCGCGTTATTTAAACTAGTGATGAACTCCATTCTCCTGTATTCTTATGCCAAACACAAACATCCTAATCATACCAATATCAATAACTATATGAGAGTCTGTTTCTCTTGAGAGATTTGAGAGTTACATAACTTAATATTTTCTTGAGGCTTTGGATTGCTGAATTTCTTTATTGGTAACTTAGTATTTAGTTATATAGATTGAACAAGATACATCGAAAATCTTAGTTTAAAGTGCTTTTTATAAACAGGGTTGCAAGATATCATTCCCCCCATAGTGAAACGTCATCAACATCGATTGCTCAAAGCTTAAATTGGTGTTGGGAAATTATTAGTAGGAGTACCGGTGGGGATGAGAGGGACAGGTTACGGTGATTACTATAAATTAGTAATCACCGTGGTTACTAAGGGCAGATTGGATATAACAAAAAAATTATTAATTATATTTTTTAATAAATTACATTTTAGGAAATTACAAAATTATATTAACTATAATTTTCTCTCTCTTTCTCTCACTTCCACAATCTTCAGCCAGATGCCTCTTTCTTCTTTTTCTCAATCTTTCCATTGATTTCGTTCTGTCGAACTAATACCACTGCAACAATAAAACAATACCAATCCATTACAAAACACTACCATTGCACAAAACACCAATACCATTCGAGAAATGAAAACACTACCGTTCCACAAAAACACCAATACCAATGCGACAAAAATAATACCATTGCGACAAAATCAATACCAATGCGATAAAAACAATACCATTGCGACAATAATAATACCATTGCGACAATAATAATACCATTGCGACAAAATCAATACCAATACAATAAAAATAATACCATTGCGACAAAAATAATACAATGCGACAAAATCAATACCAAAACAAAACAATACCAAAAAATATATATATATACCAATCCCCAAAAAATACATACCAATCCTCGCACAAGCAAGCGTGCGGAATGGCCAGAGCAAATATAGAGAGAGAGGGAGGGGGAAGGCTGACCTAGGGCCGGAGCATATTGCCGGCACGGCATCACCATCTAACCCCTCCAACCGCCATCTCGTGAGTGAGAGAGAGAGAGAGAGGGGTTGCCCGCAAAGGTGGAGAGGGTAGCCGGAGGGAGGGTGGCTGCCGGCAGTGGGAGGGCAGGAGGCAGGATAGGTGTTGACGGCGATATAGAATAGGGTTGGAGTAGGTTTAGGTATAATATATAGAAATTAATATTTTAAAGGATAGAAATCAGGTGTGGTATTATTTTTATTCTCAAAATTACCCTTAATCTAATCTTCACCGTCAATTTAAAATTAGAATAAAATATAGATAATAAAGGGTCTAGATTTTAGTAGCCATGGTGATTACTCAATTTTGAGTAATCATCCTAACGCGTCCCGGGAATGAGATAATAACCTATATATGTATATTTGGATGGTTTTGGGATGAATATCTAAAAAACACCACACTCGAAATCATCCAACGTTTATTTTATTTTATTTTAATTTGCGAATCCAGGAAAATCCCGTCCAAAAATTCATTATCATCAGATTTAATTTTCCTCAATCAAATCAGTTGGAGTTTGGATGAGTAACTACACTGACGGTCTAGAGATTTTACAAGCTAGGGTTTTACAAAAATGAAACCACAATAAAAACTCAAGCCGCGGTAACCGCGATCTTCATTCCGGTTTGATCACAGTGTTGAGGGATATCGCAGATGAAATAGTTATTTCCCCGCTGGAGGGTGACCCTGTCGTTGCCGGAGGTGTACACTTTTGCCCCCGCCGGTACCGTGCAGGTCTTGTACCCGTTAGCATCCACCACCGCCACCTCGTGTTCACCTTCCGGGTAATGGAAAACTTGAACCAACAACATATATGATACCATGTCAAAAAACAATACGCGCGTTCGTCAACGAAAAAACTGTACATTTGTTCAATACTAAAATTTCAGTAGGGCATAAAACCAAACAACCAACCTATCACGTCGCCGGCCTTGAAGTGCTTGCCCTTCGGCCAATCGGTGACGCCGAACGACCACTCGATCTTGTAAGTGGCCGCCGCCGCCGTCTCGGCATGGAAGGCTGCTTGACAGAGGAACATGAGGATGAGGAGGCTAATACACCAAGCACCATTATTCTGCGCCATTTCTGCTATACTAACAACTATTAATTAAGCAAAAAAAAAAGGATTTGCTGGTACCTTTTACTTTACAGGTGAAGATATATATAGGTAGACCTTTCGATTTTGATGAAGGTGTCTAGATTTTGCTTGCCTTATTTTGGATCCGTAAAGTAAATAAATGTGTATATGAAAATAGGAATAAGAATGTAAACATGGCCAGGTGCTTTGGAGCTTTTATGTTTTTCGGTCGTTTATCTTTTTTGGCAAGAAGAATCTTCTTAATAAATTTAACAAGGTATTTTATTGAATTGTTTCCAGAGGGATTTTTGTTAATTAATCAGAGAGTTTGGATACTGCAATTGTGATGAGTTATCTACATAGGGAAGTTATTGATCATGTATGTGCGAGTTTGAATCTTTTATTCCTACTTCGATAATCTCTTTTAATACGAACAATATTAACTGCACTGTATCTCTATTTATAAACATATATAAACACACACGCACGCAACACGACAAATGGTGGTGCGACGCTATAGTATACGTGGTACAGGGGATTGTACTTGTACGTGCATTGTATCGTTGTAGTACAAGTGGTACATGTAGTCGTATTTCGAGGATGAATCTTGATTTTTAACATTCAGCTATCCATTTACTAACATTGACAACTCCAATTTTTTTTCATTTTAACTTGATTATTAAAAACTTGTCCTTAAAGAAGGGTTGTACATGTGTTGTATTTTTGTAGTACAAGGTGGTACAAGTAGTCATAAGTATGTTGAGGATAGTACTTGTTCTTAACATTCAACCATCCATTACTTAAACATTGACAAACTCCATTTTAAAAAGTTCAACTTAATTAAACATCTTTGTAGTCCTTAATGGAGGAGGAGGAGGAAGAAGAAGCTTTAGAGAAAATAAAGAGGAGAAGAAGATGCGGAAAAAAGAAGGTAAGAATTATGTGGATAATTTGCGGTTTAATTTTGAGTCAACTTCTATCTTTTCTCGGGTTGATTTTCGTTTCATTTGTCTAAAAATATATCCAATAGAAAATCAATCTTGTATATTAGAACTCATTAATTTTGTTATGTTGCTCAACCCTTTGTCACTCCCCTCTTTTACTTATTTCTCTCATTCTCATTCTTCTTCTTCTTCGTTCGATTTTGTTTATGCTGTTTTTTTTTTTCAATACGCCCTATCTAGAAAAAGGCCAGAACCATATACGTATAAACATAGGCGGAGCCAGTCTCTTTTGCAGGTGTCACGAGACACCCTTAAATGAAAATTATTAATCTTCGAGTAGGTGTATACATATGGACCGCTATATTTTATATGAGAAGTTTTCTAGACATAAAAAACTAAATTTAATAGGATACATGAAAGATACTTATTTGAATTGAGGTGACAATAAAATTATTTTACTCTTACAACGAACTGAAAACTTGGCTATGGACCTCAGATAATAAAATTACTGGGAAAATAATCATCATAGCACATAGAGCCTAACATTAAGCTAATCATCATCTGATATATTAATTAACCTCCATTAATTGATCATTGATCAATGAATTTAAGAAGCATTGACGGTCATTTTCATATTGGCTCGGCAATGGGCACCGACGCCGCAGATGAAGTAGTTCGCTCCCTTTGCCAGGGTGACTTGATCGTGGCCGGAGGTCAATATCGTCGCCCCCGCCGTATCGCAGGCGTTGTACCCGGCGGCGTCCACCACCGCCACGTTGTGCAGCCCTTGCGGGTAGTTGAAAACTGCCATTATCATTCACAAAAAGAGAGCCAAATTAATATATATTGGTATTGGATAATGTTCATCACATACACAAAAATTATCGTTGGTGGTTAATTAATCGTTATTCGTTTTTTTTATTTATTATTATTTACCGAGCACGTCACCGGCGCTGAAGCTCTTCCCGGCGGGCCAACTGTTGACCCCGAAGGTCCAGCCACCGGCGTCGCCGACCGTGAAAGTGGCCGCATCGGCCGGCTTTAGGTTTACGAGCATGAAAAGTACCATTGTTGTGGCTAAAATTGCAACTACGGATCCTTTCATTTTTTTTTTTTTTTTGGTTTAAAGTTTCGTTGGCTCTTTCTTTTCTGTCTTATATTTTACCGATCAATACAAGAAAACTTGAAGGGATTTTGTAAGAGGCGTGAAGAAATGTCTTGCAGAAAGTGGCCAATTTATATCGTGGAGGATGAAAATTTTAAGGTTTTCCTACCTCCCTTTTTCTTTCCCTGAAAAAGAAGTATTGCTTTTACTTTTAACTAAGGGTGATTATTAATTGGTAAAAAGGGGTAATTAATATCTTTTTTTTTTTCTTTCTTTCTTCGAGAAGGTAATAATTATTATCTTTCTCTCAAACCAACTAAAGTAATTTTTGTAAGGCTTCCTTTTTCCCTCAGTAATTCCCCTCATCTCGTGGCTAGGAACATCTGTAGGGATTAATAGATATACCTCTTTGCATGACATTTGGTTCCCATGCACGTGCACTTAACGCTTTTTGTTTGATATGGTGCATGTGATGTGAGGAGTGTATGTGTATGCATGCGACTGAGTCTAACGGGAATATCACTAATTATGACAAATAATTCAAAAAAAAAAAAAAAAAAACTAATAAAAAATAATGTTGACTTACAAGTACAATCGTGACTTGAAGAAAACGATCGATCACTTATGGTAAAACGATGGACCGCTTCTGAAAACGGAGAACTGCTTTCAGAAAACGTACGACCGACCTCTTCCAACAAACGGTCGATCGCTTTCGACATCTTAATGGTGTGAAGTTGTTCATCCGGTCGGTTGTTTTTTTAGAGCGGTCGTTTTGTCCAATTCAAGGGACTTGCAAGTTACCGTAGCAAATTCCTAAAAACATAACTCAGAAAACCAACAAGGTAGTCTCGTGCTATAAATGTCGATTTCAACAATAAGTTGGATTGTCAACAAGTGAAAAAAATTTATATAATACATGCGGATGATGACTCGGATTAACAATGACGTCGAATAATACCATGATAAAATTGCAGATGTTCTAGTTGTCAACCATAATTATCAAAGACGTTTGATATCACATTTTCCATCTCTTTATATATATATGGTTCAGGCTAGCGTACGCACGGGCGTACACTAACCTAGCGTACGTCCCATTGAGTTTTGCTATATAGATCATGAATTAGTCGGAGTTTGGGGCATATGATACTATACCCTAACCTCTAATGGGTGAACCCCGATCCCTAATTTTCTAACCCAAACCATGAGGTTCGTTTAATCTTAAAATGAAAACCAATGAAAATTTCGACGAATCAGAATCGTTGATTTTCATTTTTAAGATTAAACGAATCTCGTGCTTTGGGTTAGTGAATTGGGGACTGGGATTCACCCATTAGGGGTTAGGGTATAGTATCATGTCCCAAACTCCGATTAATTCTTTGTCTAAATAGCAAAACTCAATGGGACATACGGTAGGCTAGCGTACGCCCGGACGTACGCTAGCCTTTGTCATATATATATATATATATATATATAGTATTATTGAACGATCCAATATCACATGATACAATATTTATGCTTAAGACGGTACAATACATACTGTACCATAATAGTACGAGTCATACTGAGATGCCTACTATATATGTACTCGATCGGACTTTATATAACATTCAATAATCATCCATTATTTCCAAACATGGCTAGCTTCATTTCGAAACATCAGGAAATTATGGTTCTTAAGAAATCAATTAGAGTTCTTAAACATTTTCAACACCATTTCTGAAACCATGCGTGCTCGAATACTGTTATTATTAGACAGAGAGTACTGTTACAAGGAACAGAAAACTTAGCTAGCTAGCTAGAGACCAGTTACATCTTTTTTTCCACGTAACTAACCTTAGCTAAAAGTTATTAACTTGTCATCATAGTACAGAACTAGCATTATTATGGTTATGATGATCATCTTTTTTTTTTTTTCCATGGTTCGAGTTAAGACGCATTGACGGTCATCTTGAGATTCGCTTGACAGTGGCCAGGTATGGCGCAGATGAAGTAGTTTGCTCCCTTGGCCAGAGTCAGCTGGTCGTTGCCGGAGCTGTAAACCTTCGCCCCCGCCGCGCTGCAGGCGCTGTAGCCGCCGGAGCCCACCACCGCCACGTTGTGTACCCCTTTCGGGTATTTGAAAACTGCATGCAAACATGGCAATCAGAAGAAAGAAAAAAAAAAGAATCAAATAATAATAACGTTACACCTCGGATCTCATGGTGCATTTAACGAGTAGTTGAGATAAGAAGTATGTATTAATTGATTCGATTTACCGATCATGTCACCGGCCTTGAAGCTCTTTCCGGCGGGCCAAGAGCCGGCGCCGAAGGTCCAAGTGACGGTGTAAGAGGCTGCATCGGCCGGGTTCATCTGCTCGACGGCGAACATGAACAGTACCATAGTGGTGGCCAGTATTGCAATAGCTCCTTTCATTTTTGGTTTTTTTAGCTTTGTAATATTTAACTTGATCAATATTAGCAAGTGATTTTTTGGATAGCTGTGAAGGAAAGTGTTGCCTAATGGGGCCAATTTATAGAGTTGTTTGAGGAGCTGGGTGGGGTTGAATAGTCCACGTAGGAAATTATTTCTCTTATTTTATTTTGGAGAAACTAACTAGGATGTGTTTGTTTTGAGACAATGTGTCAGATTGATCCGTTTGACAGCAGAAAATTTGGATGAAGCAATTTAGTTGGGGAATTCTGAATTGACTCATTTTGAGCCAATTATAATTATCCGGGGTGGGGGTAGGTAATCTGAATTGACTCGTTTTATAAAATGAAACAATTGGTCAAATTGTCTCGTTCTACAATTGATCCATCCAAATGATAGGTTTGGATAATATAAAAGAATCTGAAAAAGATTTGGATAAAAAGTAGACATTACCCTTATTTTAATGGTGTCCTAACAAAGAAAGATGAGATGAAAAAAAATATTTCCAACTTTTCCCATTTGAAATATATAAGAAACGAGTTGGCTTTTCTTTTTGCAAGGAAGCATCTCGAAAGTTTCTGAATCAATGATTGATGCCTCATTAGATTATTTCTCGATATGTGGTCAATTTTTATTGTTTAACGAACTATTTGTTAATCATTTTATGAACTATATTTTATTACTTAAGTTATCTTATGTTCTCGTTACTTAATATATTTAGAAAAATCCCTATGGGCACCATAAGATCTATAAACTCAAATCAACTACTCTTATGAGTTAGTCGATTATTCATGCGGAACGAGAAAGCTATCCTTCTATGTATATACCAAGATGATCATAAAAGAAAAACAAAGACTTACACTTCATCAGCTGAATTTTTTTCCAATACCAAACCAAATACATATATTTTTCACCTCTACTTTTTCTTTGTAGAAAGTTTCCATTGTCTATAAAAAAAAAAATGTTCAAACAAACGCACCACACTCTGACGCCAACTAGTGAAATTTAATGAGTTTCAGACTTTCTGTTTGGTAAGATAGGTCACTATTAATTTCCCCCCTGACTGGAGATTTTCACCAATTCAATACCAAGGCTGAGTCAACGTGTATATCTAAAATTATTCTGACAAATAAAACAGAAAAAAGGTAGTACAGCTAATTATTCTGACAAATAGTTATAGTGATTCAACAGCCAACATAAATACGTGAATAAATGTAAATGACCTATCTCGAATAGAAATGAATTCGATATACAAATGTGTTTAGTAATAAAATACGAATGGAATATTAAGAAAATATTTTTACAGATTTACAAATTTTCATATCCATTGTGTTGTGCACAAATAGCATTTTTTTGTCACCGAATATTAGATATGTATTTGTACGACTATGTTGCAGACTTGACTTTTTATTTTAGTCGTTTATTATTAGGAGCCGGTGTGTCTTGCACTCTTTAATTTTTTTTAAAAAAAGGAGAGTAGAAATAAAAGTTTAATCTAAGTATTTCTCGAACCAATCTAGCGATACAACCCTCAATTTAATTACAAATAGACTCCAAATGTCCCGCATACACAAATCCAACCTGTTAGCAATCACACTTGAGGACGATATCTCCACGTTGCCTCCAAATCACAAGGAGATGTCAAGACGTCGAGCTAATAACCCGCACTAGTAATCTCATCTCGCATCATCAAGATATCGACAGCACCGAGACATGCTTCCACATCCAAATCCCATTAGCACATTCGAAGAGCGAGTACCGAGACCATAGTCATGATCGTTACTTCATCCGCCTAGCTACTCCATCACTTGATTACAAATAGAAAATATTGATTAATTGTTAAATTTTTACAATTTTTTCCCCCTGGAATTTATAATTTCATAACCATAGTTGTAGCATCGGGAGCACTCAAGGTTCTCCGTGTATAGGAGTAGAGTCATTAACTTAAGGTAGATTCTCGTTCTCCCATAAACATGAAAAAGAACATCAAATACCGTGGCTAGTGAAGCATTTCGAGTAACTATTTTTTCAGTTAATTAAACAGCACCAACACTTATTTTTTGCAGGTAATATTAAGACCTTACAGAACAGAACAGAGATAAAAACAGAGAAGAAATGTAGCCATAGTCGACCCAGCTGATAGCTAGTGAAGCATTTCGATCGATTCAGAGAGCAGTGATGGCTATCTTCATCCCAGCCTGGCAATGTCCAACGAAGTTGCAGATGAAATAATTCTGTCCTTTCACAAGCTTGATCCTGTCGGCCCCTGAGCTGAACACTCTGGATCCCCTTGGAGTGTTGCACCCGCTGTGCCCTGCCTTGTTCACCGCCACCACGTTGTGGATCGATGGATTGTACTTGAACACTACCAACACATTCGACAAATATCGCGTATTAACGAATGGATATTAGCCAATTGAACCGTTAGAACGTATCGAAAAATCGACAATACATTAGTATAGAATTACGTTACCAAGCACATCACCGGCCTTGAAGCGTTTGCCTGTAGGCCAGGCAGAGACGTTGAAGGTCCAGCCTGCGGAGCCTCCAACAGTGTAAGTCGTGGCTGCTGCACTTGCTACTTCGAAGTGGAGAGCGGCAAGTAACATGAACAGGCACAATGTGGCCGCCATTGCTGCTGCACTGCCTCTTCCCTTGGTCGCCATTTCTCTCCTCCTCCTCTGCTTGCTTGCTTGCTAGCTATCTTCAAATGTGGAGAGAAATTAAGCTTCTGAGAGATGGAGTGGGTGGAGTGGATTGAAGGAAGGGGTTGGACCTTTTTAATGAGAGAGTTTTGGCGTGGAAGATCGGTTTTGGGGCAAAGAGTGGGTGATAGGTCCCACGACATTGGAGAAAAAAAATGTACAGACAGCAGGAGATGGGTTTGGGGCAGAGGCGCAGAGCCATTATATTATTAGTTTTTTATTTTTTGCTATATAAGTCGTAAAGGGAAATGATCTCCACAAACGTAACATAGAAGTAAATATTTTTAGCAGCTTGGGTGGGTTGCTGGGGAAATAAGTGGTCCGGGAGCAAACTTTGACTTATTACCCGTTTGGGAAACTGCGGTTTGAAATTCTGAAAAAGATGATACAAATGATTTTAAGAAAATTGAAATATAGAGAAGACATTGATGTGATTATTGGGTTGACCGAGTCAATCTCTCTTTTTTTCTTAAAGAATTATAACTCAGTTGCAAAAACTCGATCAATTTTGGACGGGTAATGAATATGCACCATATACGTGGTCTAGCCCATATTTCACTTCATGATGTACCCATAATGGGCCTTGACGGCCCAAAAGAGAACTAAATGCCATTGTTGTTATGATAGGTAGGGGGCACACGAGGCCCAATCATTTAGGGACTAGTTTGTTAGGATTACAAAATTCAGGTGCTATTTATTTAACTCTTACTGAAAAATCCCCAACTGCGTCCTTCTCAGGCGCGTAAAGCGAACTCTACCGTCCACCTTTCTTCTTCACCGACAGCGATTTTCGCTTCACTTCCACTCCTTCCTACTTTGGCATCGCCGTCTCAACTTCGCAGCCCACAACCATTCGCCTCTCCAGCTCTCTCTCCCCCTTCGAATCCGCGGGATTCCCTCCGTTGGCTGCTCTCCCGCGTCTCTTGTGGACAGCCAGCCATGGAGATAACCTACCGAAGTCGCCTTTTCACCCTCCTCTTTCTCGGGCATTCCTTCTTCTCAGCCCGGGCCTCCATCCACATCTACGACACCCAACCCTTCAGCGAAGTGGGAAATGCTTTCCTTCTCTCCGGAGGCAGCGAAGGCATTGTCGCCTCCTCCGCCGCCGCCGGTCTTCCTCCTTACACTGTCGATTCTTCGTCCTACGCCATTCCGCGATCCATCAATGATGGCCGCTCCTACATCCGGTAATAATTGATTGCGACAGAGACGCTGTTAGTTTGTTTGAGATTATTTATGTTTGCTTGTTCTTCAGTTGTTTCCCTCCTGGTGATGGTGACTGAACCTGAGTGGTTGAATTTGGGATCTGAATTGTGTTGAGATCTCCTGCATTGGTCTTTTGGTTTGGTGGGTAATTGAATCTTCATTGAAGGTTTGTTTAGCTAGATCTGGAAGGAAAGTTAGCGGTTTCAGGCATCTTAAGATTGGGGAAGAGGTTTTTTTAGTTGATGGGTACTGTGTTGCTGAAATCATGATTTTCTTGTTGCATCATCTTAATTGGAGTAAACAGCCTCTCATATGGATCCATGAACTGTGGATGCATTTTGTGTTACCCTGAAGAGTTCAGTAGGATGGTGCTATTATGGTGCATAATTACTGGTAAACAAAACAAGTTACCCTTAAGCAAAAGGAAAGAAATTTATGCCTTTTGGGGATTCATCTCTACCAAACAGAACTGAGTAGCTTGCATGGTTGAATTCTGCATCGCCTTTTGTTGTCAGGTGTCTAAAAGATGTGACTTCTTTTTCAGGTTTGAGAATATTTCTTTCTGGAGGACTAAAGACGCAGCTGATGAGGATCCAGATATGGATCACGACACGGGACTGGTTCAGGTTGTCATTTTTGAGGCTGCTGATCGGAACAGTATTGGTGGTTCTGCGTATGGTGGACAGAGGTCCATCTGTTGCACCCCTGACCTTGCTAAGCTGGAAGGTTGCAAGGAAGGTCGAGTGATTAGGATGCCTTCTGCAACTGACATCAACTGGCCAATAGTTTTGGATGTGAACTTCAGAGGCGACGACTTGTTTACCAAGCTTAAAGATGAGGATGTGTACATCACCAAAACAGGGATGTATAACTTGTTCTTTGTTGCATGCGATTCAAAGCTTAAGGGACTTGTGATGAGTGGGAAAACGATTTGGAAGAATCCCGATGGTTATTTGCCTGGTAGGATGGCACCTCTAAAGAAGTTTTATGTGCTTATGTCTGTTGCATATTTGCTGCTCAGCTTGACTTGGTTCACCCAGTACCTGAGGTTTTGGAAGGATATTTTGCAACTTCAGCATTGCATCACGGCTGTTATAGCATTGGGACTATTTGAGATGGTTCTTTGGTATGCCGAGTATGTGAATTTCAACAGCTTAGGTGTCAGGCCAGTTGCAATCACTACTTGGGTTGTGACCATTGGAGCTGTAAGGAAAACGGTTTCGCGTCTTCTCATACTCTCCGTTTCAATGGGTTATGGTGTTGTGCGCCCAACCCTTGGCGGTCTTACCTCAAAGGTGCTTCTTCTTGGGCTAACTTACTTTTTGGCATCTGAGTTACTGGATATAACCGAGTATGTTGGAACCATTAATGACATATCGGGAAGAGCAAGGCTGCTTCTAGTACTTCCTGCCGCCTTCCTTGATGCATTCTTGATATTGTGGATATTCACTTCTCTTCAGAAAACGTTAGAACAGTTACAGGTACGGCTTCCTCATCTGTCTCTTAAGATACAACCTTCTTTCTCTATTAAGCTATTCGTCACAGCTTATTTTATGTTCTCCCCCTCCCATCTTCATCTGTAAATACACAATGCTTCTACATTTTCCCCTTGAAATTGCTGGATCATGTAAACTAACTCTGATATTATTCCTTGGCCCAGTCGAAGAGAAGCTCTGTCAAGTTGGATATCTATAGGAAATTCTCCAATGCATTAGCCGTTACGGTTATTGCTTCAGTTGTTTGGATAGCTTATGAGGTATGATCCCTTAGCCTGATACAATATTTTTTAGTTCTGTAATTTTTTAATGGACTTGGAAGTTCTGACCTAAAGAGCTTATATTCTAGGTATACTTCAAAGCAACCGATCCATTCAATGAACGTTGGCAAAGTGCCTGGATCATCACTGCGTTCTGGGACCTTCTTACACTAGTACTGCTCTGTGTCATTTGCTATCTGTGGGCTCCATCTCAAAACTCTCAAAGGTACGATAATGATCCAGACTCTTACAGAATACAAGTCTTCCATCTGGTAGCAGAGTGTTATCTCGTATCCGATATCATGTCTTTGCATCATGTACTGACCCCCCGATTCAAACAATGGTCAGATATGCTTACTCAGAGGAGGCAGGAGAAGAATCTGACGAGGAAGCTCAGTCTCTAACCAGGGGAATGCCGGATGGCGATATAAGTTTAGTGGAAAGCAAAGAGAAGAATGGTAACCACCACATAAATGCCTTTGATGAGGAAGATGTGCTGGAAGAAGATAAGAGAGAATGAATGATCAAAATTATACACCATTCTTTTGCCTTCAATTACACCTAGGCAATCCTCTTGAAGCCATCTTTCCACTTGAATCTGCCAAAAGCCCCCGATAGAGAACTGTTCAATAGTATCTATCACTATTCTGTAGCAGACGGTACCCACCCCTTCCATCTCCGTGTACCATCATGTTTGTTGTACTTGTACTCCAATCTTCTGAGCTGGGATTTGGGAGAGTTGCCCATTCTGTAAATAACCTAAATATCAGCATTCTGAGATGGGGGTATTCTGCTCTGAAAATCATCTGTAAAAGCTCCAGAGGTTCATCTCCCCCCCCCCCCCCCCCCCCCCCCCCCCCTGTTGGATTGTACCATTTTGTCACCTAGCAGCATTGTACTGTGTTCGTCGCATCATTGTTTCACCAATCATCTTAGCAGATTGTTATTCCATCCACTTCATAGATCTGCAAGAAATGTGGTATGTTTGCACCATTCAATTCAATGCAATCCTCCACCAACATTCATCTGCTAAAAACTAGATACAGGCAACATATTTTTTGAATTCCAGTTACCTAACTAATCAGCAGATTTACAGATTTCTACAATCAGCAGATTTACAGATTTCTACTTCAAGCGTTCTGAAATTCGGAGCGATTCAATTGCTTTACTTGGCAAATCCTCCATCATCCTATGTGTGTGATTTTGATGGTCTTATTTTTGGTGAATTATGGAGTGATCAAATCGCTTTAATCGATAGATTTTTTTATCATTGTTTAATTTTGATGGTTCTTGTTTTGTAATTGAGTTAGGTCGATATCTGCGAATCTAATCGGATTGATGACATGGATTAGAATGGCCCTTACATATGTCTTTTGGCTGTGAAAACAAATCTTCAAATCATCTATTTTGAACTTTTGTACGAATATTGGGCGGGAAAATAAAACAAAAGAGTGATTCATCAGACGCTGAAACTCTACTTTCTCAGTGAGAAACTGAGAATTCAGAACCGCCCAGGGAAAGAGAGAAGCAGGACACAGGCGGAGAGAAACCAGAGAGAGATTTTGACCGACGCCGGGGGAAATGAGAGGTCCTCGCCGTGGGCAGAAGGATTCCTTCATCCCACAGCCGGCACAAGACCACCGCCACCGCCAGTTCCCCTACAGCAACGCCTCCCGCGACTCCGACGCCAGCTTCGCCAGCAGCCGCCCGTCCTCCGTCGGCGTAGGCCTTCCGTCCGTCGCTCTGGTCGATACCTACAAAGACCGATCCCGCCAGGCGGAGACCCTTCGCGCTATCAACCACTATCTCTCCTCCAAATCCTCGCCCTCGCTTCCGACCAACCAAACCCCCTCCAGCAAACAGATCAAGGAAACCCTAAAATTCCTGCTTACGAATCTCGGTTGCCCGGTCGATAAGGTCGAAGACGATCTCTTGAGCATTCTCAAAGTCCTCGGATGCCCAATCAAGATCAACGGGTCGACGCTCCGCGCCCCCAACACTCCTCACAATTTCCCTTCTTTCCTCGCCCTAATGCACTGGCTGGTTGACATTGCCGCGTGTAATGAGCAGCTCGCCAAGAAGTCAGGTCGGTCTCTTGAAAGTGACATGTTTACTTACGCCTTCGACAGTTACTTGAACTACATGACCGGCGAAGACAATGAGGTGGAGGCGTTGGATGCGGAATTCACAGCCAGGTTGGAGGAGGAGAAGAACGGATTCAAGGAAGGGATTGCGTATTTGGAGAATGAGTGTAATGAATTAGCTGCCGTGGCGGAGAGGTTGAAGACTGAGCCCACGAGAAGGGAGAAATTGGAGACTGAGAAGAATGTCCTGGAACAGGATGTGGGAAAGTACCATGTTATGATGGGGGAGCTCAAGCAGAGAATCGAGAGCACGGAGAAGCTATTGGAGGACAAGCGGGCTGCCATACTGGCCAAAGTTGAGGAGATAGAAAGGTTCAATGCTGAGAATGAGGAGTTGAAGAAACAGGTGGAGAGCCAGAGCTTCAATATCAGGGATGCTGAACGGATGAGGAGGGATCTGCAGGCGGTGGAGAGAGATATTGCGGAGGCGGAAACTGATAGGAACGCCTGGGAGGAGAAGATATGGGACCTTGAAGCAACGATTGGGCAAAAGTTCAAGGAGCTTGAGGTGATGGCCATGAATTGTAACCAGGAGGCTAGGAGGTTTGCTACTTGGACTTTTTCCCATTCTGTGATATGGGTACTTGTTACTCGATATCTTCATGTGAACCGAATCTCTTCATGTTTGCTTAAGTTTTTACTGTTTGTGCATAACAATGTCATGGGAATTGGGAAGTACAGTCTACTATTTCACATGGTGGCAGCTTCCTCCTTGTCGACTGCTAGGCTTTAGATGTAATCTATTGCCTGTTCTTGAAGCAGATACAGGTTTCTGGTAACTCAACAACACAGCAAAAAATTTCACTGTAGCTCTTACCTAATCATACAATATTTGACATTAAGGGTGGTCAGGATCCTGTGATTGTTAGCATATCTGTGTTGTGAGAACATGTGCTTTGAAATAAGTGGATCATGATAAAGGAGTTGATTGTTAGGATGAGCCGTTTGCATGTTGCGATGATCAACTAGAAAATAAAAATGACTCTTTTGCATTAGGGGCCACTTTTTGAGATGAGCATGGATAAAACTGAAATTATGAACAGAGATCTGAAATGGTTTGGGGTAGAAGTAAGTTAATGTAGTTTCTTATGAGTCTAGTCTGTGTAGCATTTTTCATTAACGTTTGCCACTTTCTTGTTGCTTTCTATTTCTTTTCTTTCTGATGGGAGTGATGTTGTGCTTGTGATTCTAGATTGAAGCTTGAGAACATTTTTCAGCACGGCTTGAATGCCAACGGTTCCACACCTGCTGAAGTAATGGGGATCGACTGCAAGTCTACGCTTAAACCTAGACTAAATTCCCTTGCTGATGGTCTAAAGAATAGCTTTGTGTTAAAGCTGGAGGAGAAGATGTCGCTTCAGCAACAATCATCAGAAATGGCAACTAAGATTGACATCAAAAGAAACGATCTTTCCCAGATCCAGTCTCAGATTGATGAAGTAAGTGCATCATACTCGGAGCTTCTAACTGTAGGTGAAAGTTCATTGTTCTTATTCATTTTGTCTGCCATGTCCTAGAAAGCTAAAAAGGCATGAACCTTGCATGCGCATTGCCACTTGTGACTTGACAAAGGTAGCGAAACATCTGTTGGAAGTGGAAGTAAGAGATAATCAGTTGTGTTGCCTAGGTACCATTTGATTGGAGAACAGTGATACTTATAGAGAATATTAGACACTTCCCACTTCTTGATGTTTACAAAATCAGTAGTTAGGAGCAGAAAGCTAATTGTTAGAGTCTGTTTGGATTGTTTAAAAGGTTAATAACTTTGCAAACTTGATGGAATTCGAACTCCTCTTGATACTGAGACTTGGGAACTTCGTCATGTTATCAATCACGTGCCTGTGCAGTGACCATAAGTTCTTACTAATCAGGAGATGGTTAAGACAGTCGGATCGTTTTAGTTGTGATCGTGAATTGAACATGAACATGTTTTGGTTAGATGGAAGCTCAGCTGAATCATACCAAGACAGAAATTGAGGATTACCTGAGCAAATGTGCATTGGAAACAAAAAGCATGATGGAAACCATCACAAACGAGGCCCATACCTTGGTGTTGTTGGAAAAAGAAGCAGCAGCTATTCTACAGGTACATTCTTTTCCCATCTCCCATATCTTTTTAAATGGCTGGTAGATCCGAGAGCAGAATACTCACTGTACAAATTGTTAGATCTCCAATCTGGGCATTACAGCGAATCCCCTTAATGTTTTCTAAGTATGTGTTTCTAATGTATGCTTCTTGGTAATTAAAAAAAAAAAAGGATAAGAAGGTGAAGTTAGGAGAAACTATCAAACAAAGTGAAGAACAGGTGCAAGTGAAAGCTCGCCAACTGTTCACCCTGGTGGATTCAATCTCAAACTGCAAGGAGCACACTGACTCCTCTATCTCTCGCATGAAGAACAAGCTTGCAGAAACACAAGCTGCTGTCTCAGATGCCAGCAGTAACGTTTTACTCCAACTGGGTACCAATTCTGCAGCCCGCTAAGATGGGTCTATAAGGAAGATCACTAAGGGCAGAATCTTCGCGCCTTTCGGCATATTTCTTCTCCGTTCCGTTGCTGCTTTTTCTTGCAATGATCTCCATTCTAGCTAATATACATTACGCTGTATATAACATCCTCGTAAGATGAAATGTTAATAAACTGTGATGAAAGCCTTTCGAGCGTTGAGTGGTGGTAGCTAAAGCTATGGGTCTGAAGTTCAGCTTGTATTTGATCAATTTATCCATGTTATGTTTGAATGATTGATTTATTCGTAGTAAGCTCATAATCAGTAGAACTTAAATTCAAAATTAAATAAGATAGTTCTGCAGTCTCTTGATGGAACTTGTGGAGCTTGCTGATAGTATCAACCGTACTATTTAACTTGCCTTCATTTTTCACTCATATGGCTGTGAACAATCCCCTGTGGAAAGGATTATGGTATCCACGTCCAAACAACCACCTAACTTCGTTATGGATCAAATGGATTAACCATGAATGAATATACTTAATCTGAGTCAACATACAAGTAGGGAGGGTTGGTCGCCAAAGGTAACATATCCTGACTGGTAGGAGAGGTGGACTTGGGATTGCGAGGTCCTCGGTTCGAACCTCACCGCCATCGTGGTGTTCCCGGAGGCACCTGGGCCCGGCCGAAGGTCGCGAAAATGGGCAGCCCGCCCACCGGTTTAGCCCGACTACGGCATCACTGAAGTGGTGACCGTGGAGGGTGTTCCGGTTTATCAAAAAAAAAAAAAAAAAGTAGGGAGGGTTGGTCAGCCGCTAAACCCATTCGAATTTACAAAATTATAACTCATCCAATATGTGTTTGGGGAATATAATGGTGGGTGTGAGTTATTTTTTTGTGACCCATAAAATTGGGGTGGATGATGGATGGGTGATAGGTCATTGGCCTACATAACCACCTGATATTTTTTTAAAGATAAAAACCCACCTAATATATTGTGTCTCTAATATACATTCTGTAATAATACACTTCTATTTTTTTTCTATCTAAAAATATTAATCGTGATTGATTCAATTAATCAATTAAATGATAATTGTTTTATAAATTTTGTTTGACTTACAACCTAATCATAGGTAAATTATTTGAAAAAATATCATAAATATCTAGAAAATATTTTTATTTGTTAATGAGATGTTAACATTATATTATGTAATGAAGTGCGCTTAATGATTATCGATTTTCATCAAATTTTAATTTTGATATTCAATTAGCTTACTATAGGGCAGCTAGAGATGGCGTCGTTTTGGAAAAATTAGCTACAATTCTTTTAATTCGTAGTCTACTAGTGCAATTAAGTGCGACTTCATTCAGTTAATCACGCGTCACGTCGATTTATCGTGCATATTTTGTCCAAGTGTCACTTAGGCATTATGAACGCTTAATTGTCTGCCTAGAACTTAGACAAGGCGTTTTGTCATTGTCCAATGCCTAGGCACACCTAGGTGTATGCGGAATTATGTCTTTTTAAACCCTGCCCACAATTAAAAAAAATTAACCCGTCAAAATTGTCAAACTCGCGCACTATCCGCTAATTGCCATGATCCACCCAACACATCCACAATAATACAAATAGACGGGTATGTCATTTTTTCATCACCCACCAAAACTTTCTATGAGTTTAAGTATAAAAATCATCCAACAACACATTCCCCATCGTACATCCTACGAACAATCACAACTCTCGTCCCAGTAGGAAACCTCATAGGAATATCTCCATGCTTTTAGTGCTTGCCTCCATGATCATGTTGACAGAATGACACGTTAGAGGTCCCATTTGCCTGCTTCCAACATATATAACTCATTCTCCTCACCTGTTGTTGTTACATAATTTGGTTGTACTTGATCTTTAATGCATTTGTATTGTGATTTTTACAATGTCTCTTTGTGATATTGGAGAAAATTAAATTTTAATAGAGGATAAATTTGAGGTGAGGGTATGTCTATGGTGATAACTTGCAAAAAATGGTCCATCTCTTTCACAAGACAGTCGACCATGTTCCAACAAAATGGTATGCTTCTTTCACAAAGTTGATGGTATTTTCTTGGAAGAGTGGTCTACCGCTTCCACCAAATGGTTCATCGCTTAAGGCAAGCGGTCGATTTGATGACACTTACTTTCAACTTACACCCCCCTTATTCTCGGGGACTAAAACGGAACCCAATTTGTCTTTTTAATTTTGATTATTGCAACTAATTGTTGGTAAGTGGAACATAATGAGGGTTAAGTTATTAGTCAATTTGGCATGCAATTAAGAGTGGGTGATGATTTTGTCTCTCTCGCCAAACATTGATTGAGTTACGAGTTGGGATTTAGTCACATACGGTCAAATAGAGCAGAGTTGTCAGTATCTCTGTCCAATAGTTCCCGCGCTTTTATTTTGGGCTTATAATACGAGCCCTAACGACCTATTGGTTAATGTTGGATTGTGGGCTTTATAATACGGGCTCTCGCAACCTAGTGACTAATGTTGGATTGTGGGCTTTATATACTAAAACAATGTAATCATTTCCATTCATTACCCTTTACCTCCCGTTGTTACTTTTATCGGATTGCTCATCAATGGACATGATTAAAGACAGGTTACTGGATCACTCATTGTATATTAAGTGTTTAAGTGGTTCGCTGAGATTAAATTTTTTCGTAAACGTTATTGTTTTCATTGTTCACACATGTAGCTGCCAAATCGAATTCATAGAAAATTTCCTATATTCTCGCTACACCCATAACTGCGGATGATCTCAAAAATGCCTTGATTAGTTGCTAGAAACAGGGAAGATCGTCTCTCTACCCCTCTGCATCCATCAACCATCATCCCTGAAAAAAGATGGAGGTTGACAAAAAATAGACAGAACACAAAAAGGAAACCAGAAAGAACAAGTAACAGACAATAAACAGCAAAACCAAAAACAGAATTAAGGGAGGGACTCCTACGGGAAAAGGAAGAAGGAAGAAAAGGGAGAAGATTGATACCCATCAACCTTTTTCTCCCTTCTCTTCCCCCTTCCCTTCCCTCCTTTCAGCCCACCATTTCCAAACAACAAAGAAGGTGAAGAATTTCCCATCATTTCAAAAGAACAGAGAAGATAAACAAGAACATAGAGATTGACAAACAATACACAGACAAAATGGGACCAAGCAAGTTACGACGAGCCGTGGGAGCGGTGAAGGATCAGGCGAGCATAAGCCTAGCCAAGGTGAACAACAGCAGCTCTCTCTCGGACCTGGAGGTCGCGATCGTGAAGGCCACACGCCACGAGGAGTACCCCGCCGAAGAGCGACATATCAGGGAGATCCTCAGCCTGACATCCTACTCGCGCTCCTACATCAGCGCATGTGTCAGCACGCTCTCGAGGCGGCTGAACAAGACCAAGAACTGGACCGTGGCCCTCAAGACTCTGATGCTGATCCAGCGACTTCTCAATGAAGGGGACCCGGCATACGAGCAGGAGATCTTCTTCGCCACGAGGAGGGGCACGCGCATCCTCAACCTCTCCGACTTCGTGGATGCCAGGTCCGAGTCGTGGGACTACTCTGCATTCGTGAGGACGTACGCAATGTACCTGGACGAGAAGCTCGAGTTCAGGATGCTCGGTAGGCGAGGAAAGAGGAGCGCCTTTGCGATGGAGGATGACGAGGAGGAGGTGGAGGAGGAAGGCAGCAGCCACCACCGCAGAAGAAGAGGCCGTGGTGGTAGTGCTGGTGGAAGCAGCGGTGGTGGTGGAGGTGGTGGTGTCAAAGCCACGCCGCTTCGTGAAGCTAAGAATGAGAAACTGTTCTCCAGGGTTCAGCATTTGCTGCATTTGCTCGAGCGCTTCCTTGCTTGCCGCCCTACAGGTTCGTTGTAATGCAGCAAAGAGGCTTTTGTTTATAATGCAGCAGCAAAGCATCATCTCATCTTATATATGAATGCAAATATATAGGTAATGCAAGGCATGACAGGGTTGTACAGGTGGCTCTGTACCCGATTGTGAAAGAGAGCTTCAACTTGTACTACGACATCACCGATATCCTTGCCGTGTTGATCGACCGCTTCATGGACTTGGATCTCCCGGAGGCCGTGAAGATCTACGAGATCTTCTGTCGTGTCGCCAAGCAGTTTGACGAGCTCGAATCGTTCTACAGCTGGTGCAAGACTGCTGCAATTGCTCGGACCTCAGAGTACCCTGAAATCGAGCGCATCTCGCACAAGAAACTCGAGCTCATGGACGACTTCCTCCGCGACAAATCCGTCCTGTCGCAAACGAGGAGAAGTCCCGACGCTGAGTCAGTGGAGGATAACGAGGAGTTCAAGGATGCTGAGGAGGCGGGCGAGGAAGACATGAACACCATCAAGGCGTTGCCTGCTCCAGAGGAAAGTTATGCTGCCCCTGTGGTGGAAGAGGTGAAGGAAGAAGAAGAGGTGAAGCCGGAGGTTGCTGTCCAACAAGAGGCTGATCTGTTGAATCTAGGACAGGATGCAATGTCGAGCGACGATCATGCGAATCAGCTAGCTTTAGCTTTGTTTGATGGGGCTCCTCCAGTCGCAGCCAACTCCACGAGTACTCCTGCCCTAACGTGGGAAGCATTCAACGATGAGGCTGACTGGGAAACTGCTCTGGTTCAATCAGTAAGCAGTTTAGCTGTTCAGAGGCCTGCACTGCCGGGAGGCTTCGACATGACGTTGCTCGATGGGATGTATCAGCAAGGAGCAACTACGTCAGCAATGTCTGGCGTGGCTGGCTACGGTACAGTAAGTGGAAGTGCTAGCAGTGTTGCTCTTGGCTCAGCTGGAAGACCTGCTATGCTAGCATTGCCTGCTCCTCCGACATCAATGATGAACACCTCCGGTGGGTTTTCAGACCCGTTTGCAGCCTCAATTGCAGTGCCACCACCGCACTATGTGCAAATGTCGGAGATGGAGAAGAAGCAGCACCTGTTGATGGAGGAGCAACTGATGTGGCAACAATATGCAGCAAATGGTATGCAAGGACACGTTGGGTATGGAAGGGTACAGCACAATACATACAACATGGGGGGATACACACATGGTTACTAATCTTAACCAGTTTGTTTGAATAGGTCTTTTTTCTTGTACTCTATCAAATCTTTCTTTTCCCCCCTCATCTCTTGTTCTTTTCCTGGGAAGGAAACCTTCCCCCTACAATTGTAAAGCATACAACTTTCGCAACAAAATAGCTCGACACTTTTGTTCAAGTCCTAACAATCTAATGATACATGCCAAAAATGGAATCACAGCACCCGATTTTCAGTCAAAGGTGCAGAGTGAGTGTGTACTAGACATACTTGCCTCTGTATTTAGGTTTGAGATCTCTAAGTGGTTTGGTATCTCCGGACACAGTGAGTTGATCAGCTGGAGTGAAAACAGAGGAATGAATATTGCCATCTTCTAGCCACTTGACGTGGTTTTCTCGAAACTCTGTGTGCTTTACCCTAGCTGCCTCGGCTATCTCCTCTGTGTAAGGGCGTCTCTTGACCATGGTTAGTAAAACCCGACTATAACGTGAGCTCAGGATCTGCTCCGAAGATGAAATCAGTTCAAAACAAGGGTGCTCTGGGAAGACGGTATTGCCTACATTAGCTTCATCTTCTCGGAGCACAGGGAAGAAGTAGACTAGCCTGCCACCGATCACAAGCATCCTTGCAGCAAGGTCTAGCAAATCGTGTACACATTCAACTAAGCTGTATGGTGCAGTTGAAGGTATGTGGTCTGTTCTCTTGTCATCAGGAACCGTGTATGGTCCCACAACTCCCTTCAGCAGCTTTCTGCCACCTGACTTTCGTCCACCAGCACGGACTCCATATGGTGGGTCGCAGATTATAGCATCGAAAACCTTATCAAAAGCCAAACATAAAAAGTCAGAACATAAGACGACACTAGGAAACAGCCTTGAAAAATTTACCAGTCAAAGGGAATCATTGACAATCATTGGGAAATTGTCTAAGTCTCATTTAGCTGCCTATAGAGCTCTTGTACTACATAATCCCCAGAGGAAAAAGGAAGGAGAGAACATAGGTCTCTCTGATGCAGAAGGTCCATACTAGATCCGGGGAATTCTAGTTAATATTCAAAAAGGAGATGAGAATAACCTCTTTCCTGTAGGGCTTCATTCAAATAACTTTCTAAAAGGTTACAACCTTACAAGCATGTGCATGACTGGAATAACCATTTCGATGCAATATAAACATCACATCTGACCTATTCTAAAAACTTTGCAACCACTAGTCATTTATACAAAATATTTTTAGACAAAGTTATCCAGCCTAGTTTTCATTATTCTCTGGCAGACTTAAATTCAAATACAATGCAGGTTAAAGAAAACTATGCACATGAAGGAAGAAAATCCCAGAAAAAATATTTACCTCTTTCAATCCAGGACGCCAAGGAGGAAGGTTATTATCAGCCCGTAGAAGGCCAACAGGCATAGGCAGTCCATACTGCATAAATGATTAAATGCAAATTAAATTAGCATCAGTTTGCGTATCAAAACTATATACCTGAGATTATGAGGAGGTATTACTGCAGCTCTCTGCATAAGAATCTGGATTTGGAAGCTTCTTCTTTTTGCAGCATGTTGCATAGAAAGTACCTTAAAGAAGGAAAATCCATAATTACCTGCTTGAAATTGCTCCAAACATTGCGGTCAGGGCCACGTCCATCTCGAACTACTCTAATATCAATGTCAGCACCCTGCAACATTTAATGATGTGCAAAGAAGAGGATTACACATCCAGAATGCTGATGTCCACCCAAAGCAAAAAAAGTTAAGGTAAGGAAACACAAACCATTGTCATTGCTCCGAAATGAGCAGCACCAATCAGAATGCTGCCAGTCCCAACAAAAGGGTCATAGACAAGTTTCCCAGGCTTGACTAGCGCTTGATTGGCCATCAAAAAAGCCATTTCTGCGTCCATTGCTGTTGGGCCAAGATACTTTCGGCTTTTTAGCTGGTATGTGGGAATTAGCGTCCTGTCAGAACCACCTATCTCACGGCCAAAAAATATTCTTTTTTGAACAACTGGTGGCAGTCCATTGTTACCCCCATGGTCATCAGTCTCCATGAGCCAGAACTTATGATCTGGATGTTTTAGGTTAACTCGACCCTGTACAGACATGAATCATAAACCCTCATAAGACACTTCCACATTATCTATCAGTTCTTTAGTGTCAAATGTCAATAATGAACGATGTGGCTATTTAAGTAGTCTTAGAAGCTCTGTCGTCCAAATCATAATGATGGACCAGCAATAATTGTGTTATAAACGCGCTGCTACGGATCGGGAAATCGCCGGAATCGACAAAGCAAGAATACGAGAGCGAGAATCGAAAGACACAGACACACGATTTACGTGGTTCACTAACACGATGTGTGTTAGCTAGTCCACGGGCGAGAGAGAGCCAGTTTCACTATATCGAGGAGATTACAGATTACAGAGGAGTATGATCGTAGCGGCTGATAATCCGATTCAAGTCATATCAACAAATTGATACAGACTTAGCATCTAAAGAAGGAGCATACCTCGAAAGGAATGTAAGCAAGTTGATGAATACGGTCATTCTGCTCCTCAAAGCTCATCACCTTCCCAAAGCTGTCTACGGTGATCCTAAAAGTACTTTCAGAACTCAAGTATGGTGACTTTCGCTCATCCGGGTAGCTCTTTATCGCCTGTTCCAATTCTTCCAGTGTGCTTCCTTCGCCCCACAGCTCATACATTCCTTTCACTAATAAACCTGAAAGTGCCACAATTCCGATCTGAATCAGCAAAAGCTTCCAGAAACTCTCCTAACAGAGCAATTACAGTTAAATTCGTTGCACTCACTTATGCTTTCCCAACACAAAGGACGCAACTTTTCGATTAAATAACCCAACCAATTTAGAAAGCACAGTATAAAAACAAAACAGAACAGGAACTGAAGCATCATGGTCAAGCAACTGAAGAAGAAGACGAACAAAAATGTGAGGAGAGAATAAGAGTGAAGAGAAGACAGACTTCGATTGGCGATGTCTCGGGCGACGTCATCAGAAGACAGATTGACGAAATGGAAAGGAGAATCAGGATGGTGATCTTCGGGAACCCTCCATTTCAGAGGCTCGTTGCTTTTGTTGGGCTGGAAGAGCTCCGCAAGAGCCTCGACTTCTGGTCGCCTGTAATCCAACAGTCTATGGAAGAAAACGCAAAGATACCACATACTTTTCCCCTGTTTTTCTTCTTCTCCTTCTGCTGCTGCTCGTCTCCTTCTTTCAGTTCCAGCTCGAGCAGTGTCAAAAGCAGACCTCAAAGACGCTGCGACGGACTAATAACCTTCTTACGCCGCCGATGGAGCAAAACCCTAAAGCCCTTGGAGATCGGTAACATCGGAAAACGACTGCAGTTTCGAACCCCGCCAAAAGCTCTGTTTCGTATTAACTTAACAAGTAAAAATACGTTTTTAAGTTTAACCACTTATTTGGCTAGCAACACATGGTTTACCTTACTTCACACTAGGTGAAAGTTTAGGCTCGTGTTAGTTTATGTTGGTACTGGGCTGTCGTTGAGAGAGCACATGATTACCTCACTTTCCGTTCGACGGAAGTCTACGTTTTCTTGTTATGTCTTCTCATCATGTGAAAGATCAGGTTCATGTTAGTTAAGCTGAATTCGAGACCTCATTTCACAAGAAAAGTAACAAGAATATTGTACAATGTATTAAATGAGCATGTTTATTTATCCAATAATGCTTTAATGAATTATTGATCACGAGTAAAACAAAACTATGAGTAAGATTAACCCTACGTTTGCACTCAAGCATTGGAGGAGCACTAGATTCATGTCCACCTTTGTTGTAATCAACTGTACTTCCATTGTTTCGATTTAGAATTAAAGTGCCCCAATTTGTAAAAAAAAAAAAAAGATTTAATACTCAATGCATGACAACATAATGACTTTTGGCTCCAGAGGACTTTCGCTTGATGAATTTAATTCAGTAGTTTAGTAGGACATCATACTTGATATGATTTTATGATTGAATATTTATTATGCCTAAATGTTTCAATGTATATTAACCTTAATTTTGTTTGATAGAACGTTTTGTTTATGTTATTTAATATATTTAACTTTTATTCATTATCACTTATCAAGGACATTTTGGTAAGTAGTATCGGGCTAGGACGGTATATCGAGTCGTGGTCTAAGAACTCGTTGGTTATATATAGAGGGGTTTTTTTGTTAAGTTTGTATAATATGTGGACTTATTTAGCTAGGAGTACAAAATTATTGCAAAACCAGGGACCAGGGTGGGCGGAAGTGCGAGTGAGCGCACCATAAAAGAAAGGATTGGTAGTCGTCGCACGGAACCAGAGAGCTGGAATCCCAAACCACTTTGAACATTTTTAATAAAAGAAGAACAAGGAGAGAAAAGAAAAAAAAAAACAGTGAATCATTAGAAATCCGTGAAAATTTCCCAGTAAACCCTAACGCCAAGCCGAGGAGGAGGAGGAAGAAGAAGTTCGAGGAGAGAGCAAAGCAGGCAACGGTTTGAAAGACTACTAGACATTGAGAAACCTACTTCTCTCTGATGCGCCAACGCTGGCGCATGATCGGTTTCGCAGCCGCCGTCCGCTCTGGTTGGTTCGGTGAGTTTTTGTTTTTTATTTATTCCGTTCGCTTCTTGTGGCGGTCTCGTTCCGTCCGACGGCTGTAGTGTTGACGGCATCTTGTTTTCGCTTTCATCTGGCTTGTTAGTTTTTCCCGGGCGGAATGTGGCTCTTGTGATTTGAATTGAGAGGCCATTCTTTCGGGGGCAAACTACCTGCATGGCGTCCAAAGGTCCGAAGTCCAAGCTCGATCATGAAACCAGAGCTCGGCGCCAAAAGGTGTACACTCCCTTTCCGTTTTCTCTTCCCATTTGTTGTCCCTTTTTGGTTCTATCATTGCTGAACTGTTGACGGATTCCGGGGATGTTGCTGTTTTGAGTTAGAATAAGCTGCTCTCTTTGGTTGTTTGTGCCAATGTGATGAACATTTCTTTGAGCTGTAATATCTGAGTTCCTTGAGTGGCCGAGGTTTTGATATCTGATCCCCTGGAGCTACTGTGTTGCTCTTGCCTAGTAAGAACACAGGCAGTGGCTTATATGGGAATATGCAAAATGTGTGATAGATATCTTGCTAGTCCTGATCTATAGATGAACGTGGAACCCTTCAATAGTTTCTATTGTTAGAGATGTACTGTTCGCAGTGGTTGGTGAATCAGGGGCTTAAATTGTAGGGTTGCGTACTTCTCCTGGATTAAAGTACTATGAGAGTCTAAACCTGTTCAAATTTACAGTATACCAATTTGGTAGCAGCGCCTCTTTCTGTTTTGATTTAGAATAAGCAGCTCTCTATGGTTGTTTGTGCCTAACGTGACGAGCCTCAACAGCTGGTTAGGCTCATAGTACGCCAGTTTTGTGGCATCAGTAATGTTGAGTGTGTGGCATCTTGGAGCTGGAGAGAAATGTGGGATACTGTGAATTGTTCTCTTAGTTGTTTCTGAAAATGATGTGAATTACTGATACAATTATTTCTCAAGGCGCTTGAGGCTCCCAAGGAACCTCCCCGCCCAAAAGCTCATTGGGACCATGTTCTCGAAGAAATGGCCTGGCTGTCAAAGGTAACTCACTTGTCATGCTGTATGATAAAGACATAAGATCGTTATCTTTCATCCCACCACTAAATATGTGCTGGTCCTATTGCAGGACTTCGAGTCTGAGCGAAAATGGAAATTAGCACAGGCAAAGAAGGTTGCTTTAAGAGCCAGCAAAGGCATGCTGGATCAGGCTACCCGTGGAGAAAAGAAATTGAAGGTTGTGGTTCTTTTTACCAGTTAAGATTTTTAGGGAAAAAGTAATTTGGAGAGCAACACAGATTCATAGTGAAGTAGCATAAGTTAGATGTGAAGCTGAACTCAGTTGCAAGTATGCTAAAGTAATTTTTGCATTTCGACCAGGAAGAAGAGCATCGGATGCGGAAAGTTGCACTTAATATTTCAAAGGATGTGAAGAAGTTCTGGATCAAAATAGAGAAATTGGCAAGTTCTGATATTCAGTCATTTTTATCTTCACGATCTCCCGTAGTCTCACAAATTATTTGGAAACTCTTATGAAATTGGCTATTCGTTTTTCCAGGTACTTTATAAGCATCAGATGGAACTTGATGAGAAAAAGAAAAAGGCCCTAGACAAGCAGCTTGAGTTTCTTCTGGGGCAAACTGAGAGGTTCGACTTATCCAGTGGATTTTACTTCACCATTGCCTAAGCTTGCTCTTCAGGTGTTTCTGAATGACTGATTTTCTGGGGGCCATTTTAGGTACTCAACAATGTTAGCAGAAAATCTTGCGGACAAACCTTCACAGCTGTCACTGCTGGATGAATCACGTGTTCCAACTGTAAAGCCGGAGAATGTTACTCAGACACCCTTAAACACAAATGAGGGTTAGTTGGTGGTTAAATTTAAAAATAGCATCATGCAAAAGCGGCATTTGTTTTGATTAAGATTTTCAAATGTTCCAGAGTGTCAATTGGATGATGCTGAAGATGGTGATGGTGATTATGATGTACATTCAGAAGATAATTCTGTAAGACCTTTTTCCCTTCTATTCTTTTTGTTTTTATTTGTATGGTTGTTTCTTGTTAGATAGAGAATTCTAACAATTGTTAATAGAACAGTTTGATGCATATCTATATATGATTGTATTAGACTATTAGTTTGAATGGTAGAGATAAGAGAATCACGAAGAAGCAAAGAGGCGGTCGAATTTAGCATAATAGTATTCTGAAAGCCTGTTTTCAAGCCCATAACTTTATGAGGAAAAGTGAAAACTAAAGTGTTGACAGATTCATGGTTGCTTCTATGACACTAGTACCAAAAAGTATGCCACAAGCACTGAGACATTATTCATGGAGAGCCCTTAATGTAGTAGTTGACAGTTCTGACAGTTTTCTCCACGCGACCTAATAGTAAATGAGGCTTTTATTTAGGTAGTAAATGGGTGCTTGCCTTGTTACGTATACTCTCTTTTGTATACTTGATGTTATTTTGGGGAATGGTAGTGGTTGCGAACTTTCTGTAGGATAGGTTTAGCTGTCCTAAGTTGGCTGCCTTCCTCTTGGGTTTGTTGTTAAACAGAGACTGAAGGTGGCTATTGATGATCAACACTAAATTTGTAATTCAAAGACATTAGTTACCTGTGATCTGGCAACTGTGTGAGGAGAAATATTGTACTGGTGGCGGAATTGAAGCTGTTCAGTAACCGTGTGTGATAATGAACAGTATTCCATGGGCATCACTACTGTTGGCTGTGATGAAAAAGAATGGAAACAATAGTGCAGATGAGAAGACACTCCCAAACACAAACATACACACTTATGCTTATATAAAGGCAACAATTGAACTGTAAAATCTACGGCAAGGACATTGTATCAGAGTTTCACCTACCAATACTGCTCAACCAGACAGCGATTATAGCTATCAATGCCTTAATGCCGCCACCATTATTGGCCATCAGTTATCAACTCTCAGTTGTTAATCAGTTGGAAGCTGTCTCTAGCAGAAGTATTAATATATAAATCGAAGTTGTCTATATTTTTGTAGAAAGATATATACATGCATGACCGGCCTGCAGTTCAGTATGTGATTCTAATCAGAAAAACTTCCTTGGAGGAAACTGTTATATGTGTAGCTTAGTATAAGCATAAGGCACAGAAGTGAAAGTTTGCTTAATTTGAGGGTTATCTGATATCATGCGACCCTAAGTTGTCTTGAAATCCATTTTTCTTTTATCATGTGTCTTTTGTATTCCATTGTTCATGTCTGTCAAACTCATCTGCAACAGCGTGACATCAGCTAGAAAAATATCAGAGACTCATCCTGTTGGTCATGCATTTTGTTCAGAGAAAAATCATTTGGAAACAAGTGGATCATGTTTCATGTTCTTTCAGGAAGACGATGAGCGTACTATTGAAGAAGATGAGGCACTTATTACAGAAGAAGAACGCCAAGAAGAATTGGTAGCTTTGCAAAATGAAGTTGATCTTCCACTTGAGGAGCTACTAAAGCTTTATACTGCAGATGAAGGTAAATTGGCAAGCAGTCATTAAACTAGGCAAATCATCCAGTATTGACCTGGGCCCCATTTGTGTTGTCCATATATGGTTGCTGTGAATTCGGCAGTGGGTATGTGCTTCCACCCATTGGTCTTTCTTCTTTGATCTTTTTCCTGTACCTTTGGATATAGATGCTGCCGGTGGAAGCGAAAGCAATGATGGTGAGGACGAGAATCGCTCCTTGTCTGCTCTGAAAGGGAAAGATGAGGGTGAGCTTAAAAGGATGTTGCTTGTCATGCTTATTGGCCATTTGATTGTTGCTGACGCTAGAGTTTTGAACCTCTCAGGTGACAAGATGGATATTTCTTTTGCTGATGGAAGTGATGCATGCAGCTTACCTACTGTTACTGGTCGTCGTTGTGTAAGTTGTATGTGTTTATGGTTGTTGCTGTTGAAATTCACTGGTCATTTAGAGAGAGTTAAATGTAATATATTACCTCTATCTACAGTTGGAGACTGATGCTGCATTGTCCAGATCAGACAATAATCTTGTAGAGCTTGATTCGGGTGATACTAGAAATCATTCTAGTATTTCTTGTGGCCCAGGCAAAGGATATGACTTCAATGATGAACAGGTATCAGTAGTTCAGTACCAGTAGATAGAATAACCAACTTCTCCAATTAAATACACCTTTCCAACTTCTATCGTTATAATTTAATTTTTAAATTGATGTGAAACTCAGTTTATTTTATCTTGACTACATTTCCATTTCTACAACTCTAGCTTTTGTAAAACTCCAAAAGCTTGCCATTTTGGTTATTTCACTTAACTCCCATACTGCTCTGAAAAACCAACAAATTTGAGGCAACTTAATTATTTCACAATGTCTTAATTAATAATTTTTTCATGCACATTTCCACTTCTATTATTTGGCCCCATGGATAACTTTTCCAATCGACCTCATGCTGGTTGAATTAAACGGATCTTATGGGAAAATGGACCATAAGGGTTATGAGCTATCTTGTGGTGCTATATCCTTGTTCTTCTCCTGGGAATTAACTCATCTGAAGAAAGAGCCAGCATAAGGGAAACTTGTCTTATTGGACTTTTGAATTGTACTACTGCAATAGATTTTTATAACATGCCTGTTTATTTGATGATTTCTACTTTGGGTCCATGATTTGCTCCAGGCAGTTTTGAGCCTAGTTTTACTTGCTATCAGTTTTGTATAGGAAGCGCAGTTCTTCTGTGGTTTCACGCAATCCGTTTCTCTTACTTGTAGGAAGATGGGGACTTTGTTCTTGCCACAGCAGATGAGAATGTAAGTTATAAGGAGCTGCCTTTTACTTGTTCTGTGGTTTGTTAAAGCTAGTTATCTTATTGGTCTAGCTGGTAGAACAGATAAGCTTTTCAGTTTTTGCCCTTATATTCAATAATGTTTGTAGTTATGAAGATCCTGCTGATATCATTTGATTTCAGTTCAATGACAATGTTTCAATTGGCATTTGTACCTAGTATTTTGCACATTCTAAATGTTATGTCCTGAGTTATGTATGTTGGTGTATCAGTGATCTACTTTCATGTCCTAGCTGGTTACAGTTTCCTTATTGTTCTTAAATACCATTGATGATTTGTTTGAATCATGTCTAGAAAATGTTCGTTCTGTGGTTAGGTTTTAGCTTTTTAGGCCATTATTGGAATAACAAAACAGATGGGTCAAAGGAGATACTGTTCAACTATGGACCCAAAAGTTAATTGATTTTGACTTATGATTTGTCTCCTTTGAACAGGATGATGAGACAACCTTGTTGGAGGAAGAGGAACTGGCAAAAGCAGATGGAAATGACCCTGTTGACGAGGTAAAATTTTCTTAGTTAATTGTCTCTTTGTCACCCAAGGTTCCAAAGAATATTGAGGAAGAATGTTATTCTCAGATTTCGTTACTGCAAAAGGAAAGTGAAATACCATTGGAAGAACTGCTTGCAAGGTATAAAAAGGTAAGTTGAGGGTTTCCTTCTGCTTATATCTGTTATTCATTAAATTATTTTGTCAATTGCTAAATTCATTTCAATGTTATCATCCATATCTGTTTGGTTAGGATTACAACAGTGACGAAGTTTCAGAAGGTGATTCTGGATATGCTTCTGCCTCATCTGGGGAAGTGTCAGATGCAGCTAATGAAGCAGATATTGTGCCAGCGCAGCAGGACGAATCTAATGTTGAAGATGTTAAACCATCTGATTCTTTGCTTATAGTGCACCCTCCTTTGAAGGATCAAGGAAATGTTGGCGATGAGCTTGCAGAGCAAGAAAAGGACAGTGAGGATAGGATTGCTGATGCTGCTGCTGCTGCAAGGTCTGCACAACCAACAGGGAATACTTTCTCAACAACACAAGTGCGTACGAAGTTCCCTTTTCTCTTGAAATACCCTCTTCGTGAGTATCAACATATCGGTCTGGATTGGCTTGTCACGATGTACGAGAAGCGGTTGAATGGGATTCTTGCTGATGAAATGGGGCTCGGGAAGACAATTATGACTATTGCCTTGCTTGCACACCTAGCATGCGAAAAGGGAATATGGGGGCCCCATCTCATCGTGGTCCCAACAAGTGTTATGCTCAACTGGGAAACAGAATTCCTTAAATGGTGTCCTGCTTTTAAGATTCTAACTTACTTTGGCAGTGCAAAGGAGCGAAAGCTGAAGAGGCAAGGTTGGTTGAAACCAAACTCATTCCACATCTGCATAACCACTTACAGACTGGTGATACAGGATGCAAAGATCTTTAAGAGGAAGAAGTGGAAATATTTGATTTTGGATGAAGCACATTTGATAAAGAATTGGAAATCCCAGCGATGGCAAACACTCCTGAACTTTAATTCAAAACGTCGAATTCTATTGACTGGCACACCGCTACAGAATGACCTTATGGAATTATGGTCATTGATGCATTTCTTAATGCCTCATATCTTTCAGTCTCATCAGGAATTCAAGGATTGGTTCAGTAATCCAATATCTGGTATGGTTGAAGGACAGGAAAGGGTGAACAAAGAGGTTCTGGATCGTCTGCATAATGTTCTTCGTCCATTTATATTACGGCGATTGAAAAGGGATGTGGAGAAGCAGCTACCCATGAAACATGAACATGTTATCTTTTGTAGACTTTCCAAGAGGCAGCGAAACCTGTATGAAGACTTCATCGCTAGCTCTGATACACAAGCTACACTTGCCAGTTCTAACTTTTTCGGCATGATCAGTGTTATAATGCAACTGCGCAAAGTCTGCAATCATCCTGATTTATTTGAGGGTCGCCCCATCATCAGTTCTTTTGATATGGCCGGCATTGGCATACAACTAAATTCTTCAGTTTGTTCGATGCTTTCCCATGGTCCATTCTCTGCTGTTGACCTTGACTGCATAGGGCTCTTGTTTACCAGCAATGACCTTTGCATGACATCATGGGAGTCTGATGAAGTAAAAGCTATTGCTACGCCTTCAAGTTTGATTGTAGGGCGTGCAGTAGATAACTTAGACAGAGTTAGAGGTGCATCGAGAGGGAAAACATTGCGTGGATCCAGTATATTTGAAGAGATTCGACAATCTATATTGTCGAATAGACGTGAAGAAGCAAAGGAACGAGCAACTGCTATTGCATGGTGGAACTCCTTAAGGTGCCAGAGAAAACCTATGTATTCAACTACGATAAGGGAAGTTGTCACTATAAAGCGCAAAGTTGACGGTATTCATGGGGAAACGGTTGACAAACCCTCAAACATGTATTCTTCTGTGCTTGCTGATATGATTCTTTCTCCTATCGAACGACTCCAGAGAATGTTGGATCTTGTTGAATCATTCATGTTTGCAATACCAGCTGCCCGGGCTCCAGCACCTGATTGTTGGTGCAGTAAGACAGGAAGCTCTGTGTTCTTGCATCCAACTTACAAGGATAGATGCTCTGAAATTTTGTTGCCTCTTCTTTCACCTATCAGACCTGCAATTGTGCGGAGGCAAGTTTATTTCCCGGACAGGAGGTTGATCCAATTTGACTGTGGGAAATTGCAGGAGCTTGCCGTCCTGCTCAGGAGGTTGAAATCAGAGGGTCACCGTGCTCTGATATTTACTCAGATGACAAAGATGCTTGATGTTCTGGAAGCTTTCATTAATTTGTATGGATACACATACATGCGTTTGGATGGTTCCACCCAACCAGAGGAGAGGCAAACTTTAATGCAACGTTTCAATACGAACCCCAAATATTTTCTTTTTATCCTGTCAACCCGTAGCGGTGGTGTTGGCATAAATCTTGTTGGGGCTGATACAGTCATCTTCTATGATAGTGACTGGAATCCTGCCATGGATCAACAGGCACAAGATCGATGCCATAGGATAGGACAGACACGAGAAGTCAATATTTACAGGTTAATTAGTGAGAGTACTATTGAGGAAAACATATTAAAGAAGGCTAATCAGAAGCGTATTCTTGATGATCTGGTTATTCAGAGTGCTGGTTACAACACTGAATTTTTCAAGAAACTTGATCCATTGGAGTTATTCTCGGGTCATAAAACCCTTCCGGTTAAAGATATGCTGAAGGAGAAGAGTAACGGTGATGAAGCGGAAGCTTCCCTGTCTCATGCGGATGTTGAAGCTGCTCTCAAGTATGCCGAAGATGAAGCAGATTACATGGCTTTGAAAAAGGTTGAACAGGAAGAGGAGGTAGACAACCAGGAATTCACGGAAGAAGCTATTGGGAGGCCTGAAGATGATGAATGTGTGAATGAGGATGAGGTGAGGGCTGATGAGCTAGGGGAGCAAGAAATGACACCACCAAAAGGAGACAACGGAAGCAACTTAAATGGGAACGACACGACTGAAGAGAAAGCCCTCATTTTTGCTGCCAATGAAGATGATGCTGACATGCTCGCTGATGTTAAACAGATGGCTGAAGCAGCAGCTGCTGCTGGGCAAGCTATTACAACATTTGAGACTCATCTGCGCCCAATTGATAGGTATGCAATACGATTCATGGAATTGTGGGACCCGATAATAGACAAAGCATCCACTGATCCGCAAGATGGATTTGAGGAGGCGGAATGGGAACTTGATCGTATTGAAAAGTACAAGGAGGAAATGGAAGCTGAGATTGATGATGATGAAGAACCACTGGTATATGAAAGTAAGTCAATTTTTATTTCTTGATTCATTTTACCTACTGGACTTGTCAATTGTAATCGATAGGTGGTTTTTTACGTATGCCTAGAACTTTTCAGCTAATGCGCTTGCAATATGGCCGTCATATCTGTGTGTTTGATCTTTTATGAACTTTTTTAGTTCCTTTCCCTATACTAATTCGTGGCTTCTCATTGGTACCAGGTTGGGATGCTGATTTTGCAACTGAAGCGTATCGACAGCAAGTTCAGGCTTTAGCTCAACATCAGGTCTGCTAATCTACCGCATAGCATTATTTCTTGTCATTCTATGTCCATCTGAGTGATGAATGATTTATTTTTCTCGTGTCCTTCAGTTGATGGAGGAATTGGAAGCTGAAGCCAAAAAGAAGGCGGAGTTGGATGCTGAACAATGCGACACTACCATGTAAGAAACTCGTAACAGTTGCTATGGATGTTTTAGTTTAGTGCTGTTTTAAATAGTTCTGTTAGATTGCTATTATAAATCCTTGTCGCAAGCACACTCATTCCTATCATAGAGGCAGAGAACTCCATATCGTGGCTAAGTGTTCGCATCTTATATTCTTTGTCAATTTATTGGGTTCTAGAGGATCTTATTTGTTACTATTATTTTATAATATGCATGTCGAGTTTGATTTCATGCATGAATGACCCAAAATCATATTTTATCTGATTTCGTCTTTGCCTGGCTGTAGCGGTCTGACTTGCACGTTTTTTGAGTTATTGATTACCTGAACAAATTTTCCGATTGCATATTGGTCATTTGATCTTTTTTCTCTCTGGCAGGGAAGAAATGCAAACCACTCCCAAACCCAAGTCAAAGAAAAAAGTGAAGAAAGCAAAGTTCAAATCTTTGAAGAAGGGTCCTCTCTCTTCGGATTTGAAACTAGTAAAACATGAACTATCAGTCGAAACTATGTCCCTGGATGATGATATGATTGACCTAGAGGAGGTCTCTAACTCGGGCGTGATGTCATCCTGTTCAAGTGCATTGAAAAAGCGCAAGAAACCTGAAACAGTGATTGATGTTGAGAAGAGCTCAACCAGTAAGAAGCCGAAAAAGCTAAAGAAGGGCTCTGAACCGCCAGGTATTGATTCAAAACTGTCTGGCAAGAGGCACGATGATTCTTTGGAATCAAAAGTCTACGAGAATCGGGTTATTGAACTTGATCAGAAGCCAGCTAGTAGGAGCAAAATGGGTGGGAAAATCTCTATCACAACCATGCCAGTGAAACGCGTGTTAATGATACGGCCTGAGAAGATAAAGAAAGGCAATTTGTGGTCAAAGGATTGCGTTCCCTCACCTGATTCCTGGCTGCCACAGGAGGATGCAATATTGTGTGCTGTAGTACATGAATATGGACCAAATTGGAGTTTGGTCAGCGAGACATTATATGGTATGACTGCTGGTGGATTTTACCGAGGAAGATATCGGCATCCAGTTCATTGTTGTGAGAGATACAGAGAATTGATCCAAAAGCATATTCTGTCAGCTCCTGAGAATCCTGTTAACGATAGGATGAACAACATGGCCTCAGGGAAGGGCCTTCTCAAAGTAACCGAGGTACTTCCTGATTCCATATTATTTATGTGTAGTAGTGAGGTGAAATACTGTTGTCATCTTGTCACGTTCCTGTAGATCAGGGCCTTCACTAGAATCTTCCTTTGCCTACACTTTCTTCATCTATTGCAGATAGTTATAATTTTTTGCTTGTTTCCACCACACCTTTATTTGTGGTCTGATCCTTGTTAGGGTGATGAGTTTTTAGGTGGCACCAACTGAAATGCAATGAGTATCATTGCAAAATTGGAAAACTGTGCTGTCCCCTTAATCTATCATTTTAATGTAACATTATTCTTACCTCAGAAGGAAAAAACTATGAAGTTGGTAGGATGAAATTTGGAAGTTGAGTTGCAAAAGCTTTGCTTGAATTTTGTTAAGACTTATTCTGGTTTTGGATTCTGTCATGTATATTTGTTTTGTGTTAGCTAAATTTGTCATTAAGAACATCTGAAAGGTTGGTTTAATCGATTTATTGAATGGTGAAAACTCTGATGATGCGATGCATAGCACATTTAAATGGTTTCTGGATGGTTCCTGAATTATTGTTATTATTTTTTGACTGAGGCCGTTGCTGATGGGTATCTGCTCAATGGCAGGATCATGTTCGAATGCTTCTAAGTTTTGCTGCTGAGCAGCCAGATCATGAATTACTTCTCCAGAGGCATTTCACTGCACTGCTTTCTACAGTCTGGAAAATGACTTATCACAACAGTACTTATTTTGGTGGGAAATCTTCGAGCTCTATCAGTCGGCCATCTCAGGGTTCAATGAAGGGCCCCTGCAAAAGAATGCGGTTGACTAATTTTGGGCACTCTGGCAAGCTGGTGGCTGCTGCACTTCGAGATGTCAACTACAAGCGAACAGACGATGGTGTCTCTCTTTCAGTTGCAAAAGAACATGTTCCCACTACTGAAAGGTTGGAAATAACCCTGGAATTTCAGGTTGAAAACAATCACGAGTTTGCGTTCCCACCACTCGTGAATGTGTCCATACCTGGGTCAGATGGGCAGACGTCTATAATCAAGGAGGCAGGAGAAGTTCATCTGAAAAACACCGCAATTATGACAGAAACACGATATCGGTATAGTATCTTTAATAATAAAGCTCTTCTCAGTATTTCCATAATGCTTTTGTGAGTCACTGACTTAGGGTTGGCCAAGGATTCTGTCTGATGATTTTAATCGTGTCCGGATGCTACAAGAGCTGATGTTGATGCTTGCCATTATGTGACTTTTTATTTTCTTTGAGTAGAAAGTCATCTTTTGACTGACCCCCTAAATCCATGATATCTCGATTTCTTGCTGGCAGGGACGCAAGGAGAGTGGCCACCGAACCTGGTCCTGGTTTGGTATTAGCCATACCAGCATCAAACGACAAGTTACGTCCAGTTCCTACTAAATTACAACACTCTTCTGGAAAGCAGCAAAAACTGGCTGCTCCTAGATTGAAGCTGAAGAAAACATTGACGGAGCAACGTGAGATGGACGACTGCCCTTTTGCTGATCCGGTGTTTCAATCACCCCCCTCGTTTTCAGCTGATTTATTGGACGATGGGCTATCGACGAACAATTTTGATTATGGTTGTAGCAGCACGATAACAAGCTCGGATGTTGTGCAGGCAGAAACAGGGAGTTTAGATACCTTCCCTCATGTCTATGTTCCTGGTTTGATCTCCGACCTCGATGATTGGCCTGTGTTGCCAGAATTTACCGACATTGGGTAGCGTTTTGACCAACTGAAGTTATATTGTTATGCAAAGGGCTTGTATGGATGGTTTGTTGTTTTAGGCTTTTAGCAGATTCACTCGGCGGATGTGTTCCATTTTCTGGTAAATAGCTGAGGATCTTCACATTCACAGCCAGACTTTTTGGCACTTTTAGAAGGAAATAGCGGTCCCTTCAAAACTTGTGTTTGAGAGGTGTCTGTCTGGTGGGCAAGGAGGGGCATTCAGAAGCTGTAATATAATTCTTTTTCTATGCAGAGAAGTAGCAAATTTTTTGGGGGCATATGGTTTCACTTACACGTAGGCCAAGAAATTACCTATGACTTTACTACTCCATTTGTTACTTGCTGTCTTGTTTGGATTTTGCTTATGGGTTCCTACTTCCAATTCATGTGTGCGAATCTGATATTATGGGTATCGTTTACGAGTACGAATTTATTTATAATACAAACTCACATACAAATTGAAAAAGTACCCAATGTTATAGAACAAATACAATTTGTACCTATACATTTAGGTACGAATTTCTTTATAATACAAAGTGAACTATAGGTAAAATTTCTCATCAGTTTAAGGGTAACATGGAGATACATAGAAAGATGGATAGACAAATGTTAATGTAGGACTTCGGTTTTCTTGATCTTGCACAACAAACAAATGGAAGTGGTTAAACAGTAAACAACGCAGGCCAACATTTTATTACAAATACTAATAAGCGATCTAGATAATCCTTCTTCAAGATACATTGGAGCAACACTTCAACCAAGCTGACCATTGCTCGCCGCAGCCCCTGAAATAGTGCAGAAATGCCGAATTATAGCAGAGACATAAGGTAATCGCCATTAATCAATCCAAGGATGGAAGGGAGAAACAGGGGCTGAGTGAAAGAGTGGTGGAGAAAGAAGCACACAGACCTGCTGCTTGATTGCATCTGATGTCGCACTTGACTTCGCATCGCCTCATCAATCTCGCTGCGTAATCACCAAACACAGAGATGATGAACAAGTGACGAAGATTCAGAAATTTGTTCACTGGGTAATGAATTCCAATCCACCGTATTCTCTGTTAGCAAAACTCTCAGTAAAAATGGAAACTTTATCGCAGAAGAAGAAGGGAATTACTGTTGGGTTGGACGCAGCCAGTGATGCAACCATCGTAGCACTGAAAATCAGGGGCAGCCTCCACCACCGCAAAACCAGAAGACGACGACTTGTCCAAATTACTGCAGACCAACACCAGGCCCATCAGCATCATCACCACCGCCAGCTTCTGCTCTTTCCCCATCTTCAACCCAGAAATCGACCCAATTCGTTGAAAAGAGAAAAAGAGAAAAAGATCAATATATATTCTCCTTGCTTGCTTCTGTTCTTGATTTCTACTGGGTTTGGGCCGACTGATCCCTCTCCGTGAACTGTATATTTATATTGTCTTGAGGAAATCTGCTCTTTCGATTGCTTTTCTGTCCACCACGTTTCTCTAGGGGTATTCTGGGGATTTCCAGCCGAGTCAAACCCAGCAGCCTCTCTTGACGTTCAGTAATGGACACTACCCACCTTATCCCTTCTCATTATTAGAGATGGCTTGAACGAAAATTGAATTTTGCCGAATCAGTTAGTTTTTATAATTCTGAGTTACGAAAAAATGTTAATATTAGTGTTTGAAAGGACCATCTAGTTCCTTCTCAGAAGACCACTAATAACAAAATTAATTTTATCGACGATGGAATCATGAACACGGATGCTTTTAATGACGTTTACTTTGACATGTTAAAATAAAATTTATTGATGATTCTATAATAGAATTACTTATTTTTTTCTCTCCCTAAACTTGACTCATATATATCAAAATTCCTGATGAAAATAAAGTTTGTCTGAATCTCTACGATTAATCATTTCAAAACTTGTCCCTTCTTCATAAATTAGGGTCACCATCATATTATCACCCCATATCAATTAAAGTCTTCATCTTTCGGGTAACGTGGTGATGCTCAAAACCACTTCTTTATCTTCCACTTCTTCCTTCTGGCCAGCTTTACTGGTACTCTTCTCGTCTTTGCCATCCAGCGCCGACACTGAAATCACGACGACGACTTCTCCTTGTTTGGGTTTCTTGTGGTCACCATCATCTGCCGGCGGCCACTCGTCGGCGTCCGTCACCGGAACAACAACATTACGACTGACACCTGGCGGTGGCGGCTTCTTCTTCTCATTCTCACAATTACTCTTGGACTCTTGGCCTTTTCCCCAGATCACTCCGTACAGCCCACAAATGATCAATGCCGAACCCAGTACGCTACAGAAACAGAGAGGATAGAATTAATAACGTTGTATTACTTCACTATGGGCCTGAAGATGGGCTCTCAATCTTGAAAGCCCAGCCCACCATACCAGTTCTAGTCCGGCCACGGCCCAAGATTGGCTCATCACCAATAGTTATTCAGGCCCACTTCGGATGGACGGAGTAACTTACCTTCCAAGGCAAAGTTTGTCGTTGAGAAGGAGGGAAGCGGCAACGGCGACGGTGACGAGCAGGAGAGGGTTGAAAATGGACACGAACAGCGGGCCTCTTTTGCTCACGCACCACGATATCAGCACCACCATCAGCCCCGAAGCCACGATCCCCTATTATCCCGTATCGAAAATCAGAAGAAGAGGTGCGCTGGTCGATAAAAATAAATGAATAAAAAAAAAATACATCTGACTCGTTATGTACATATTTTCATATTTTTCCACGACGAGCAATGAAAATGTATGATACGAGAGGGGTTTATTAAATACGTTCATTACAAATATTTTCAGTGTATACAACACCAACAACTAATCATTGTTAAATTTGATCACTCACAAATCCGATTTTAAATTAAATACTATTCATCAATCTCATAGTAAAAAAACCGTCATTCACTACTTTGACAAACGTACGTGTCGCTTTACAACTTCCGAAAGTTTCATATTTTTTTTTATAATACGACGACATATGAATTTTTGCATCGAAATCCCTGCAACCAGAAATGCGTCGTCTGCGACACATCCCTGTTAACCTAGTTAAGTCCATGCCTACATGATCGTATTATCCAATGAATACTAACAGTTGATTTAAACATATATACGAACTCTGTAAGATCGAGAAATACGCGTGCGCGCGTTATCTAATCGCGGAGAGAGAGAGAGAGCGGTGTATATCGTACCGAATAGGCGACGGTGAGGAGCCTGACATCGCAGCCGAGCTTCCACTGCTCCCAATCCCTCTCCACAAACAAACCCAACCCCACGCTCTGAACACACGCCACGACACACATCATCGCCGTCACCGAGTACGGGCAGCCCGGGTACCTCCGGTTCAGCTTCGCCTGGCAGATCAGCCACAGCGCGTAGGAGAAGCAGCTGCCGAGAGAGAGGAGCGCGCCCAAAGTATGCCGCTGCCCGTGACCGTGACCGGAAGTAGGAGGAGGAGGAGGAGTACTGGCCGCCGTGATAGGGCGGCGGCCGTGATGGGAGTGATGAGCCAGGAGGTCGATGTGCGTCGACGGCCATAGTTCAAGGACGGGGCCTTTGTAGAATGTCAGGAGCATCGCTCCGCCGATTCCCAGCAGCGTCCCTGCCATCTTGGCCTGTCCTGCTTTTTCTCTCCACCGTAACGTTTCCATTCGGAAGCAGATGGCGAGGAGGAAGGTGATGGCCGGGATGAGGTTGCTCATCGCGGAGACGAATGTTGGGGATGTTAGGTTCAATGCCTCTGCGTTGAAGTTCTTCTCCAATGTGCCCCTAAAGTTGATATTGCAAAGAAAATTTTGATCATGTACGTTGGATTGTTTTTCTTACGTAACTCATAGTATTATATATGGTGACGGAAGGACCGTTAGAATTTTTACCCTAATAGACCACACAGAAAAACTTCGAGCAAAATCTTCCAGGTAAAGGTTGGCTGCTTCTTCCTGCACAGAGCAACAGAATTAAATTACCCCTAATTAGCTAGGAACCAAAAAAGGGTTTGGTACAAAGTAATTAAAGTTAATAATCTTCTTAGTGTTTCTCATGTTGTCTTGTATGATATGTAAGTTTAATTAATTAAGCAATGATGTGTGTATACATTTTTGTTGGAATGTCTAGAATATGTTATATAAACGCGATGGGGAAAAAAAATATATGACGAGAGCGAGATGGGTGTCGTTTGTTGCGGTACAGATGATTGGTTGGGTAGGATTTATTTGAGCCAGATGGATGATATAGGAGGGAATAGCCGATTTAAAATTGATTACCAAACATATATTAGAAATTCAATTTTTTGTCATTGCTAAGTCCTTAATTATTATGTCTTTAGAGAATTCAAATATTGGATACAATTTGTGAATCACCACACAAAAAAAAAGTACTTATTTTTCAACCAAGGAAAATGGTGACCAAAAAGCAACGTGTTGGTTTCTAATAATTTTCAAGATCAAACGATTCTCAGATTGTCATATCCGCGCATCACAAATGTCAAATACGACCAAAAAATCGATTTGGATTGGAAAACAGACGTATGATCTCAATCAAAAATGTATTTCATGGTAATAATATACGAGTATAATTATAATTATTCTATCATTCACCCGTCCTGAATTCATAAAATGATTAAAATCCAATTGACGAGTAATAAAAGAGAAGTAAAAAAAAAAAAAAATACAAACCTCTCGAAAACGATTGCAAGGGGAACCATAAACGCGGTGGCGAAGAGAAACCGGTACGCCACCATCACCTGCATGTTCATCCCGTCGTCGGCGGCCAACTTGTACAGGATGTTCGCCGCCGCAAATGCCACCTGAACCACCACCATCAACGAGCTCGCCTTCACCCCATCTGCCTTCCCACCCAAATCCTCTTTATCCATTTTCATTTTCTTTCTCTGTATACTCTAAAATATCTCTTCTTTCTTTCTTTCGGCTTTTCTCACTATCAAGAGCTTTGATGTGTATATATACACATGCTCGTTGATGCCCATTTGGCTGCGCCAGCATATGGCTGAAGGAACTTGAGAGTGTCATTTTGTGGTCTTTCTTCATCGATCCTTGCCCGCTTCCTGCCGGCCGGCTTGCTGCGCTTCCGTTTTTTAACTCAAACTTGCTTATTCCGTGCTTTGTTCCAACGAGAATTGTGGTCGTTTGGATAAAGTCGTTTTTTGGGTTTGTTTTTTTAAACATTGGGTTTCTATTTGTTCTTTAGTGAAAAATTGTATTATTGATATCTTTAGAATTTATAGTACTTACGTAGCTTAGCTAGCCAATACGTATTGGTGAGTATGCCACGATTGATCGATCACTCAACCTGTCATACTTAGCTGGTTGACTACATTGTCAATATTCATCGTGGATAGTTGATATCAATTACTCCACCAATCTCGATTCTAGCTACACAATGTTAGTTGTTATGTCAGCGTACTAGAAAATGACCATGAATGATCACATAATAAACATCCACGGTACTTAACTATGTAACATCTCGTTACATTTGGAGTATTCTTATGGAGTTAGAGAAGAAGAAATCCCAATACACCCAAGATTTCATTTCAGAGGGAAAAGGTGTTGGGGGTATATGAATAAGGAGGCCCCGATGTATGTATGAGGCACTACAAAATAAAATAGCTACTGCAGGGGTTATTTATACATTTAGCAACGTAAATAACCCGCGCTACCAATCCCGCCAGCGGTTGCTATAACCCCAGTAAAACCGACGCTAGACCGAACGCCGCAAGGGAATGCCAGGGGTCGGCCCAACCGCTGGTGGATTCTCTTGCAGCGGTTTTGCAGCGGGAGCCCTTCTAGTGTGCTCTATAGCACCCATGCTATAAAAAACAAAAAAAAAAGGTGACCTATTGAGGAGGTAAACCCACTAAATGACTGGTCCCACATCATTAATGGCAATCTTGTAAATAATGAATCAATGTATACAAGTGTAGGTACAACTTAAAATTGTACCATTAGTATAGGTACAAGTTTCAGCTGTACCATTGAAGAATTTGTTTCACAAAGTGTAGGTACAACTTAAAGTTGTACCATTAGTATAGGTACAATTTTGAGTTGTACCATGAAGGGATTTATTAGAAAGTGTAGGTACAACTTAAAATTGTACCATGTTATAGGTACAAGTTTGGGTTGTACCATTAAAGAATTTTGAGAAAGTGTAGGTACAACTTAAGGTTGTACCATTAGTATAGGTACAATTTTTAGTTGTACCATAAGGGATTTGTTAGAAAGTGTAGGTACAACTTAAATTTGTACCATGGTATAGGTACAATTTTGGGTTGTACCATAGAAGGATTTTTGAAAGTGTAGGTACAACTTAAAGTTGTACCATTAGTATAGGTACAATTTTGAGTTGTACCATAAAGAGATTTATTAGAAAGTGTAGGTACAACTTAAAGTTGTACCATTAGTATAGGTACAATTTTGAGTTGTACCATAAGGGATTTATTAGAAAGTGTAGGTACAACTTAAATTTGTACCATTAGTATAGGTACAATTTTGAGTTGTACCATAAAAGAATTTTGAGAAAGTGTAGGTACAACTTAAAATTGTACCATATTATAGGTACAAGTTTGGGTTGTACCATAGAAGGATTTTGAAAAAGTGTAGGTACAACTTAAGGTTGTACCATTAGTATAGGTACAATTTTTAGTTGTACCATAAAGGGATTTGTTAGAAAGTGTAGGTACAACTTAAGGTTGTACCATTCGTATAGGTACAATTTTTAGTTGTACCTTAAAGGGATTTGTTAGAAAGTGTAGGTACAACATAAAGTTGTACCATAGTATAGGTACAAGTTTGGGTTGTACCATAGAAGGATTTTGAAAAAGTGTAGGTACAACTTAAGGTTGTACCAATAGTATAGGTACAATTTTGAGTTGTACCATAAAGGGATTTATTAGAAAGTGTAGGTACAACTTAAAGTTGTACCATTAGTATAGGTACAATTTTGAGTTGTACCATAAAGGGATTTATTAGAAAGTGTAGGTACAACTAAAAGTTGTACCATTAGTATAGGTACAATTTTGAGTTGTACCATAAAAGAATTTTGAGAAAGTGTAGGTACAACTTAAGGTTGTACCATTAGTATAGGTACAAGTTTGGGTTGTACCATAGAAGGATTTTGAAAAAGTGTAGGTACAACTTAAAGTTGTACCAAGGTATAGGTACAAGTTTGGGTTGTACCATAGACCGATTTTTAGAAAGTGTAGGTACAACTTAAAGTTGTACCATGGTATAGGTACAAGTTTGGGTTGTACCATAGAAGGATTTTGAGAAAGTGTAGGTACAACTAAAAGTTGTACCATTAGTATAGGTACAATTTTGAGTTGTACCATAGAGGGATTTGTTAGAAAGTGTAGGTACAACATTAAGTTGTACTATAGTGTATAGGTACAATTTTTAGGAAAGTGTAGGTACAACTTTAAATTTAGTGTAAAGGTACAACTCTAGAAAGTGTAGGTACAATTTTGAGGAAACACGGCTCATCTCACGGCCGTGACATGACCCGTGACAAGCAAAAGTAGTTTTCCTATCTCCAGACAATCACACGGCTTATTCTCACGCCCGTGAGAATCAACAGATGAGCCGTGAGAGGTACAGCATTCAATTCCAAAACACGGCTCATCTCACGGCCGTGATAATGTCGAAAGCAACCCGTGAAACCCTCTGGGAAACTGAGACGTGCGTTTTTACATTCACGGCCTATCTCACGGCCTATCTCACGGCCGTGATATTTCCAGAATTACATATCCAAAACCACGTCTTCTTTCACGGCCGTGGGATTTCCAGAATTGGCCGTGAGATTTCCAGAAATAGTCTGCACAGACATGCACCTGTACAACTAACCCTTGTACTTATTATAATGGTGCAAGTAACATAATATACTGTTTGTGAAAACTACAAGCTTATGAAAAGATGAGTCATAATGTTCTTTGAAGCTTGACACGAGCATTACATAGATCCTTCTCTAGTAACTGTACATCATATCAGATGAGATACCCTGTTAACAAAAAGTAAAAAGCAGTCAAAGCTTTACATTTGTCTTATAAAACAAACATCCATAACACGATTAATGCTTAAGTTTAGATGCATGTAGCCCACACTGGTGCATCATAATATTCTAATTCGAAAACATACAAGCACAAAAGCAAACACACATAGCTAAGTACTAAGGACTTTGGTTGGCTCATCTTCACTGCCCATCTTTCTCGTTAGTGTTCTCGTCCTCGTCTTTGTTTTCCTGGATTTGCTCATCTTCATTGTCCTCGCTAGAGTCACTGCTGTCTTCCTCATTGGTCCCTTTGACCTCTTGATTTTTTTCCTTGTTTTGGTCATCGCCATTGCCCTCGTCGTCCTCTTCACTGCTGTCTTCCTCATTGGTCCCTTTGTCCTCTTGAATGCTTTCCTTGTTTTGTTCCTCTCCTTTCTCCTCTTGATTTTTTTCCTTGTTTTGGTCATCGCCATTGCCCTCGTCGTCGTCCTCTTCACTGCTGTCTTCCTCATCGGTCCCTTTGTCCTCTTGAATGCTTTCCTTGTTTTGTTCCTCTCCTTTCTCCTCTTGATTTTTTTCCTTGTTTTGGTCATCGCCATTGCCCTCGTCGTCGTCCTCTTCACTGCTGTCTTCCTCATTGGTGTCACTGTCCTCTTCACTGCTTTCCTTGTTTTGTTCCTCTCCTTTCTCCTCTTGATTTTTTTCCTTGTTTTGGTCTTCGCCATTGTCCTCGTCGTCGTCCTCTTCACTGCTGTCTTCCTCATCGGTCCCTTTGACCTCTTCAATGCTTTCCTTGTTTTGTTCCCCTCCTTTCTCCTCTTGATTTTTTTCCTTGTTTTGGTCATCGCCATTGCCCTCGTCGTCGTCCTCTTCACTGCTGTCTTCCTCATCGTTCCCTCTGACCTCTTGATTTTTTCCCTTGTTTTGGTCATCGCCATTGCCCTCGTCGTCGTCCTCTTCACTGCTGTCTTCCTCATTGGTGTCATTGTCCTCTTCACTGCTTTCCTTGTTTTGTTCCTCTCCTATGTCCTCTTGATTTTTTTCCTTGTTTTGCTCATCGTCATTACCCTCGTCATCCTCTTCACTTCCCTCTTCATTGATCTCCTCGGTTGGCCTAGGAGATAGTTCCCAAGGTCTTGAGAATTGTTCGTAGTCAATCCTCAAGGACCTCATGATCTGATGGTTGCATTCGATGATGTAGCGTCGAGCTTCCTTCTCTCGATCGAGGCGGGAGAGAATGAGTGCATTTTGCTCCAGAATTTGGGCATTCTGCCGACCCAATGCCTCAAAATGGGATATGTAGCTGTCGGTGGATGGTCCGGCTTGAGTCGTAGTTTGGTGATGTTGTGCAGGTTGTTCCGGAGTCTCCTCGACCATTTGCTGAACAACATGCTCCGATGCGTTTGCCTCATCTGTTGCAAGAGGTCGAGCAGGATGAGGGAGGCCAACAATGCCTACCACACCATTCTCCTTAACCACCAAACACAGACATGATCAATATCAGAAGCATTAGTTACATTTGCTCAATGTTCAAAAGGAACTAGATTAGTAGGCAATCCAAAACTTGCACAAAATCAATCCTAGATTGTTTGAATCCCGACTAGTTATGTTTTAGCATTCACTGTGAAAAGGAAAGTGTTGGTTGGAACATTTACCTTTGACAACAAATTTAGATCCGCAAGGTTTTTTTGGGAGATTGGTTGAGTGGACTGGGCAATGGTGCAATGAGAACCCACCGGATCAATGCCAAAATGCCGAGCTAGCCTTGTGATGTAGGCACCTCCATGGATGGTCTTGATTTGTTTGTTGGAGGTGATCTTCTGTAGGGTTTTCAATATGACTATACCAAGATGAATTGGGGGATCTTTTACCATAGAGAGGAAAAAGTTCAAATCCCGCTTGGTCACACTCCCCGGGCTCCCCTCCCTAGCTGCCACAGAATGAGCGATAATGTTGTGGATGATACGCCACGGGGGAAGAAGATCATTCCCTTTATAGTGGGCAGGGTCAGACTTGTCCACATGGTTTTGTTTTACCGTTCTCCACATAGCATTGACCGATTCTGCTCTTGAATGATATATTTGCTCCGAAATAAAACCATGTCCACCTGTGGTGAGAAATCCTGGTGGGTATATCTGGAGTGCCTCTGTGAACTCAGTGATGCTCATCTGTCTCGCCTGTCCTCCAAGGCGAAAAGTTATGTTGTCTTCGGGCTTGTCGAGGTTAAACTCGGACATTCTCTTGATGGAGAGAGTGCTGAGGAACTCAATGGTAAGCTCTCGGTAGATGACCTCATTGATGGAGAGAACCTCACACCATGCCGGGAGACGGAGGCATGTGCGAACGGGTTCCGCTGCTCCGAGGCGCTCTAGGAGATCCCAATCAAAGCATCTTTGCTGCCCAAATGGGAGGGGAAGGAAGCGCTCCAAAGCCTTCCTATGTTCGACGGGTAATTGGAGGAAGCCGTGAAGTCTCCCTCCTCCAAGTTGAGCCTCCGCTTGTGGTGGTGGTGGAGATGGTTGGCGTGCCCGTCCTTGGTTGTTTTTGCGTTGTCGTTTGGGGGGAGTGTCTCGTTCTTGGGTTTGGCGGCGACGAGAAGAAGGAGCCTTCCTTTTAGCAGGTGAGGCTGCTGGTTGCCGGGTTTTTGGTTTAGCTTTCCCCATTCCTACAAAAACCAACTAAGCACATTTAGTCTTTAGTAATGCAATTCTCCCGCAAAACTTGGACCGACTGCAAAAGGGAAAAAGCGAGTACTGCTATAGCCACCAGCAAATAGTAAGAGCATCAGTTGTGGGTAGTTTCAGTTTTCGGTTAATGTACTTAATCTTATGCAACCTCTTGATCATCTAGTTCACCAGGTACCTCAGAGATCTCTATCCACCAACATAATAAATGAAGCAGAAGAGTAATTGAGACTACCCATCAGCTATAAACGGTGATGAGCATTAACCAGTATGTTATACAAAGGTAGAAGAGCAACCAAGACATGTAATAACTTCCTAGGATCATTGGCATGTACCTCATCTTATAGAGCACATAAAAAAATGATAGATGGGGAAGATATGCAACTATAAAACCAGCTATGGTTACCTTCTTTAAGAACCACAGGTGGAACAACACTCGGGGCAGAAGGGCAAGACACCAGAAGTAGTAGATGGGCAAGAAGAGCAAGTGCACTACCCCATAAGTGCATAGCTCTCTCCCAGGATTCCATCACAACATTCAAATTATAATAACAACAACCAAAACATGATTTCAATTCTTCCCCTCTTGTCTTAATGGACAACATGAAACCATTCAAAACCCTAATTCAAACCAACCACAATTGGGCAACTAAACCCTAAAAAATGCAAGAAACCAGAGAAGAGTGCCGCTGTGGTTAAGAAGAACTCACCAGAGGCCTTGTCGGGATCGAAGTGGAACAGAGGGCAGAGACTCGTCCGGAAATGGTCGCCGTCGCCGCTGAACCTTGAAGAATCTTCGCGGGCGAGCGAGGGCGAGGGCGAGGGCGAGGGCGAGGGCGAGGGCGAGGCAGCAAGGGCGAGGGCGAGCGAGTAAGGGCGAGGGCGAGGGCGAGGGCGAGGGCGAGGGCGAGGGCGAGCGAGGGCGAGGGCGAGGGCGAGGGCGAGGGCGAGGGCGAGCAATGGCGAGGGCGAGGGGGTCGAAGTAGAACAGAGGGAGTAGAGGGTTGGGGGTCGAAGTAGAACAGAGGAAAATAGGTTTCGAACAAAATATGGGGGCGGGGGGGTTTCAAATTCTAATATGCATAGGTTAGTTTTAAAACTTCCAATCTCACGGCCCATTTCACGGACGTGATAATATAGACGCCAACCCGTGAAACTCTCTGGAACTCCCCCTTTTATGGAAAAAATCTCACGGTACATCTCCCGGCCGTGAGATTCCAGTTATGAGGCGTGTTTTTTGAATTTCAGCTGTGAACATCTCACGTCTTAGTCTCACGGCCGTGAAATTGGGAGTGATATTCCATCTCACGTCTCCTTATCCCGGCCGTGATATTTCCATCTCACGGTCTCTCGCACGGCCGTGAAATTGGGAGTAATATTTCCATCTCACGTCTCCTTATCCCGGCCGTGATATTTCCATCTCACGGTCTCTCGCACGGCCGTGACATTGGGAGTGATATTTCCATCTCACGTCTCCTTATCCCGGCCGTGATATTTCCATCTCACGGTTTCTCGCACGGCCGTGAAATTGGGAGTGATTTCCATATCATGGCCTATTCTCTCGCCCGTGACAATTTAATTACAAGCACTGAGGTTTCCATCTAAGAACAAAAAACAACAATAACGAGATATATCCATCTAGCCACCCACAATCGAAGAGAAGATCAATATTTGATCATTAGAGTTATGGAGTACATTGCAATTGATTTGTAGGAAAGAAATTGAACATACATATATAACACAAATTCATTAGAGTTATGGAGTACAGGGGAAATTCTTCTTCTTCCTCTTCCAGATTCCTATGCTCCCTCAAAACAAAGACTTCTTCCTGATACTTCCTTCCCTCCTCTAAACGTGCTTCTATCATTTCTTCTTCTCCTTCCCTTCTCCACCAAGAGGGAAACCAGATTGATCATCTTCTTCTCACCCACGAGGATCCACTTCCTTTTCTTCTTCTCCCCTGCACTTCCCTCTTCTTAAACACAACAATAGTTAGATATACAAAAACTCTACTTCTTCAATACATACTACCTTCTTGCTTACAAGCACACCACAACATCACAAAAACAAGAACAAACTTTTGTCGAACATCCATGCCCATCCCCCTCCCATGAATCCACAGACTTCTCCCTAGACGTCTCTTTGAGTATTCCATCCTCTTCAATCTCCACTTTTGTAACTCCCCTTGGAGCTGGGGTGATACCGGAAAGATCAAACTTTCCAAGCTAGATACAACCTTGGTCAAGGGTTTTGCAATCTCCATCTCTTTGCTGCATTCCTTGTCCAAGGATTGTATCGAACTTGGAAAGTTTGTTGTCCTTGCATCCTTCCTTAGAGATCGATGAGGTGGAATACTCAAAGTGACGTCAAGGTAGATGATCCCTGGAGCATTTCAATCACGTCTACACCATCATGATCAGTCAGATACCACACGAAGCTTCTGGTCGGATAGGTAATCCCTGGTGAGCAAATATGGAAACAAAGAGGGAGTCAAACGAAACATCGGATAGATATAATGGGTGTCATGAGGGTAAATGCGTGATAGAACAAACTGTATTATGTTATAAGATTTCTTCAACCAAAATGAAAACGTTAAGCAACTCCATTGCAAGCCATCATGAAATTCGTTAACGAATCGGTTGATTTCAACCCCTATGGCCACTGGATCCTCTATCATCTATAATCCACTACCCATAAACACACAGAGGAACAACTTCAAACGGTTTATGCCTAGCCAAATCGCCATGCGAACCCAAAACCTACAGTTTATCATATGAAAATCACAGTTGTTTCAAAAGCTAAATTACTCGGTGTCACAGCAATGAACAGAAGCTCCAACACTATCTGCACTGCTTAAATGTTGGGTAAGTCAGAAACGAGAGATAAGGAAGAACTTACATTACTCAGGCGATGGATCAAGCGCTCCACGATCATGGCGGCCGGCGAAACGGAGTCGGAGCAGGGAGGATTTGGGGGCAAGGGACTGGGAGAGAGCTTCGCCTGTGGTGGTGGGAGCTTGTTCGAACTGGGTAGAGGGTTGGGGGTCGAAGTGCGACGGCGAGGGTTTTAAATAGGGTTGGGGGTCGGGTTCAAGTAGAAAAGAGGAAGCTTTAAATAGGGTGTTTCCAATTCTAGGGTTAATCTCACGTCTTAGTCTCACGCCCCGTGAGAATTTACATAGGGCCGTGAGATGCCAAGAATTCATATCCAAAACACGGCTTATCTCACGGCCGTGGTAATGACGACGCCAACCCGTGAAACTCTCTGGAACTCCCCCTTTTTATGGAAACAATCTCACGGTACATCTCCCGGCCGTGAGATTTCATTTATGAGGCGTGATTTTGGATTTCAGCTGGGATTATCTCACGTCTTATTCTCACGCCCCGTGAGAATTTACAGAGGGCCGTGAGATGCCCAGAATTACAAATCCACGGCCTATCTCACGGCCGTGATATTCCAGAATTACATATCCAAACCCACGTCTTCTTTCACGGCCGTGGGATTTCCAGAATTGGCCGTGAGATTTCCAGAAATAGTCTGCACAGACATTTACCTGTAGAACTAACCCCTGTACTTATTATAATGGCGTAAGTAACATAATATACTAATTTTGAAAACTACAAGCTTATGAAAAGCTGAGTCATAATGTTCTTTGAAGCTTGACACGAGCATTACATAGATCCATTCAATGTCACTAGATACTAACTTGCACAAAACAAACATTACAAGATGAAACATAATGTAGTTTGAAGTCGAACACCAGCATTACAGGTTGTGCTTGGATCGTTTGGGAAGTAGAACAGATTCTTGAGTCTCCACATGAAAGCTGCTTTCACCTGCTCCTATGGACTCGAAGTTGTATTCTTGTTGCGTGAAATGACTATCACCTCCACCTGCTTCAGCCATTCTTTTCAGCGGACAATTTCTGATTGTATGTTTAGGACGCCTACAATACTTGCACAACCGTGTTTTCACTTGAGGTTGCTTCACATTCCCTTTACTTCGAACTGGATGGGGGTCCTTAATAAACTGAGAGGAGTTCACTCCAACATCCGTAGTAGCATTATTTGTTTTGTTGGTTGTTTCTTCACTTATTGTCTTCACTCGCAATGTCAAGTCTTCAATCAACCCTTTGGCAGTATGAAATGCTTCATCCGAACTCACAGCATAATGGCACATTCTACTACATTGACCAACCAAGAATCCAAACCTGTCCAAATAAACAAGCACTTTTGTAGTTGGTTCCAAGCACAATAGAAGTAAACAAAGAACTAAATGAACACCTTAAATTTATAATACCTGCTAATATTTTGCTGGGTAGGACAGCTTCCCATACTCGAGGGATCGAACTCTTTTGCATCTTTAGTCCAACGCTTCAAAATGAGTGACTTTGGAATTTGCATTTGATTTTCTGCTTTCAATATACAGAATATATGCCGACACGGAATTCCGCAGAACTCAAAGATGCCACAAGAACAATGCACATCATGTCCACTCGTGTAAAAGACCACGGTGCACTTTGAGTCAGGGTATTTGAATCGTGACAATGTGTAAACTGTTTTATTGGTCAACACACACTTGTCTGTAATATAGTAATGAACTTCTCTCGCAATTTCTGCTCGAACGCTCCTGAACACATTTCTTGTATATACTATAGAGGCATGTCTTTCAATTTCATGTAAATGTGTCATCAAAACAACATCAGTATGTATTGTCTTAAACTGGTCATGTAACTCAGTTTGTCTCCTATACAAAAGTGCCATGTCAAACTGCTTGACAAACTCAAACAACTTCATCTTACTTTGCAAGAATTTGTCTAGATAAGAGTTCATGCTTTCACAACGTTGTGAGGTAGTCATCCCAGCAAAGAAAATACCTTTCAAGTAAGTTGTGGCCCATAGAGCTCGTCGCCTATACATCTTCTTCATCCACGCATTGTGCTCCAGGTCATACTTGGACAAAATTTCCTTCCACGTAGCTTCAAATTGTGGAATAGAACTGCAGTTTAGCATGCATCGTTTGAAATCCTCCCGGAAGCCTTCCGCATGGCCACGCGCTTCTGCGTTATTGCCCAAGTGCCAAGAACATAACCGATGTCGGGATCCAGGGAGAACCGACTTGATAGCTTTCCTCATTGAAGAACAACCATCTGTTATAACTGCGGTTGGCTTCTTACCACCCATGCAATGTAAAAAAGCATTTAGAATCCATACGTAGTTCTCCGCCGTTTCATCCGCAAGTAAAGCACATGCAAAAACAGTGCTTGCATTGTGATTATTCACACCAATGAATAGAAGAAATGGAAGATTATATGCATTAGTCTTGTACGTCGAGTCAAAAACAAGAACATCTCCAAAGAGACTATAATCCAATTGTGAAGGAGAGTCAGCCCATAACATATTGCCTAGTTCACCACCGTCACTTACTGTATATCTACAATAAAAACGAGGATCGGTAGTTGCCCGTGCTTGTAAGTAGGCAAGTGCAGCTTCACTGTCACTATCCAAGATCTCCGACCTCCGATCCGCACTAACAAAATTGTAGACATCGGTCTTAGTGAAACCCAAGTTCTGAAAGCTTCCTGCACAATTCACTAGATAATCCATGATTTGATTGGTGCGAATACCAGCAGCCCTAAGTGATCGAATCTGAGCCTTACTTGCGTCATCTACCTTGCGATGAGAACTCAAAAACTGCACTTCATGTGCTCCAGCTAAGGGATGAAAATGTGTTGGTACAAACTGCTTCACCTTGAATCGGTTAGTTGCCTCAACAAAACTGACTTTGAAAGCAGCCGGACAATGGAGCCTTGTTACAGGCCTAGGTTCACGCTTTCTGTTCTCCTTGTCATTGTGGACTGGAAGACGCTCCCCCTCGCGTGAGCAAACCCATCGCTGCATATTTTTAACTCCATATTTTGAATATGTGTGAGTGTTCTTTCGTACGCTGAACCCCATGGCACAACCATAAGTTGAATAGAACTTGCCAGCCTCCTCAAGGGTTTCAAACTCATAACCCACAACATCATCCGACTCCCATTTAGAATAAGGCTTACCATTCCCGACTTTATCAAGCAAAGTCCAGTCATACATACTCGAGTACGGTGGAACCATGGCTGGATTTGCAGCATCTTTGATGTTCTCTGAGCTGTGTGGCTGTGTTTCGAAGCTGTGCAAATGGTCATCTGAGATGTTCTCTTTATCATCATCACCAATGTTAGTGTTATTATCATCCTCAGAATCACTATCGCTGCTGTCGACATTGTCCTTCATATCGTCACTATCTCTAACACCACCGGTATCATCTCCATAATTCATTCCCCAATCTAAACCAACATTCAAGTCATTTCCCGTGTCCTTGCCTGTGCTCATATCATCCATCAACCCTTCCATAGTTGATCAACTGAAAACAAGCAACAAAATGAAGTTTAGAGACAATTGAAATCGACATATTCACCACCCACAGCCGACCAAATCGAACACTTCACTAATCATTTAACAAACACGAGGCAAACACGAGACAATTGAAATGAAGGGCTGGCTGGTAACTGTAATCCACATATCAACTCGATAGTTTCCCCTTCACTTCCGCGACAAACCAACCATTCACAAATGAAATGAAGCCAAGCAAGATCACAATTCACAACACCCACCAAATTGAACAAAGAAGACAACCAAATGAAGCAAACAAAGAAGCTCTCTACACACTTAACAAATGAAGTTTCATCAAATAGCTCCAAATAGCTCCACAAACCCATAGATCACCATGTAATCTTACAATTTACAATGAAAGGCCAACGTGAATGTTCCAATACTCATGGATCCTAAGATCGAATTACACTAGAATTCTTAATGCTGAATCGTCAAAAGGTCTGATGTCTTGTGGAGAACAAGTTCATCCCAACTCCCTTCAGTTGTCAAGAAGAGTAGGCTTACCAAAACTGACGAAAGCTTGAACACCAAAGTCAGCGATGGTGACTGGAGTACTGTCGCTCTTCTCGACGGACGCTGCTTCACTAGAGCGCACGGAACTCTGCACCTGTTCAATCCAATCGAAGAAATTTCAAAGAAGAAAGAAGAATTACTCGGACTACACGAACCAAGCATATGCTAAGCGAAAAGCAGAACCGGAATTCAAATTTTACGTCAACACAGATGCGACAAGCGCGCTCCACAATCCCTATGGCAGCTTCGAGCTCCCGGCGGTGCTTGGCCTCGTTAGCCGGGAAGGGAAGACTGCTCGCCCTGGGAAACATAAACCCGGCACCTGTTAATACAGCAATTTGAAGAACCTTGCGTCGAAATAAGCCATGGGAAACGGGCGGAATTTTTCGAATCAAGACCTTGTGAGTAAGACTCGACGGCCGAGGGGGAGAAAGCGCCGGTAGAGAAGGGAAGACGAAGGAAGAACTGAGGCTGGGAGAGAGGGAAGCTGGAAGGAAGAAGCCGACAGGGAGGAACCGAGGATCAGTCCTCTGGCGCCGACGGAGGACGAGAAGGAAGAAACGGCATCACTGTTACGACTTACGACGGTGAGGGTTTAGGATCTAGGAATTTCTTCATTATGACCAACCCAAAAAAATCATCGGTTATAATTAGATGGGTTAACCCAAAACCATAATCAAACGAAAATCAACCCATATATCAATTACCTCAATCTCACATCGGTTCACAATTACATGGGGTTCAACCCAAAACCGATAATCAAACGCTCACTCAACCATATACTTAACCTCAATCTCACATCGGTTCACAATTACATGGGGTTCAACCCAAAACCGATAATCAAACGCTCACTAAACCATATACATAACCTCAATCTCACATCGGTTCACAATTACATGGGGTTCAACCCAAAACCGATAATAAAACGCTCATTCAACCATATACATAACCTCAATCTCACATCGGTTCACAATTACATGGGGTTCAACCCAAAACCGATAATAAAACGCTCATTCAACCATATACATAACCTCAATCTCACATCGGTTCACAATAACATGGGGTTCAACCAAAAACCGATAATCACACGCTCATTCAACCATATACTTAACCTCAATCTCACATCGGTTCACAATTACATGGGGTTCAACCCAAATCCGATAATCAAACGCTCACTCAACCATATACATAACATCAATCTCACATCGGTTCACAATTACATGGGGTTCAACCCAACACCGATAATCAAACGCTCACTAAACCATATAGATAACCTCAATCTCACATCGGTTCACAATTACATGGGGTTCAACCCAAAACCGATAATCACACGCTCATTCAACCATATACATAACCTCAATCTCACATCGGTTCACAATTACATGGGGTTCAACCCAAAACCGATAATCACACGCTCACTAAACCATATACATAACCTCAATCTCCCATCGGTTCACAATTACATGGGGTTCAACCCAAAACCGATAATCACACGCTCGCTAAACCATATCAATTACCTCAATCTCACATCGGTTCACAATTACATGGGGTTCAACCCAAAACCGATAATAAAACGCTCACTAAACCATATAGATAACCTCAATCTCACATCGGTTCACAATTACATGGGGTTCAACCCAAAACCGATAATCACACGCTCGCTAAACCATATACATAACCTCAATCTCACATCGGTTCACAATAACATGGGGTTCAACCAAAAACCGATAATCAAACGCTCATTCAACCATATACATAACCTCAATCTCACATCGGTTCACAATTACATGGGGTTCAACCCAAAACCGATAATAGGGAATGTTTTTTTGAATCTCAAGGCCAAGTCTCACGCCCATGAGAATTTACAAAGTGGCCGTGAGATGTCCATCATACATATCCAAAACACGGCTCATCTCACGGCCGTTATACTGTCGAAGGCAACCCGTGAAACTTTCTGGAGTCTCACGGGTGTGAGATGGTCCTTTCAAGACCGTGAGATTCAGGTTTTTTGAATCTCAAGGCCCAGTCTCACGGGCGTAAAATTACCATCATTAAGCCGTTATAAAATCCCATCTCACGGCCAAGTCTCACACCCATGAGAATTTACATAGTGACCGTGAGATGTCCATCATTCATATCCAAAACACGGCTCATCTCACGGCCGTGATACTGTCGCAGACAACCCGTGAAACTGTCTGGAACTCCACCTTTGTATGGAAAAAATCTCACGGTATATCTCACGGCCTATCTCACAGCCGTGATATTTACAGAATTACAAATCCAAAAACACGCCTGCTTTCAGGTCCATTTTCAACCAGTTTTCGGTATATGATCATGCATAATTTTTCCCTTGTCGACACATTAAACATAATATAGAGAAAAAATAACATCACTGAATAATGCTTCATTCATTACTTCATTGTAATTTCAACAGTTTCCTAAACTTCATTCAACATCTACATTCACTAAAATTCATTCAACAACTACATTATCCTAAATGTCAATCAACATCCACATTAACTAAACTCTACATTAACATCACAAGTCTCAATGCTTCTTAGACTTTCTACCCTTTTTCTCCCCATGCGCATGCAACGGCTTTCTTCCTCGATTGAGTAAGTTTGTCTTGAAATTCACCTTCTCGGTCTCAATTTGGGCAGGTCTTGCATGTCTCTCAAAATATTCATCGGATTGTGTCTTGACTGTAGCTTTCACCTCATTCAGATCCGTAGTGAGCAAGTACATTGTAAATTGTGCCCGCTCATAGTCACTATGGAACTGGTCAAGCTTCTTGGAATATCGATCTGGATCCAGCAAGTAATTGCTGACAAATAGTCCACAATCAAATCTGTAATATAACAAATAATTATCATGGTCATGATGCGAACAAATAATTATCGAACTTAATTAGAACAGTGCACGATTGAACAACAACAAAGGGTACCCATTTGGTTGGCAAGCAACATCCTGGCGATATCTAACCACGAAGTCCACAAATGAAAACGCCCCACAGATATCATCCTTAAGCAACCAATCTAGACCCAATTTCTGCAAATGAAAACATCCACCTCATCGATATATAACGACAAAGTCGGCAAATGAAATACAACTAACAACTAAGCAATAAGTAAAGCTTGAAAAGTTGAAGAACAAGAAGCAAACCAGTTTCTGCATCTTTGCATCATATTCTTCATTATGAGTTCCTCGTAATGAGTCCCAGATTTCGATTTCTTTGGCTTCCATGTTAAAGACCGCCAGATAGAAGTGCTTCAACGTGAGGTTGAAAATTGGGACATGAATCTGAAATAATGGACAAACAAACAATAATTATCAATTTAACATAGGAGGGTGAAGCCATTTCCTTTTAGAAAACAACATTACAACATACCTTACTGCAGTAAAGTAGCTCACCAATACAGTATCGCTCATGTATCTTATATGAACGCATCTTAGCCATAAATTGCTCCTCGTTGCAATGACTCGCACGCTCCTAGAAAAATAAAACACAGTCACCCACACAAGCTACATGCAACAAAAAATAGATTAATTTCATGACAAGAATAGACAAAGCAGACAACTGTACCGAAACTGAAGGTGGAAAGAACCAAGACAAGCCACCAGTGCGACCACAACTCCGTTCTTCTAGTGTCTTGCACAGACACGCCATTTCTATAATCTAATGCATCATCATCACATATACCAAAGTCAGCAATACACGTTCAATCTACTAAATTACACACATAAATGAACTTACCCTTGTTGAAATTTTGGTCCTTGGCAAAAGCTCGACAAAATCTTCACGTGACAAGGAAAGAACCCCGCCACCAACACTAACCAATGTGTCACTGTTATACAATACCAAGTTCAAACAACACAACATTAGAATAAGCAAATACCAAAAACATCCTACAAATATGATCCAATTACTTGTAATGATTTCGGGAGGTACCTTTCGGGAAGCTCACTACTAAAAGCAAATTGAAGCATCTTTACTGCCTCCAGAGACAATGGTGTCTCAACAACAAAGGGAGGAGCACGGTACAAAGGTTGTGCTTTCTTAGCTCTGGGATTTGCCCGTTCGAATGGAGAGAGCACATACAAACTAGGCTTCAATTTAGACACACTACGTAGTGCACCTCCCTTTCGCCCCTTTCTTGTTCAAAAACATAAAAAAACAAAACCAGTTCATTAGTAACCACACCATAAGAACCAATAATTAGAAAAATTAATCAAGTGAAATACCTTCACAGCCTTGGAACAACCATCATTAGCAGCAACACTTTCATCACTCAACAATATGAATTTCTCAACTTGCGACGCTTTAGGCTGCTTGCAAGGAGACTTTTTCACAACTTTCACAGAAGGAGATTCAGAACATCTCTCATCTCCAATTTCCCCCTCAGCTTCTCCCGAATTCTCAACTTTGGCAGTCTTGACAAATTCCAAGGTAGGAGAAATGGGTTCCCTAGGTTTTTCAACCTCACCCTTCTGATCGTTCTTTTTCAACTCAGCTGTAGGAGAAATGGGTTCCCTAGGCTGCTCCCTTGACAACGGATCACCTACAGTTGCTTTCACTGCCTCTATAAGGGACTTCACTGCAGTACCGATTTCGTCTCTAAAAGCCCGAAATTCGTTCTCCATTTTCACAACCCGGCTCATTAGCTCATTATCTCTAGAAGCAGCATCACCCATTGCCACTCTAAATTCTTGACCAAAGTTGTCAATTCTACCCTCCATGGTACTAAACCGAGCATCAATACGCTCATAGAGAAGTAGCTCATCCCCGTCGGGTTTGTGCCGTTTCCCATCTACTTCTCCCCGTTTCCTTGGAGGTGATTTCAAACCGGCATCCTCAGCTGATCTTTTCCCCGAACTGCTGGAAACCTATAAATTAATTAAAAAGGGAACCAAATGTACCATTAGCATGCTCCAACTTGTCAAAAGAATCAAATATACTATCAATCTTACCACTTTTGTTAACAATAACTCCACGTCTCCGCTCCCCCAACTCATCAAATCCAAACTCCCATCAACGGTTTGGAAAATACCATTTGCATGCTCCAAGAATATTAACTACAAAAAAAAAATACTATAATCAACATGATGATTAATCATTACAAATATGTAGAAAGTCGGGATTAACAATTATTTACCTCCAAAAACAGCAAGCAACCCGGTATATACTCTCTTTTAGAAGCATTATGGTCGCAGATGCATTTGACCAATTCATTGAAGCAAAAGGATGCCCAATTCTTCTTCGGAATGTCTGCAACATCGGTGACAGCGTATACCGAAGACAAGGAAATGTCCTCTCTTCTAGTTGGTACTAATAGCACCCCCATTACGTACAAAATAAACATTTGAAGAAATAGATCGTCGCTATCTTTCATCTTCGACAACTCCTTCTTCATTAAGCTTGTGGAAATCGCCTGTCGGCCACATTCACGTGTCGAAAACACTCTAAATGGTTCCAGTTCCTCTGATCTTCCCTCCACTTCTTCACCATTCAAGATGATATCAGTACCTCCCTCAGGCACACCCATAATTCGCTCGAAATCTTTGGCCGAAATATGCACTTCCAACCCATACGCCTTAATTGTGCTTTCTTCCAGATTAAAGCTCTTCACAAGTTTCTCCAACAACTCACGTTGTAGCTTTCTTGCTTTGACATCAAGAATACGACCAAAGCCACATCTCCTAATGGCCTCTGATTGACAAGCCTCTAAATTTGAGACTACTGAGAATACTTTCCTAGGAGAACATCGCGTGCTGAAAATTTGATGCCTCTTCGTCTTCATTATAGAACAATTTTAGCAAACTGCAAAATTAAAACAACAGAAAAATTATAAGCATGCCTTGAAACACGAATTATAAGCATGCCGAAGAGTACAAACAAAATACAAGTTCTAACTACCAGAAGAACTGAAAACCCCCTACATCAACACCTGAGTACACTAATTAACCATGAAATCCGCCATTGGCATATATAAATTTCACCCAAAACACACAGCTTTCATTAAATTTCACCCAAAATACAAAATCTCACGGCCGTGACATGACCCGTGAGAAGCAAAGAGAAGTTTTCATATCTCCAGACAATCTCACGGCTTTGGCTTCATAAATCACGACCGTTAAAATAAGCCGTGAAACTAAAAACACCCATTAAATATTCTCACGGCTAATTCTTGAAATTTCACACCCGTGAGAAGTCCAGCAATTCAATTACACAAACACGGCTCATCTCACGGCCGTGATACTCTCGAACCCAACCCGTGAAAACCCCTGGAACTCCCCCTTTTTTAAAAAAAATCTAACGGTACATCTCCCGGCCGTGATATTTTCATATGTGAGGCGTGTTTTTGAGTTTCAGCTGTGACCATATCACGGGTTAATCTCACGCCCGTGATATTTACAGATGAGCCGTGAGAAGTGCATATTTACAGATGAATCTCTAATCAGAAAAATAATACTGGAATGCATGAAAGAATGAACTAATGATTAAGCATGAGGAGATGAAGTCCAAGGTTTACTTGATGAATCACGACATAACCTATCAATTGCATCACAATCTTGCTCTAATAGTAAACTGAGGTACTAATCACATAAACGTAGACGGAGCTAGCATTCAAACGAAATAAAAAGCTCAAATGAATGCAAAGAATCACATAAGACTAATGCAAAGCTCATGCAAAGAATCACAGAAGACAAATGCTTCGATTACCCTTTTCTACAATACATCCACACAACAAGCATACTACAAATAGTTGCTAGCTTAACCACAATGGGAACATGATTAGGACTCCTCTCCCAGCGCTCACAAAGACAAGATGAATTGCATGCTTGGAATGACGATTATGTAACTCAACAAGGCAATAGCTCTCTCGACACATGCAACTCACACCGGTTTTCCAAGTGAAATGGAGTTTCCATTTATGAAAAAGTAAACAAAAAAAGTTTCCAAAACTAATTTATGATATCATTTTCATGAGATAGCATTTAGCTATGGTGGAAAACCACATAAAGAACACATGATCTTTGCTTGGTTCATGCATGCTATTTCCTAGGCTCTTTCACCAAGTGTGAGTTTTCTTGGTGACAAGCATTTTCCTCTTTGGTACATGATTAAATTGTTCACTACCCAACAAGGCAACCACAACCATGCACAACTCTCCCTTCAAGCTTCAATGTGTAAATCGACTCACAATGAACTTTATTAGCAGGAAATCTATGGTTGTATGGTTAATGGAGGAGCAACCAACAACCACATTACAACACGTTGCTTTGACAAAGACCTCTCTCCATCTATAGCCCTATCAGCAAATTTAGCTACCATAATGCTAAACCATCAGCTACCAGATATCTCATATCAGCTGTTGAGTAAAAACAAATGAAACAGATCTTAATGTTTCACTTTGAACCACTCAGCCATCTATCCTACACAGGGCTAGCATCACAGAAACTGAGTGACAATAGAGTAAATTCATAACAACTTGTTGGTGGCTGATTGAACAATCAACACAATTCCAACACATCCAATCAATCATAATGAGAAAACATAATGATCGATATCCCTGAGTGATTCATATAAAAACATGAGATAATTATCAAGCTAAACACAAAGAAGATACTACAAGGACATCAACCTGGTAAAAGGACATGACCAATTAAACTCATAAACCTAAATCTGAGCATATTGATAAGCAATATATTATTTTCTCCATCATCGGCTACATGCATAGACTCATTCGCATGATCAATGACAACAGCAAGAAAGTCAAGTTCATATCAACTCGTTTGACAGTAGCAGCAGCCTCTTGCTCTGTCTTGCCTTTCATTAATAGCCACTTAAGTTTGGCCAAATACCCACTCCTATCTCATCGTCTTCAGTATGCTATACAACTTAATCCAGATGACTAAACTGATTCTTCGCCTACAGCAGACAACTAAACTGATTCTTCTTCAGCTCGTCAAGTTCCTAAACAACCAATCCATAGTTCAATCTGGTAAAACGAGCATGGAATTTCAATCCCCCTACCGAAATTTGTAAATCTAGAACATCCCAATATAATCCCTAAACTGATAGCCATACTAACCGGAAAATTGAATAAAATTGTAGAACTGTAGGCATACTAACCGGAAAAAGTTGTGGTGGAGGAGGTAGGTCTTCGTTTGCTATCGATGGGAAGAGGGGGTTCTGTGCAGGGTCTTCGTTTGCTATCGATGGGAAGAGGGGGTTCTGTGCAGGGTCTTCGTTTGCTATCAATGGGAAGAGGGTCTTCGTTTGCAATCGACGAAGAGATGCTCGCTCTCGTCGTCCCCTGCTCGCCGCCTTCACTGTCGTCGTCGGAATCCGGCTCGCCGCAGTCAAAGAGATGCTGCAATCGACAAGCTTCTTCTACTCGTCGTCACCCACTGCTCGCCGCCTTCACTGTCGTCGTCGGAATCCGGCTCGCTAGCTGCGTGGAGAGGATCGAAGGAAGAGGATCGAAGGAAGAGTAAACAGCCGTGGGTGCGATGGTCGAAGATGGTGTGATAAGAGGTGAGAAGCTCTGAATTCCGATCGAAGGTGGCCTTTACCCCGACTGGATTTCAATTTTTTTTAAATTATTGTGTAACGAACCGGTGCAACAGGTTACCAGTCCAACAAATGAAAATAATAATAATTAAATAACTTCAATCCAATGGCTGATATTTTATAACAAGATCTAATGGCTGTAAGTATATTAAAGCATGGGTACTATATAGCATACTAAAATGCCTCTTTGCAGCGGATTTAAATGGCCGTTATTTGTATTCCCCATGTGTCATTGAGCCTTTTTTTTTCCCAACGGTGACCTATGTTTTTGCAACGGTTTTGGAACCCTGCAATTTGATTTAGAGACAATTTTTGCCACTGTTCTAGAATGCGTCAATAAACGTTAACAAGTGAATTTTAAATTTTAAATTTTAAATTTTAAATTCTCATAAATTTCTAGAACCCCTGCTATCTGCTGCAGCATTTCAATTCTCTGTAACTTTAAAAGTCTAAATCACTCATTACTCTTGCCATAGATGGCTAACTTCATTCACAATGCACTTTGTTCCTAGCACAAATTATCATAAAGAAATTGAAAAAATAGCAACTCAAATCAAAAGAACAATGTCAACTAATAGAAGGACGAATTTCAAGCAAGATCCACAACATCCAACTTTGCTTGCTCTTGAATCACCCACATTATGTAATACATTGCTTTCATCTGAAACACATCTTAGCCTGTTACAAAGCCACCCAAAAGAATAGAATCAAACTCATTAATAGCACGGAACAGATAAATAAGCACAGAAAATGAGGGGAAATAAGTTTCAAGGCAACAAAAAACAATCCATGAAACATAGAACAAGAAGAGAAACAACAGCAAGTGACATACAAACCCATATTGGTCCTGAACATATACATGAAAAGATACAAACTAATACAACCCTTTCAAGCATAAAAGCAAATGAAATGAAACAAACTAATCACTGTAGACTACAGACACAAAGAACTACATGTCAGTCTTTCAGTTAGTTACTTCCTACCCCATCTACACCAACTAGAATTACCTTACTGGTACTCAACAAACTACCAAACTTACAAAACATAAATACCAGCAAAATTAAAAAACAAAGAAGCAAGATGAAAAGGAACAACTAATCCACATTAATTAGGCAGGAAAACTGACCTTCTCCTATCTCACTATGCCCACCCAAGAGATTCGATGTAGGATAAGACCATCAAATGGTTCCACACCCCTGAAGATGGCACCATAAATAAATGGATGTCAATTCTACTTTCACAAGTGATGGACTACTCCAAACCGGGAAACTAGACTATAGAAATACAATGAAAACCTGTGTTAGTCCACCTGAACTTTCAACAACTTCATTAAGGTAAACTGATTGATCCTGAAATTTTCCCATTGCATCTTAGAAGAAGCCAAAGGAGGTCCTTTGAGATCATACAATCAAAAGAATATGAAAACAAAGAAATAAGTGCAATGCTGCCTTTCTAACCCGATGATCACAATACACTTTACCCAGAATAGGATTAAGAGTTGCGGTTGTGACCTGCAAACCAATACAACCAAAGATTATGAGCTTTTAAACTAAAACAAAAGAGTTGACACAAAGGTGAATGATGATCAATAGAAACCAGAGGTCATACTTTGCTCCACTAGAATATTTCACCATCATCAAACTCAAGGGTCAGATCCCCTACCGGGTCGAGTTGAATGGATTGCCCCCAGAATTTGGTGTGCAAGAGAGAAATGATAAATAACTGAGGAAGAGTAAAGGCATAAACCTGTATATGAACATGATGGCTACAAAGCACATTTATAGTCAGATAAGCAATACCATATTTGTAGCATAGTAGTAAGAAGCAACTAATATTGATTTGAGGAAGAAGTACAATCTGTAGAAGACCCACCTCAGAAGCATACCTGCTCCTGCTCGTATATTGAGATGAAAATGGGATTTTTCCTGCATGGCAAAAAGACAAGTTCAAAAAGAAATCAACCCTACTACTAAATAATTCAGGAGTTCTCACTTTTATTCAGTCATCACGAGCATCAAATAGACATGTAAGTATAAGAGTGGTCCATAATGCCCTTTGTTTCTTGCGATAAACTCAAAAGAACCAGTTTCATATTACCTGAAAGCAGACCAAAGCTCTTTGTTCTCAGGATCCAAATGAACTACAACATCAATCGTATTAGTTGATTTCTGAAAGTTCTGCATTCATCACAACATTTCAAGGGTTGGTCGTCTTTGTTTGTCACAAAGTAAGAAGAACAAAACGCTAGAGAATAAAGGAAAGGAAAACATGCTTTAAGCAAGTTCCCGACTATGCCAACCCTGTAACATGCTTTATCTTTGAAAGTATTGCTTTAAACCAGCAGCATCAAATGATTCTTGAGGAAGTTTTCCTTCTATATCAGGTTGTCTGTAATTATTTTGTAGAAGAAACATAATTTAGGAGCATCAATAGTTAAGAAAGAAATAGTACCTTTCTCTAAGTCTAAACAAACAAAAGAATACTAAAATGCACTTCTCCCTACATGCTACTGGACAAGTTTATACCAACAAATCAAAAACACTATCCAGTTAAATCCAGAACCATATGCATGTTATAAGCTAATAAAATAGAGCCAAAAGATCACAGGTAATGATTATGCTCTATACTAGAAACTATACACTGCAAGAAAACTAACTTAAAATAACTTACTTCCTAGCTTCTGCACAATAAAATCATCACCATTTGTCACTGGTTAACAGTACCAGAACTACAATATGATTCTACATTTATCTTAAGAGAGAGAATATAAATGTCTAACCAAAAGGGCTCTGCTCTGAAAGTGTATTGAACCATGCTAACATGAGTTTCCACCACAAAATTATGAATGAAATATAGGATTCCCATATTAGGGAAAATGGAGAAAAGAAAAGAGTTGTTTAGTTATATAAGGTAGCGAAAGCTTCCTTCTCTCATTAGAGAATGAAACCTAGAAAGAAATAAAGGTGGGGACCCTAATCTAGCTCTGTACCAACCCAATGATCAATAACACTATAGCATCGATGTGAAACTCACATAAGTTACAAATAATTCAAACCATACATCAATTCAAGCTTAAGAACTTCTGGAATCAGAACCAAGGGATCAATTGGTTCATAAATCAGTCAAATACCCTAACTATGGAGATAGAGTTCGATTCTATCATATGGAAAGAAGAACAACAGAGGCTTTCGTCTTGATAAGCGATTAAACATATCTATTTTCAGTGAGACCAGCGAATTGATAAAAGAGGAATCGGGATGGACTCACACAAGTCGACGAAATCCCAGATGGCCGACTGCTGTTGATCTTGGGACGTATTGCCAGCGATTCGAGAAGCAATCGATTGAGGAAAATGAGAACGACGAAATACAAATCTCGATGCTGATCCACTTCACTCCAATTCGCACTTTGCATTTCGATCTATCCACATGCACAAATCAAATCTCGAAAAACAAAACTGAATAAGGCTCGAGATTACGTTCTGAGAGAGTACCGGAAGAAGATCGGAAGAATGTGGTAGTGATGATCGGTCAAAAGAGGAGGAGCAGCAAAAGGCTTCACACTACTAACACGTCGGAGTTCAAGGTGTACGAAGAAAACGACTCATGGCGGAATCTCTGGCCAGAAGAGCTCTGCTCTTTCCCGGAAACTTCTCGATAATGCTTCAGAAAGACAAAAAAGCTCTTTCGTTAAAGTCGGAAAAAATAACGTAAAAAAATAAATAGCGCGATGGGCCCTCAGCGGATATAGGAACCGCTGGACTGGTTTGCTGCCAAAAGCATAATAAAGAAAGCCCGACAGCGGTTAGTGAAACCGCTGACATGAAACCCCTGGGCTTGGCCCATTTCCTTGTAGTGAGGCCCATTAAAGGGCGGGAAGCCCAAGTAGTTCGTGGAAAGGTGAGCCCATTCAAGATGGTGTAGGCCATGATAGGCGCCCACAGGCTTAGATCAGGAGCAAGTTGGGAGTTGCATGCACTAGGCGCCTAGGAGTACTCGCACCGTAGGTGCCCGGGTATGCACGTGGGAATTGTGGACCCTCGGAGAGGGCGCCTGGAATCTTCTTCGGAGGAAGCGCCCTGGGTCACCCGCATTAAATGTAGGGCTGACGTGGAAATCCGTACGAGAAGGTCCAGGTAAGCAGTAATTGGCTATAAATAGGGAGGTGGGTAAGCATTTACTCAATTTGGCTTCTCTCACTAAAAATTGTGCATTGCAAGCACTTCTCTCTCTAAGGAAGATACTGACTTGAGCGTTGGAGGACTAACGGGCCACAAGGCCCACCTCTGTGAGTGCAGGCTTCATCGGGAGGGAGTCAGCTGGTACGGAAGAAAAGTAGGCCGATCGAGTGGGCTTCAACAATTGGCGCGCCAGGAAGGGGCAACACAACCAGGGAGCGCCTAGTTTCAATGGAAGAGGGTGGAAGCGAGATGGAGGAGCAACACGTGGAGGAGGCGTCTCAAGAAGCAGGAGGAACGCCCAGCATGAGGGAGGATGAGGGAAGTGAAGACCCGCGCCCGGATTCAGATGAGGCCTCGGTGACTAAGAAGGAATTGTTCAAGATCATAGCCGATCAAGACGAGGCCATTGGGATGTTGAGGAGAGAGGTGGAAATGTTGAAGGAGGGCGCCCCAAGCCCCGGAGCAAGGAAGAGGGAGCGCACGATGGAAGCTGAAGGGGAGTCCAGCTCGCTGAGGCGCCTTGCCAGCATGAGGCGCCTGGCCGATTATGGAGATTCTGAGGGAGAGAGGAACGTGTGGATGCCGGGGCGCCCGCATCGACAGTTTGTGGTAAGGCAGCCTTTGGCCCGGAGCGTGCTCATGGAGCCCGCTAGTACCAACATTCCGCCGCTTCCCACCTATGATGGTACGGCGGACCCGGACGACCACCTCAACAGCTACTTCACCAAAATGCAGCTCTACAACAGTTCGGACGCAACTTTATGCAAGGTGTTCCCCTCAACATTCTCAGGCGTCGTATTAGATTGGTACCATCAGATCGAGGAAGGGCGCATAGAATGCTTTGAGCAATTTGCGGCGATGTTCCTGGCTAAGTTCGCAAGTAGAAAGAGGCGCACACTGACCGTGGGCTCCCTATTCAAGATTAAGCAGAAGGAAGGAGAAACCTTGAGGGAGTTCTATGAGCGGTGGATCCCGGTGGCCATGGCGGTAAGAGACGTGCAGCCCTCGGTGCTTGGAGTCCTCCTTGAGGAGTGCACCACCAGTGAGGAACTTTGTCGGGCGCTAGCTAAAAGGGATGTGGTGTCTACGGAAGATTTGGATCGAAGGGTGCAGAAAGTTATAGTGTTGGAGGAGGCGCTAGCATCAAGGCGGGCCGACAGGCGCCGACCTAGGGGAGAGGAAGGAGATGGACGAAGACAGGCGCCCGAGTCTAGGCCCTTCTATGGAGGAGCATCGGTCACACCGGTGCGGAGGAATGATCAGGGGCGCCCGACGCCTAAAGTGAATCAATTCACGGAGCTTAACGACTCGCCGAAGAACGTGTTGCAATATGTGAAAGATAAGGGGTACCACGTGAGATGGCCAGGGCCTATGAGGGGGCAATCCAACCCACAGAATCTGGATCGATTTTGTGACTTCCATCGGGAACGGGGGCACAATACAGTAGATTGTTATCAGTTGAAGACTGAATTGCAAGGATTGGTGGACAGGGGCATGCTTAATGAGTTCGTCAAAAAACCGGAAGAGAGGGTGCACAGGGCATATGTGGCCCGAGCGGGGCCCAATGAGGATCTTCCCCCGCCTCCATTCGAGCTAGATCAGGAGAAGGCGCCTGAAAAGGTGAGGCTTACGGTGGACGCGATTACAGGCACCGGAGATTTGAGAGAGAAATTGGAAGCTAGCAGGCGCCTAAGAGCAGCATCGGTGGATCGACACGAAGGGGTGTGCATTAGTTTCAACCAGGTGCCTGATGAAGCCTATGGGGTACCCTCCTTGGAGGCACTGGAGATTCAAGGAATAGTGGCGGGGTGCATGGTAAAGAGGATGCTCGTGGATACGGGGAGTTCCATGGACGTGCTGTTCAAGGATACGGTAGCGCGCATGCACTTGTCTCCTGACTTAATTCGACCGTCGGACTCGATGCTCGTCGGGTTCTCAGGGGCGCCCGCGAAGGTAATAGGGCGCGTGCGCCTCCCTGTTACTTTGGGCGATGAAGAGCAGCGGGTCACTCATGCTATCGATTTTGGGATTGTGGATTGCCCCTCCCCCTACAATGCTATACTCGGCAGGCCCCTTTTGGCCTTGTTCAATGGGGTGGCGTCCACTTGTCATCAGACGTTGAAGTTCATAGCGCCGAAGGGAGTGGGCATCGCAAGAGGAAGAGGCGCCCCCATTTATACCATGCTTAAGGGTGTGCGGCCGCGTAAAAGTCAAAGGATCAATACGATCACGTCCGAGGAGGCGCCCAGAGCGGAGGCGGCCGACGAAGAATTGCTGATCCCCTTGGATGAGGGGCGACCGGAAAGGCAGATCAGGATTTCGGTCCAGGCGCCTCCTGAAATGGTCGAGAAGTTGGTCGCTCTGTTGAAAGAGTTTGCGGAGTTGTTCGCGTGGAGTGCTAAAGAAATGCCCGGGGTAGCGCCTGAGACGGCTGTGCATAAGTTGGCAGTTGAGGAAGGGAGGAGGCCGGTTCAGCAGAAGAGAAGGAACCTTTCCCAAGAAAAGGAGGCCATGCTTAGGGTGGAAGTGGATAGGCTCCTAGACGCCGGGTTTGTTGAGGAGGCCACCTATGTCACGTGGTTATCCAATGTGGTGTTCGTCCCCAAGCCATCAGGAGACTAGAGGATGTGTGGATTTCACGAGTCTCAACAGGGCGTGTCCGACGGACGCATACCCGATGCCCCGCATAGACCTGCTAGTGGACGCCACGGCTTATCATGAGATGCTCAGTTTCCTCGACATGTTTTCCGGGTACCATCAGATCCCCATGGCTGAAGAAGACCGGGTGAAGACCGCCTTCATGACCCCTTTCGGGAACTTTTGCTATAGGGTCATGGCATTTGGACTAAAGAATGCGGGCGCCACATATCAACGCATGGTGAATACAGTCTTCCAACGGCAGATTGGGCGGAACGTGGAGGCATATGTAGACGATTTGATAGTCAAGAGTCGTAAACGGGGAGATCACCTAAGTGATTTAAGGGAGACCTTTGAAACCATGCGCCTTCACAATCTTCGGCTCAACCCCCTGAAATGCGTCTTCGGCGCGGAGGCATGCAAGTTTTTAGGCTTCATGATCACCAAGAGAGGGATTGAAGCAAACCCTAAGCAAGTGGAGGCCATCATCAAACTCGCTCCGCCAAGGACGCCTAAGGAAGTACAAGGCCTAGCGGGGCGCCTCGCAGCCTTGGGGCGCTTCATACCAAGGTCGGCCGACAAAGCGGCCCCCTTCTTCAGGATCCTAAAGAAAGCGGTTCGTTTCCAATGGGACGAGGCGTGTAACGAGGCGTTCGAAGACCTGAAGCGCCTACTGGCGGCGCCCACGGTCATGACGGCACCCAAGGCCGGGGAGGTCCTGTATTTATACATTGCGGTCTCGGACGTGGCGGTTAGTGCGGTACTTGTGTCCAAGGAGGCGCCTACGGGGGAAGAGAGGCCGGTGTACTATGTGAGCAAGATGATGGGCCCACACGAGAAGCGGTACGCGCCTATTGAAAAGGCTGCTTTGGCAGTCGTGACCGCCGCTACCAAGTTACGCCCCTACTTCCAGGCGCATGCGATCGTTGTGCTCACCAATTTACCTCTCAAGTCTACACTGGGCTCCATGGACGTGGCTGGACGCCTTGTTAAATGGGCCGTTCAGCTGAGCGAGTTCGACATCCGGTACGCGCCTCGACCGGCCATCAAAGCACAGGTGATTGCCGATTTCATGGCGGAGGGAATAGTGGAAACCGAAGGGGTCGACCAGGAGACGTGGCAAGTTCAAGTAGACGGGGCGGCGAGTCGCGTGGGCGCCGGTGCAGGAATAGTAATTATTAGCCCAAGCGGAGTCATGCATGAGATTGCTCTACGGTTCTCCGAACTTAAAACCAACAATGCGGCTGAGTATGCAGCGGTCGTAGCGGGACTTCGCATGGCACGAGAATTGGGCGCCCAACATGTTAGTGTCAGATCCGATTCGGCCCTTGTGGTCAACCAGCTCAATGGGGCGTTCGATGTTAAGGAGGAAGCCTTAGAAGCCTATGTCCAAGCGGTCAGAAGAGAAGGCGCCTGGTTCAGGGAGATCGACTTCGTGCACATCCCAAGAGAAGAAAACGCCCATGCCGATGCACTATCCAAGTTGGCCACGGCTTTAGACTTCGCTGAAGAAAGGAAAGTTATCGTCACAAAGGAGGTCCCACAGGAATACGTGGTAGCAACCGTGGAGGGTTCTATGGAAACTGACGGTTGGATGGCGCCCATCTTGGGATACTTGACGACTGGTACAGTCCCAGAGGACCCAAAGGAGGCATGGAGGCTGAGGCGCAAGGCGGCTCGGTGCTCCATAATCGAGGGGCGCCTGTACAAGAGATCCCATTCCGGAACATATTTAAGGTGTTTGAGTAAGGAAGAGGGTCAGGCGGCGTTGGAAGAAGTCCACAGCGGTACTTGCGGAATGCACGCGGGCGCTCGTAGTTTGGAAAAAACGTTGCTTCGACAGGGATATTATTGGCCAACAATGCGAAAAGATGCCAAGGCCCACACGGGCGCCTGTCACCAGTGTCAGATCCATGCCAACGACATTCACATACCCGCTGCCCCAATGCAGGGTAACACGGGCGCCTGGCCTTTTGCTCAGTGGGGCATGGACCTTCTAGGTCCTTTTCCAAAGGCACCCGGACAGCTGAAGTATTTGATTGTTGCCATCGACTACTTTTCGAAATGGGTGGAGGCAGAGCCCTTGTCGACCATTACGGAGGCACAAGTGCGCAAGTTCACAAGAAGGAACATTTTCACTCGTTTTGGGTTGCCGGAGTCTATTGTCACTGATCATGGCAAACAATTCGATTGCAAACAGTTCGTGGAGTTTTGCGATGCGCATGGGGTGGTCCTTAGGTTCTCATCCGTAGCATATCCGCAGGCTAATGGGCAAGCTGAGGCGGCTAACAAGAGCATCCTACACGGGTTGCACACTAGGCTCCTAGGCGCCAAGGGGCGTTGGGTGGAAGAGTTGCCTAGTGTTCTCTGGGCTCACCGAACGACGTTCAAAGTAGCCACTGGTGAGACTCCTTTCGCGTTGACATACGGAAGTGAGGCAGTGATCCCGGTCGAGATTAATATCCCAAGCTTCCGGGTGGCGAATTATGAACCAGGCCGAAATGAAGAAGACAGGGTGGCTGATTTGGATCTCTCTGATGAGCGACGTGAGGTCGCGTCTGTGCGCCTGGAAGAAATGAAAAGGCAAGTTGCCCGATACTACAACAGGAAAATGCGCCCTCATGGTATCTCCATAGGCGCTCTGGTCCTCAAGAGAGATTTCAGGCCCTGTGCGCAGGAGGGCAAGCTGGCTCCCAAGTGGAAAGGCCCGTATCGAGTGAAGGAAGTCATCGGAGCGGCTACGTTCAAGTTGGAACATCTGAATGGGAAGCCAGTGAAGAGAACATGGAACGCGCAGAACTTGCGTGCGTATTGTGCCCAACTGGGGGGCAAGGGGGCTGCAGTATGAGGAGCAAAAGGGAAACGCCTGTGGGAGTATGTAGTGCTGTGTAATCAAAAGCGCTTGTTGTGTTCAGCGCCTCGTGTCGTGTAATCAAAGCGCTCGTCGTGTTATGGCGCCTGTGTTTGTGTTTATGAAAAAACTCCCAAGATTGATTTCCTCTCCACTAATGCGCCCGAGTAAGAAATGCGCCCACAACTGTAAAGCACCCGTGAAATATGTGCCCGGAACGAACGCGCCCGTAAGAATTTGCGCCCACTTAGTAAAGCACCCATACATTTGTGCCCAAGAAAATAAAGCGCCCACCAATACGCGCCCATGAGAATAAAGCGCCCAATAAAATAATGCGCCCGATGAAAGTATGACAAATGGTAAGAGCAATAAAAACGATAAGCGCCCTGAGATATAACGCGCCCTAAAAAGAGTTGGGAGCACAGTAAGCGTCCAAAGGCGAACAGAAAGTTGGCAAGGCACAAAGGGCATACGCCCAAGCAAAAGTTCAAAGGAAACAAGACAAAACGACGAACGTCCAAAGAAAACAATAATACATGCCACCAAAAAGGCGCGCACTCACTACTCGGCCTCCGAGGAGTCACTCATGGACGACTCACTCTCTGGTGACGAAGGCGCCCCCCTCTCTCCCGCAGGCGCCGCATCTTCCTCTTGCTCCTTTTGCATCTCCTCAATGACAAAATTCACAAGGTCAGGGAAGTTGACGGTGATGTCGGGGTACTCCTGGTCGAGCTTCCTCTTGACAAGCACCAAGCTATCGAGGGACGCCTTGGCAATTAGGTCTTGCCCTGCCTCAGAATTGGGAAAATTCTTAAGCGCCGCCTTGAGAGACCTTTTTTCCCCCCGCACACTCTTGAGCGCCTTCTTGTAGTCCCTGCGGCGGTAGGCGGCCGCCTTTACCTCGTCCTGGAGGGTGCCTTTCTCCTCCTTTAATGTCGCAAGCTCGGCGTCGCGGGCGCCCAGATCTTGGGAAAGGGCCTCCTTCTCTGCGGTCAAGGCGCCCAGCTTTTGCTCAAAGTCTCGGCGCTCTTCTTCCATACGGGTAGCAAAGTCGGCGTCCCGTTGGCGGCGCTCCTCCTCTAGAGTGCTTTGAAGCGCCGAAATCTGCTTTGCCGCTTCCAATTGCGCCTCCTCGCACTCTTTAACAAGTTGCTCGCGGCGCATGGTTACGGTGTCAAGGTTGTCCTTCATGGAGGACAAAGATGACCGGGCCTCGCGGCACTCCTCAATCGCCAGGTCTGTCTTCCGGGCGCCTACCTCGGCAAGAAGGAGCATCTGCAAGACGCCCAAGCAAGCAATGTGAAAAAGTGCAAGTCAAATAGGGGCGCCCAAGAAAAAATAGGCGCTTAAACGATGTGAAACACGTGCAAGATAAGTGAAGGCGCCTAGGGGGGCATACCTTGACTCCCATTCGGGCGACTTCAGCCCATGGGCGATCCTCCGAGATCGCGGAGGACACCTGCAGAACTTGCGATGCCGAAAGGGCCAGGCCCATGGCGCAGCCGCGATCCACCGCTGCTCGTGGAGAGCACGACAAGGCCACCCGCTCCAAATCGGTGCGCCTGGGTTGAATCATGGGGGGCCTTCCATCGGGCCCCAATAGGCGCCCTTCCACAATGGCATATCGTGGGGGATGGGCATCGCCTTGACTTGCGGCGCCTCCCTCTCCTTTGTCAGCTCTGTGCCGTTTTGCTGGTGGAGTCATTTGGGCGCCTCCTCTCTTCCCACGAGTGATCAAGGGCACTTCATCCTCTTGATCATCCACGTCCTCGACTATGACGTGGCCTTCCAAGCCATCTGCGCCCAAGGGTGTGGACGCCTCGCTCGATGCCCCAGTGGTCTTCTCTCCGGGCGCCTTTCCCTTCCCTTTCTCCATAGGCGCCACCAGCGGTTGTGGAGTGGAGACCGAGGCGGGGGAAGACTCCCCAAGGTTGGACCCTCCTTGTTGAGGCTCCTCCAGAGTCATCCTTTCATACCGACTCTTAATCAAGTCAGCAATGTGGCCAAATCTCGTACCTGCAAGCAAATCCAAGGGATTAGATAAGGCGCCCAAAAGAGAATGCAAAAGGCATAAACGGCACTCAACACACCATCTGCATAATATTCCTCTAAAATAGGCGCCCGTGCTTCAGTGGGGCGCAAGTTTACAGGAGAGGCGCTTATTAGGGCGGCCCCATTTCGCTCTTCTCGGCTTAGAACAACGGGAGCGTTGAAGCGGGCCTCCGTACCAAGCTCCCAGTCAGTCCTAAAGGCGCCTCCACTTTCAAAGAAATAGTCCCTATGCGCCTTTATAAAGAAGAACCCGTTGAACCACGTGCGCCCCAATTTAGGGCACTTCGTCACAAAATGGGCCTTCAATTTCTTCCGCCGCTTCAAGGACAGACAGTTGTCCCGAGCAATCACTGAGAAAAAGTGGCGGAATAGGTTGAAGGTTGGGCGCACATGATGAATTCGGCACTTCAGCTTGAAGAGCACAACAATAAGTATCACCGACGGAGATAGGCGCCCGATTGTGCTTTCGCAGTACTCCAGGATGCCCTCCAATATGGGATCTATGGGAAACCGGAGCCCGAACCGGAAATACTCCTGATATATTCCCAACCAATGAGGCCCGCACAATCCCACCCTGGCTATAGGTGATGGCGGCGCATACGTCCAGGTGCGGGGGAGCCCGAGCCCATCGATCAGGCTTTTCATCCAAGGCGCCGAGATGGTGGAGTTATGATCAGGCCCTGCCACATTCGCCGGCAAACATGTTGTCTCCCAGGGCGCATACTCTGGCGGCCAGGTGCCTTCCCAAGTAGTTATCTTGTACGACCCATCTTCCGGCACATCGTAGTTCGAGGAAGGCGTCGGTATGGGTGACAAAGCGGGCGCCTCCACTAAAACAAGTCAAGTAGGCGCACAACCGTTGGAGCAGAAAGAGGCGCCTCCATCGCAAGAATACACAAGCATTCACAAAAAAAAAAAAAAAAAAAAAAAGCGAGAGTGGCTTACCGGTTTTGCTAGGGCCGCCTGGATTCTGGGAAGAGCCTGCGGCGGCGGCGGCAGCATCAGAGGGGAGAGACATCACGGCGAGAGCAATTGAACGCTGAGAAAGAAGAGAGGCACAGCAAAGAGAGAAACTAGAGTGAGAAGGCAAATTGGGGGCGAATGAAGAACCATGCCAGGAATCGACTTACATTTAAAGAAAACGAGAGCGCCTCGAATATCGTGTCATCTGCCACGTGGCAAAATTCACAACCACCTCGAATATCGCACCGGTTGTGAAGGGGGGCAGGAGAGAGAGGCGGCTTAGGCGCAATGGCGGCCGGGCAACAGGCAAAGTCGAGGCGCCATCAGACAAGGGAAGAAGCAGGGCGCCGTGGGTCAAGGGAGAGCGGCGGCGCCTTTGACAGAGGAGACTCGTGGGTACAACGGCGGCCGGGCAATAGTCGAGCCGAGGCGGGGCGCTTTGTATCGAAGGAGTGGCGGCGCTTTGGGTTTGCCCGAACGACTAGGGCACGAGGCGAGGGAGTTAAGAGACGAGGAGCTAAGGCGCCCGGGTAAAAAAAGGTGCCCGATAATCAATTGTTAGCGGGTTTCGGCGCCTTGAAGGAATTTTAAGGAGTACTGGCACAATGCGCCTAGGTGCGAAGGGAAGGCGCTGCTTAAGAAGCAGGAAAGCCGAATTCCGTGCGCCCCGAGGAGAGAATGGGAGACCCGATGATTGGGGGGCAAACGATTGCCGTGATGGAAGTTGGAAAAGAAAGAGCAAAAGCCTAATAGTTAGGCGCTCAAAGAATTGAAATTTGAGCACCTAACTGGGGGGCAATTGTTGGGGGTATATGAATAAGGAGGCCCCGATGTATGTATGAGGCCCATTAAAGGGCGGGAAGCCCAAGTAGTTCGTGGAAAGGTGAGCCCATTCAAGATGGTGTAGGCCATGATAGGCGCCCACAGGCTTAGATCAGGAGCAAGTTGGGAGTTGCATGCACTAGGCGCCTAGGAGTACTCGCACCGTAGGTGCCCGGGTATGCACGTGGGAATTGTGGACCCTCGGAGAGGGCGCCTGGAATCTTCTTCGGAGGAAGCGCCCTGGGTCACCCGCATTAAATGTAGGGCTGACGTGGAAATCCGTACGAGAAGGTCCAGGTAAGCAGTAATTGGCTATAAATAGGGAGGTGGGTAAGCATTTACTCAATTTGGCTTCTCTCACTAAAAATTGTGCATTGCAAGCACTTCTCTCTCTAAGGAAGATACTGACTTGAGCGTTGGAGGACTAACGGGCCACAAGGCCCACCTCTGTGAGTGCAGGCTTCATCGGGAGGGAGTCAGCTGGTACGGAAGAAAAGTAGGCCGATCGAGTGGGCTTCAACAAAAGGAAATAGATCATTCATCCCATTTTCCAATATTAGGCTTCAGGTTTGCATACTTTTACATCTGATAGACTACTCAATCTCCTTTGTTTACTGTCACAACTTGCAGGATTAAACATAGCAACAACTGCCTGATCATCACAATAGATCTGATTATGAATAATATAAAAACTCTGACATTTTTTCCCCCTGTTCTATGAAAGAAAATGTACAAAATAGCATAACAAGAGATGACGGTACGAAGAACAATACTTCATGAGCTGAGATCGATAATTATTCCTGCTAGTTTTCCAATTCCGAACCAGCTCAGTAGTCGCATTCTATGCCACACTTGATTTCACATCGACGCATGCGCCTCGCTGCACCCACATTCAATCAACAACACATTCAATGATTCATTCCACAGAGAAATTAGAAAATCAAGCATGTATATATACAATAGAACAATATAACCTCCTAAACCCTAAAGCATCATAGAGAGCACCAACAAAGAATCGATCGAGGAGGGCAATAATAAGAGAAATACATACTATCAGACAAATACTGAACGCAGAAAGTGGTGCAAACATCGTAGCACCCGTACGGGCTGGAATCCCGTGCGGTGGAGCACTCCAAATCGGTATGGCAGAGCAGCAACACAGTCACAAGTATGAGCACCAACGCAGCCTTGTTCTTCTCCATATCGTCGACCAAACACTCGCTCTTGTTTTTTTCCCCTCTTTACGATTTTTCTTAATTAGAAACAAACTTTTTCTTGCTTTGGTTAGCTAGGTATGAGCAATGAGGCTCTGTATTCTTCTTATATATAATTAGTGGGTACGCTTTTTGCCCAAACCTTCTATATACTGTTTCAATTCTTGGCGTTTAGTGAGCTCTAGGCTGAAAGAGTCTTCTTGCCCCTTTTCCCAATCCCTCGCACTGATGCTGAAAAGAAGACACCCTATCCATGTCCTGTCAAAACCAAAAGAAAAGAGATGACTTCCACTGTTCCACAAGTACCAATGAACTAACCCTACCTTTCACCTTACCTCTGAAAGTAAAAAAATTCACCTTCCCTTTCCCTTCCCGACAATCCTTCTCCCATACACCTCCTTCTCAAGTCACATCCCTCAATTTTTTCTCCCATAACTTCTCTTTTCAGTCACCCAATTCCATTACAGGAATTATTCCATCCATACCAATCCGTTTTATCCTTCAGCTCTCTCTTTCGATTCCACCCACTGAGCCAAAAGTTGCAGTGGCAGCAAGAGTGGGAATCCACCATTTTTAGGGTTCACTTTGATTTCTCTGTTGGAGCTTCCACTCCCTGCAAATATGAAAGTTGTGTTTTGGTGGTATGGCGAGCCTACACAATGGAGAAGACTGACGCAAGTGTAACGATGATGAGCATAAACTCTTCTTCGGTCGTCGGCGACCGGAAATAGCTGCAGGATCAGGCGGACGACAACATGCCGACGGCAGAGAGAATTCTCCTACTGGTTCTGGTGGGATTGGGCGTGTCAGCTCTGGTACTGATGCTCAAGAACTCCCCCACCAACAGCTTTTGCAGAGGATGACTGGGAAGAGGTGATCTTCGTTGCTGATTCTATTTCGCGGAATAAGTTCGAATCGTTGATTTATGTGAATATGGAATCGGTGGCATCCCCAGATTGGCGGTGCCTTGCAATGGAACTTTCCTGCCAGAACCACGAAGGTTGGAGATGGAGGAAGGGATCTGACCGGAGAAGCGAGAGAGTACGAGGGTGCGAAGGGCGATTAAGCCGGCGGGTGATTGGGTCGCAGAGACAGAGGTTGAAAGGTGCTTTTTCTCTATTGATTGTCTCGATCTACTCGCTCACTAATTCATTTATCGCTAACATTCTCTAAGACTTAGTGAGTTTGTATTGCTGCATTGTTTGTTTCGGTTAAACAAAATCACCAACCTTGCTGCTCCCTATGGGTTCCGAGAGCAGTGTCAGATCTCTATGTAGTTCAAACTTTCATAACCTTTTTATTGGGTTTAATGGATTTGTTCGCTTCGCCTCTCATCTCTGGACCTTTCAGCTTCCATATGAAACTAATTTATTTACCATCATTTGCTTTTACAGGTAAGGACCTGTAATACCTGCAATATAAGCATGATTTTATTGCTGCTAAATTCGAGAAACTTGATTCTCCTACACCTTCGTTACTTACCTGTTCCAGTCCATTCTACAGATCTTTGGAACTCTTCAAGTAGGTGTTGTTAATTCTAATATTGTACTTATTTTGACCAACGTTCTTGCCTATTCTGATTTGGTTTCGTGGTCCCAATAGTAAGGCATTGTGAGTTTCTCAAAAACTTGCTATGTCGCTTTGTTTTATCAAGAGATGCTTTGACAATTAAATTTTCCACATATTTCATTCTTTTCATAGTATTGCAAACCAAAGCAAAGAGTTTGTGCCTGTTGTTAGATCGTAAAATTTGAAATGGATCTTCAAATAAGATCGTATATGAAGCAAGTTCTAAAATTATTAGCAAACGGTTAAGGTTTAGTGCTTGATCTCTTTGGCATCTGTTGACAAGTTTACTTCTCTTTTACTTTTGAAGTCACTAGGTTATGTCTCTTTTGCTTCTATGTTTCTCTTGCTTCTACATTCTTATAATTGCTCAATACGTACATTATTATGAACCTTGCTGTGTTGTTTGATCTTCTTTAAGCAAAAGAAATACAGAGGTTTGCTGATAATATGGGCCAGCTTGGCAAAGAGGTGAGTTCATTAATAGAATTCCTTTTTCAAATATGCCAACCAATTTGTATACTTTGTTGGCTGCTTTAAGTTTCCAGTTAAGCTTCATGTTGTTTCAAATCATTCAAATGTTTCTTGAGAATCGTTGGGATAAAATGGTTTGAAACACCAAGCATACTCTTCAATTGACGTACAATTGCTCAAAGTAGCTGGCTGTAGTTATTTCTATAATGGCATGGTTGTTTATTACTTCTTGGTTATGCTTCCTAATGAGTCTAGGATCTTTGCTATAGTATAGCCTTAACGATTTATGTAGTAATCCGCAAATTATAAATAGTATATGTATATTGCTTGCCTTTAACGTTGACATTATGGTTGTCTGGCTATTAGATGTTGATGGCATTGACATTGATTAAGAACTATGGAATGAAACTGTCCCCTTACAAGCGTTGGAATTGTAGTTCGGTTAATTAAAGGAGGAGAACATTGTGTTCAATTCTTTTCATGTCCTTTCCCTTTTAGTTCTATTCCAATTCCAGCCAGTTCTTCCGCACATTGAGTGCATACATGTTGTCTTTAAAGCTTAACCTGTTATTACTTCTTCAAGGTTTTGACTTAAGTCTTAACCAGTCATGTCTAATATAAAGGTGTCAAAAGGAAGAGATATGGGTCTCAATCAGAATGCTTTACTCGAGCTGAAAGTTCCTGTTGGCATTGGTCAGCAAGTTCTTAGTTTTTAGGTTTGAACAAATATTTAATTTGACTAGAATGTGACCTATTATTCTACTTCACGAAAGTGGATATTTACTTCTGCACAATGGTCTGTGAATCTCATGTTAGCATTTTAAAGTTTGGATGGAAAACTAGAACACAATACTGCAAATTGGGAATGAACTGTTGTTATTATTTAAAATCCAGAGAACCATATATGTGTATTACTTCTTAATTGGACAGAGTTTGTCGTCTAATATTGCTTATGCCTCTGTTTTTCTTTTTCTTTTACCCTTCCACTTAATTTTATTATGGGGTTTAGCAAGCTGATAATAATATACTTTCATTACAGCTTGGTTTGCTCCCAACATTCCCGTCTTGATGTTATATGTATCCCCAAAAGAGAATTTTCCTGTATTCTTTGTTCTACTGCTAATGCAACTCATTTGGTTGGATTCTACGAACCGTAGTCAACAAGGAAGGGTCGTTCTTGCCTTGCATGTAACTTGACATGCCGGTGAATGGAGGTGAAGTGGGGATCAAAGTGGAAAGGTGGAAAGGCGTGAGCCCTTGGAGGTGGAAAGTGAGTCGGATTCAAGGTGTAACAAAAATGGAGGACGATTTAGTGGGCTAAAACGAGAATTAGAGGCTTCGAGCTGAGATTGAAACGAGGAATGGTGACTATGAAGAGCTCAAGGACGAGTATGAGATTCTAGAGCTTGAACACAAGGCGAAGAAGGCTGAAATGTTTTTTTTTTTAAGCTAAGAAGGCTGAAACCGTTGTCAAAATTGTCTTTTTTATATGAATCTCCAAACTGTGTCTTTCACTAAATGCACTTTTACTCAATTATGCAGGAAATTTAGTGTTAATCTAAGCTTTTGATGGGTGATAGGATACAACATCCATAGTTTGGATCATAAACTGATTATATCATGAAGTTTGGATTGACTCTTTTTGTATTCCAAGATTTTGCAACAGAGGTGTTGTTAACTTCGATTGTTTGCTCAAGAGGAATGTCGCATTGTTATTGTAGGTTTTGTTGCAACCGACAATCTCATTGTTGATGGAGTTGGATTAACTTTCTATGCAGCAATTTCACTTTACATGAATTAGGAGAAGAATCTTTGGCTTCCATTGACACCGCTAGAAATGCATGCCTCAGCTCTGTCATAGATAAGATGTTTACTGTGGAGAATGGTACTGGACAAGACACACAAATGTGGTCAATTCGGTATTTGAGGCCAGTGTCATGTGGGATCTACTTGCCTTTGTCACCTAGACGTCTTAGACCCAAGGTTAAGGAAACCCTAACGTATAGGCTGATCGGACCGCAAATACTGGATACCGCACCCAAAACGGCAGATGGTTTTAACGTTAGGAAACGGTTCAACCACATTTTTTTTATAAGGGTGATAATATTAAATAAGAGAACGGGAACCAAAAATCAAAGTTCTCTGGTACACGGTTCAACCACAGTTAAACCACGGTTTTAGTACAATATACCCTACCACTCACTTTTTTAGTATAACCTCCGATACGATTTAATTAACCTTGCTTAAACCATGTTTGTCCCTTTATGATGTCAATATTTTCGTATGTTGGGGCTATAATCCAAAAGCACGTTTTTCTTCAATTTTCAGCATGTACAATGGTTATGTACACTCTGCATAGTACAACAACTATTTGTCTTCCAAAGACATGTAGAATGATTGTTGATTAGTGTTTCTTGCAAATGCATATGTGAAGGTTGACTTATGTTGCTTAGGGAGTGCAGCGTTTCACTGTCCAAATTTGCTTGCATACAAATTGATATGTACCTCTCTTTTCCCCTCTTCCCGCCTCTATTTATAGAAGTGCAAATTCATTATCGAAGTGTAAGCAGAGAGGATAGTTCCTTACTCATGAACTTTGTGGCATTAATTATTTGGCTTGCAAGTAGTAATGACAATGTGACGGGCCAGGTCGGGTACCTCAATTGAAGATGTAAAATCTTTGGGCTCTGCATTTTTTTCCAGCGACCTATTCTTGCCCGCGCCTCTGTGGTTTCATTGCATTGCCTGGTGGTGATGTTATTCTCAGAATAAAATTTTGGTGAAGCAAACTGTAGAGTGTAGAATGAACACTGGAACATGCATGGGTCGGATATCGGGAATAAAGATACTATCAATGGAAATAACGAAAATGTGGGTTTGGATGTGCAGTTACAATCGAAAACAGTTGATGGTCTTGGCATGGGGATGATACCAATGCTTCTACCTCATGGCCAAATTGAATACATTATATAAGGTTCATCTATATGTCCATTATTCCAACTAAATAATCTTTTCTGGACTCCCCAGCTAATCAGCTTGGGCGTCGTGAAATTCTTCTTTCCATAGGTAACAATGGGTCTTACAACCTCATCACATGTCACCTTAACATCTGACAACGAATACTAGAAGACGACAATAGGGTGAGCAGGACTGGTGGTGGTATTCCGATTGCCCGTAACACAATGAACCTCAATTTGATGTCACTTAACCCAACTACCACACGATCATGTTGCTGCAATTTTAGTTCCCGCGGCGTTGCGTAGCCGCCGCGGGTATTGATTCTAGTATATACTAACTGTTGCTCCACTATCCTAGATTTGTTTAATCTGCGTAAGCTAGCTTTGGTTGCAAACAAAATTGACGTTGACTTGCTGCATATGTTGCGGGTCTCCTTAGTTGAAGTTAGGAAGAAGCCATAGCGTATGCATCTATCCACTAGTTAGCCGCATCGTTTGACTTTCCTTTCATTTATTGAAGGGATCGAGTATCTCCTTATTTCTTGTCATAAAGAAGAGTACAATGCATTGGGAATCCGAGTATTCATTTCGTTATAGGGATTTGGGTAGGGATGACAATGGGCGGGTTTGGGGCGGGTTTGCCTAAACCATCCCATTCACATCTTCAAATACCCAAATCCATACCCGCCCCATACCCATGCGGGGAATGTTTTGCAAACCCATCCCCATACCCGTGGGTTTCAGGTACTCATGGGTAATACTCATCCTCGTACATCCAACATTATTATACCTAAAACTTACAAGAAAAGTTTTAATTATAACCATAAACAAACCCATTATATCATGAAGTCAACAAAACACGGTCATTTTCTAAATACGATTCAAATAATATGATCCTAAAACATCCATTAATACATAATATAGACTACAATATTTTTTAAATTATTATGCTCTAACTCTTTATACATTTACTAAGTAATAATTAACTAACATAATTTTGTTGACAAGGGGGAAAGTGAAAGAGTGGAAGGAGAATTGAGGGAAATGAATTAGGTTTTTATTAAGGTGGTTACTCAATTGCATTTCTACTATTTATTTTCTCGAGTTATCATCATCATCATTGATAGATTACAATTTAATCCACATATTTTTTATATGTGAAGAAATTCTCTTGGTGGGGCGGGTAAGGGTATGAGTATGAGGCGGGGAAGCTAAAATCATACCCGCCCCATACCCATCAAACTTTTTGCGGGTTTTACCCATAACCAGTCAAAGCGGAAATTCCCCGCGTTGATTGGGTTGGGGTTTTAGGATCATGCGGCCTGTCCCATGGGTTTTAGGTACCAGCGGCCATGGGTTTTAGTATTCATTTCGTTATAGGGATTTGGGGAGTCAAGAGGCTCTAAATTTGGTTTTGTTTATTGGATGGGGTAAACCATGGTTGACTCGAAGTCGTATTGGACAACTAAAAGCACCGTAATATTGGCCCGATATATAAATGAACGGAAGCGGATAACCAGCCCAAACAAACTGGCTTATATGAGGTACATGCGGCCTTGGGCCTTGGTTGGTTTAGCGTGGCCCAAAAAATTTCCCCGGCCCTCACCACACTGGCTTCATTGAAAAGCTGCGAACATATATGATTTCTGATTTGATTTCATAACGTGACACAGCTTTACTCATATTTATCATCAAGACATCAACAGAAACCCTCTTTGACTTTTGGGGAGTTCTCACACTAAACGCTATATACGAAAATCCTAACAACATCATATCCTTCTATCTCTTATACCTAACCCGAAGGCAGTCGACCTCTAAACTGTCCTCAATTAACCTATCTAGCTATATGTCGAGGGCTTGGCCCGTCCCGTCCGACGACGACAGGCGCACAACGACGATTTCGACATTCGTACCTCGACCATGATGATCGTCACGATCCATTTCCGTCGCCGTCCTTGGACCGTCGAGTACGTGAATATTATTGCTAGGAACGTTGTTCTCATGTACACTACTCATCAGCTCCTTCTCCAATATGATCTGCTGCTCCATCTCTTTGCCCTTCCCCCATATCACCCAGTACAGCCCGCAAATGATCAACGTCGCTCCCAGCACGCTTCCCAGGTGAAGCTTCTCGTTGAGCAGCAAGTTGGACGCGACGGCGACGCAGACCAGCATCAGCGGGTTGAAAATGGAGACGTAAAGAGGTCCTCGCTTCTTCACGCACCACGCTATGATCGTCACCATCAGCCCCGACGCCACAATTCCCTGCATGTATATTATCATACAATAATAATAATATTCATATGATCTTCCACTAATATAACTAAATCATCAAAGGACAAATTTAGAAGTACGTACAGAATAGGCGACGGTGAGAAGGCGGACGTTCCAACCGAGCTTCCATTGAGTCCAGTCTCTTTCGGTGCACAAAGCATATACAACGGCTTGAATCGATCCCATGATGCACATCAACGCCGTCGCCGAGTAGGGACATGGATACCTCTCCCCCATCTTCGCCTATTGCATGCAAACCAACGTAGTCAAAAAAACGAGTTTCTACGCAGAAATGTTTTGGTGATTTAGAAGCGTAAAATCATAAGTTTTAAAGCGGAGTTTTTAACTATATAAGTTATAAAAACTGAGATTTGTGTAGAAACGTTTTAATGAGGTAAAAACTTAAAATCGTAAGCTTTTAAATTTTAATTCACGATTTTTACTAGTTACAACTTACAAGCTCCTGTAAACTTCTTTTCTTTGCTCTACTTTTTTTTGGGCATAAATTATTCAACATAGATTCGAGCATAAGTGCGACTCTCGTCTTTCTGTAAAGAGGGTCAAAACCCCGGTTCATATACTGGCAAGTACTGTCTTTTCATATCAGTTTTTTTTTTTTTTTAATTTATTTGTTTGTTCATGTATATGCCAAGTTCTAGCGTCCGCATTTTCAAAATATTCCTCCCCACTTACGCAAAATTATTATTTGGAATATATCACATGATAAATACACTCTCTACGAATACGGTCCATTCATGTCAAAGCAAAATAAAAATAAAAATAAAATGGAGGAAATATAGTAATTAGAGCGACCTGGACGATGAGCCAGAGGGCGTAGGAGCAGCAGCTGCCAACGGCGAAGAGAGCACCGAGCCCACGGTTCTGGTGGTCGGCCGCCACGTGGCCGGAATGCGGCGGCGGCGGCGAGTGGAGGAGGTCAACGTGCGTTGACCAGGTGTCGAGGACCGAGCCTTTGTAGAAAGTGAGCAGCATGGCGCCACCTATCCCGACCAACGTCCCCGCCAGCTTCGCCTTCCCTCCCACGCTTCCCAGCCCCAGCCTCTCTATCCTGAACGAGACGGCCAATATGAAGGTGATGGCGGGGACGAGGTTGGCCATGGCGGAGGCGAACGTCGGCGAGGTCAGGGCCAGGCTCGCCAGGTAGAGGTTCTGAGCCAGTGAGCCCCTGCAGAGTTTGGAAATCAGAATTAATTAGTCCCGTGCGTGAATGAACGAACAGTTGGCTGGAGGAGGTCAGTTTTAAGTTATACCTACTTGTAATTACTGCTAGTTAACTTATGGATTTGGAAACTCGGCCCACCCACCACTAAATCAAACCAAGTGAACAATTTGTGCACGTCAATCAAATTAAACCACCCCCATTCTCCAGTTTGCGTCATTGCGCCACTTAGTCATGTTACTTACTATACATGGTTATATATATATATATATGGTAGTATTGTACATTTCGTGATTCACAATTATTAATAATCACTAAAAAAAGCTCAGGATAGTGGTTTAGTAACGCGAATTGTACACCACATGCATCGAACATTATCAAAATTGACGAAAAATTGTAGCCAGGTGATCAGGTGGAAATTAACAATTTACCCAAACAGGCCACAGAGGAACGCATGCACCAGGATCGACCACCGGAATTTGGGCTGCTTCTTCCTGTACAACGAAATGAAATGAAACCCACCAAGCTCAGAAATTAAATGCAAAAAAAAAAGAAAAATTAAATTAAAAAAATAAATAAAGTAGACAAAGGGAACATATGTTGCTATTTACACTAAATCCCCACCAATAAATGGAGGTTAATTGCACAATAGGAAAGCAAACAGAAAATTGTGGAAATATTTTTCCCAAAGCGTCACTTCATTAAACATTTCTTTCCACCACCAAGAACGACTCGTACGTATCGTCGTCGTCTTCATCATCATCAATATGATCATATAACCACAGTACTAATACGTAATACACTACAGTAAATCAAAGATTAAACCCTAATGGAGTACAAAATGTGTAATTATATAAACGACAGCGTATCCCATTTACTTCGAGCCATGCACATACAGTTAATCAAGAAAATTAATTGATTAATACAAACTAAATTGAACGTGGAAGAAGAATAACCTTTCGAGCGCGACGGCGAGAGGGACCATGAAGGCGGTGGCGAAGAGGAATCGGTAGGCGACGATGACCTTGAGGCTCATCCCGTCGTTGGCCGCCAGCTTGTACAGGATGTTGACGCCGGCGAATGCCACCTGTACCACCACCATCACCGCCGCCGGCTTCACTTCCTCCACCTTCTCCCGCATCGTCAATTTCCCCATTCTTACACGGTGATATATCAATCGATCTCTCTTCGCTGAGGGTTCAAGAAAATTCCAAGAGAGAGGAAATTAAAGAACTTCAAGAACTCCGATCGAGAGAGCGGAGAAGAAGTGATGCTTCCGCCTTCTCACTCTCTCTCTGTTGCTTTCAGATGATTTTTTTTTTTTTGTTGCTTTCTCTGTCTCTCAAAGCTCTCCTTATATAACGAAACGAAGGATTGATGCGTGGGTGAGTTGTGTGCAGGAGTGGTGCTGACTGTGCAGCAGAGAGAAATAAAAAAGGAACGCAATAGATTTGTTGTATTACAGCTGTACGTATGAGGTGGAAACGAACGGTTCCAGAGAAAGTCATGCGGGGGAAGGGAAAGATTGCAGACAGGGGCCGAATTTCGCCTTTTCTGTTTCCGGAAATTTTTTTTATTTCCCCGATCTTTCTTTCGTTATTTTTCTTCTTTCTTTTTTTTAATAATTATTATTTGTAAAAAGTGATTACGAGGCGTGGTAATTGTGGTTAAGGAAGGGAGAAGTATTGATTTAATCTAATTATGGTTAATTGCTTAATTGAATGTTTTGATTATCTCGATTTGTTTCGGGTGGGGTACAGTTAATTTGCTCCTACCTACGTACGTACGTGCGTCATTGCATACTCAATATTTGGTTCATGTGCATGACGCCTTTTTCCTTCTCATTTACACGTGGACAGATGATGCTCCACGTGTCTGTATGTTAATGTAACAGCCCAGAGGCGAAGTAGAATAAATTGTTGGGTACTTTTGCGTCGAGAGAGGAAATTGTGCTGGGATATTGAACCAAATTTGTTTTGCACTGAGGAAGAGCAAGTGAACCAACCAACTACTGTTAATAGGGCAATCTCGGTATTTTGTTACTAGAGTTCAACGTTCTGTTACAGGATCCCAAACTCGAAAAAAGATAGATTTTGTTGCCTTGTTCGAACTTGGTTGAAACTTTTGTTGTCTTTTTGTTATCGAGTCTAGATGTGTGGCGTGACGGTTTCATTACGGAATCCAAACTAGTGCCAGTTTTCGATCTGCTCGATCGGGTAATATCACAAAAAAGGAGCGTCATTCAAAGATGAACCGTTGAAACAAGACACAAGAAACAGACGCAAGAAATAAATTTGCAGCCAACATGATCAGAGTGAACTGTTTTGCCCAGTATCCTGGTTTAAATCTCTCATCCCTTGTCACGTCTCAAGACTAAACCCAGACTAAACCTTGGTGATTATTTTACTCGGCACTGGATATATAGAGGATATATCATGTGGGCTAAACACGGTATGAAATAGAAAAGACAAGTTAAACAGCAAACCGTTGCAGTCGAGATGATCTGGATATTGGGTCTCCAAGAGTTTTCAATGCTTTTGACAATCGGGACGAGACAAAGGGTTCAAAGAAACTACACTGCTGTTCAGATAAATGGTAAGAGAAAAAGGAAACCCTGCCAATCAGGATGATACCTGCTCGACCCTTGTAGATTCCAGGAGCTTCAGCTCCTCACGCCAACCTTCCAACTTCGTGAACTTCTCCAACTGCTCTGGTTTCACGCTGTCTGTAGCATTCTTCTGCTGCTGAGCTTCTGCCAACCGAATCTGGGAACATAGAGAAGAATAGGTGAAGCAAGAACTCCCTGTAATCGTCGGTTCTTTTAAAGGATCACCATATATTGCAGCCTGGTCTGATTCAATCTAAAATTGCAGGCATTGGATGGTTACGCCACTTGGTATTAGGCACCAAGGTCAAAAGTAAATGCTATTACAGGAACAGTAAACATGAACCCTAGTTTGTTTGTTCCCTCCTGAGTTACAATTGCCCGAATAAAAAAGGAGCTTAATATGCTGCAGAGCATGATACTGCCTGTTAATCAGGCTGGCATCCCAAAATTTAATCTAACACTAAAGACGTAGCCCATTGGCGTTCACAGAATTGACAAGTTTGTTCAAGCATCCAACCCAGAGGGGAAAATAGTGATTCCTTGAGAAACCAATTACTCGCATAAAACAAGATGAACTCAGAGATAAGGCATTTTGAAATTGGCATACCTTCTTTTTGAGAGCCCTAATTTTTTTATCAATATCCTGGACGGCAGGCTCAGGACATGAAGCTTCCAATGAGTCCACTGGAGGAGTTACTCCAGCAGACCTTTCTGAAACAGCTATCGCATTCATCTGAGATGTCAATGCTTCAATGGATTTGGATGTATGACCTAAATCTCCAGTAGAGTGCACTTCTTCATTCTCATCATCCACATCTCCTTCAGAGTTCTTGCCTTTGTCAAGAGCAGCCTGCTAATGCAAAGTAACGTGTTAGATCTACAAGAAATCCAGCACAAGTATCAGAGGGTAAATATCTGTTTATTCTTACTTTCAAAGTAAGAGAACATGATACATCCAGAAGTAGATCCATGAATGATGCTCCAACATAAGAGTTCCAGTTAAAAGTCACACCCTTAATACAAAATTACATCAAATAGTTTTGACAAGGTCTACCTGTGCTTACTAGCTAAGAATAGGGGGTTTAACAAACAGGGTCACTGGGTCTGCAGAAATGATCCAATAGACCCAGTAAAGATGATGATTTAGAGAAGCCAGAACTCACAAACGTGTCATATCACACTATACGGCAACAACTGGTAAAAGCCGTGTTCAGCCTTTAATTTGTTCTAAAGCAATAAATTTTTCTTAACTAAGGGGTCGTTTGCTTTATGGATTTAAAAATGAGGGTTTTGTAATTTAAAAACCCAAGGATTTATCAAGGATTTGAGGTATCATGGATTTGTAACAATCCTTTGTTTGTTGGGATGTTTTTATCATGGATTTAAATGTGTGGGATTTACTACTTGAAGTCAAAAATTACATTACTGCCATTTTCTATATGTGTGACATGTTTATGATATCTACACAAAACAAGGACAAAACTTCAAAATTACCTTACTATCATTTTCTATATGTTTGACATGTTTATGATATGTACATAAAACAAGGACAATACATACTAATAAGCATAATGTTGCCACATGGACAATAATAATCAACGAGAAAATTCCGTTTTAACTTTTAACGTAACATAATCAATTACCAATTCTTTGTCCTCCTTTTCAAAAGTAACATATAACAACATATATTAGAATCGGGAGAATAAAGAATTACACGTTGCATGAAAAGGTCAAAGAAAACTAGAACACAAGAAATGATATAAAAAATCTAACTCATGGTTGCACATTAATTGAACGTTTATATTATTCATTTATTGTTAATTATAATGTATAATAGTTAAATTTGAGGGCAACCTTGGAATATTAAAAGTGCATGAGGGTATATGGGTAAAATCTCATCAAGGATTTATACCATATTCCAAATCCCACATCAACATGTGGGATTTATAAGTCCGTGGGGTCCACGGATTTGGACCCTTAAAATCCGTGGGCCCCACGGATTTGGTCTCCAAAAAAGGTGCAAGCAAACAACGGATTGTACCTAAATCCTTGATAGTTGGTTTTTTGGTACTAAATCCATGTACCAAATCCTTGAAGCAAACGACCCCTAAGGGTTCACTTGGCAGCCATGCAATGTCCCCCATGTTTCAGAATTGTTCATGGCAAGGATTGGAGACGGCAAAAAAATTATCTTCTAATGCTAAATATAAAGCTTCTACGAGACAGACATTGTAAAAATGCATGTATTCTCTTCAAGGCAAGGCATCAGACTTCATTATGAAGAGGCCACACAATCTACATTGTTGAAATCACACGACCAAGAGCCCATGGGTTACGAAGCTTCCTGATAGCGTGAAAGAAAAGGAACTGAGAAGGAGAATCTGCACGTGTTCAAATCTGTGATGCAGAGTGTGCAATGCCACTCTCTATGTTGGGTTCTTTGAACACATGGAAACAGGACAATTTGATGATACCAAGGAGGTGACTATTCTCAGCCTGAGTTAAGGCATAAGAGAAAAACCAAAGGTGTAATCTGCGCATTGCATAATTTATAATTCAATGTGTAGCCTTCAGATGAGGTGTTGCTAACTTCACTACGAATATATTCATGTGAAAGTAAAAGTAGACAAGAAATTGGGTCGTGAAGAATGAACTTGTCTCAAATTATCAATACAACATGGGACTTGACTTTTAAGATCTGATGTTACAGCTTAGCAATCTTCTCGACCACTTGTTTGTCATCAGACTATACTACCACAAAACAGGAAGCACAGATTTCAAAGATTGGATGGGTGGTCGCATGCAAGCATTCTCCAGGAAGTAGAAAAACATATTTACTAAGAAATGCAATGACCATTTCAAAACAGACAATGTCAGCTGACCTCAAGTGCCAATAAATCAATTTGAGAAACACTCAATCTGTAAGTGTCTTCAACCAGACCCCTCTTAGACCTTTGCTTATGTGATTTGTATCAACCAGAAATTTTGAAAAATGCACCAGATTCTTAAATTCACAATCCTCGAGTTTCTAGTTGATAATCATATGCGAAGCTACCAAAATAAAAAGATCAATTTGCCAAATTCTTTTTAGCAAATACTACATCAAATGAAATTTTCATTAAAGATTAGACCACAGATAACGGATTTCTACGGACAGCAAATATACGGAAACATCAAGGATAATAAACATGTATGGATGATTGTAGGAAGAAGAAGCACACCTGAAGCCGCTTTTCCTTCTTTCTTTCATTCCTCTTGGCAGCTTTGGTCTTTGGTTTTGCATCTACAGGATCATAACCCGGTGGTACTGACTGATGTGATTCCATCTCCTTCTTCCACTGCATTGAAGGAAACAAGCCTATCTTTCATATTTCTCTCTGGGGATAAAACTAAATAGGCATATCATTATCACCTCCGAATACCAAGAACTGCAGAGAAAGCATTCACTAAAATGTGCTATGGTTCACAACTAAACAGGTTAAGACTGAATTTCTTCATTATCATTCTCAAATTGCTCAATGCAAAACGAACAATTCTCTTCAACTTCTCACAAACTAGAAAAAGATGCAGGTAGCCAACAATGGCTAGGATATCGATCAAAGCACATTAATTTGATTGCATGTGCAAAACCCAATGCCGAAAAAGAATGCTGCAAACCAAAAGAAGAGGATAAAGCCATAGCGGGGGAAACTCCCACCAGCAACAAACAGCACATACCAGGGCACCTTTAGACTGGTAGATAGCGACTTCATCTTGAGGCACATAACCTGCACGAATCCGAATAGGTTTTCGAAGAGAACCGTCGGGCCTTCGGGTTGGCGCCAGAATCCTTTCCCCTTCTTTTAGGGTTTTGCTTATCTCGGCCATCTTCTCCACCGGCTCGTCTCTGACGCCGCCGGGACCTCTTTTTCCTCCGCCGTTAGCAGTCGTGGCCATGTGCCAACTAGAATGATTTCCGATAAAACGTTGGATCAATTGACTATGCCGTGGTATGCTGTTTGCAATGATTATGACCGAAAGGCTGCTCCTTTCCAGCTCCCTCCCACTCTGCTGTTGTCGCTTGCTATTTGCTCGATTTTCCCCATTTCAATTTCACTTTACTTCAGAGCCTAGGTAAATTACCGATATGGTGCCTTTACTCCTAATATAGGACAAATTAGACACTGGATTTTATATTATAACAACTAAAGCATCAATTTTTAATTGAAGTATTAATTAATGAGCCAAGGGTAGCACATTGCATTGTTCTTTAATTCCTCCTAACTCTCTATTTTGGCTGTTAATTAATTAGCTTATGTGGTTGTCGGATAAATTAATTTGATTACTAGTCTTCATAAGGGGATCCACCTCGATGCAAGGGACATCACTTGCCAAATTAAAACTTCATGTTTGTCTTAATTTTCGCTCAGATCTAGTGTTACCATTAGCGTTTGTGCTAACGATTAAATTCTGCTCGGCTCAACCATTGGCAAGGAAACGGTTGTAGGGTCACCTGATTGTCACCGACTATTATAAGTGCGAGGTTTTTCATCTCCATCCTCATTATTGCGATTTTCGAATACCAAGAGTAATCATTAGCTCGTATATCATATACCAGAATCAACCCTAACCCCGCCTTCACCTCCAAGAAGGTGACGCTATAAGGATGATGGAGAAAAAACAAATAGGTAAGGAGAATGGGTTCGAAAGCAAAAGTAGTAGAGTTTTAGGGGGTTCTAGTTAACCGATCTAACTCAATAATGATTTCTTGGTACAAGTTGTGGAATGGAAAATTGTTACAATCTTCACATACATATTCTATTTTTTCAAGTAAGTTAATCGATTATTCATGCAAATAAGTTTTTGTTCATATACATAACCTATTTTCACGCATGCCATCAATTTATCAACTCTTTTTTCACAGACTACTCGATCAATCATGTAATCTCATAAACCAATTTCTTATTACATGCGTACAGTATAATCAAAGATTTTAACTATATAAAGTAGTAATTTCGATTATTTTAGTTATAAAAAAAACAAATGGTGATCAATTAAATTTACCCGGGTAGGGTAGGTCTTATTTTAGCTTGCCGGCAATTAAGGTGGGAAATCATGCAGTCACATTTAGAAATAATTTACTTTTATGAGCCATTATGAATATTATACTTTTTACAGACTAGTTAGGTGCTATTGGAGAGATTTGGACCTGAAATTTTCAGATTCAAGAATAATAGTATTATCATTTATCACTAAACAAAATTCTTATTCATACATATTAAATCCTAGTTAATTTTGTTTTGTTACATTATGAACTTAGAAAACTAAAATGTGGGTGAAAAAAAAAACTGAAAACACTAATTAATTAGCGATACCAAAATGGATACATATTTCATTAATAATTAAAAAAAAACATTCTTCCAAAAAAAAAAAAGAGAGAGAGCCGAGAGGCTAATTACATTGAAAATTACTATAAATTAATATCAAATTAGTTCATTTTTCCATTTCTTTTCCCCCAATTTCACTCATGAACCCTCTTGTTCATAACATGGGGTAGGATAATTTGTGTCATCAAATCATCATTCCAATTAACTTTAAAAAAAAATCAACACGCGATCCCAAACTTTTTTAACCCTTAAGCCCATAAATAACATTAGCGCCCGTATTAGCAACCCACTCCCTCCCTTTGAGGAACGAGTCAACGGTCCACCTCATCGCCTCAGCTCTCGACAGCACGCTGTGCACGCCCTTCCACGTCACCCTCCTCGCCGTGTTGGCGCCCGGGCCCCGGTTGGCGTACTCCCCGTAGAAACACGTGTCCAGGAAGATGGTCCCGTCCCACGGCTTCCACCCGTCGGGCTGGATCAGGTCGCCGAGCTCCGACTCCATCACCACCGTGGTGGCGAAGTCCTTCCACGGCCGGCCGAGGTACGTCTTCAGCGTGAACCTGTCGGGGACCAGCTTGGCCTCCGGGACGATCCGGCAGTTCTGGATCACGATCCCGGTGGGCTGGCCTCTCTCCTTTTTCCCGTCGGCGGTGACGGTGTTGAACTGGTTGGCCATGGGGCGGCGGACGATGATGAGCGAGTTCTGCACCACGACGGCGCCGTATCCGAAGAGGAAGTCGATGGTTCCGGATAAGACGCAGTTGCGGAACAGCTGGCGGCCGCCTTGGTAGCACAGCGTGTCTTGGAAGCCGTCCAGCCTGCAGTTGATGAAAGCGGACTGGTCGGATAGTGAGCGGACCGCCACGGCCTGGTGGCCTTCCGGTCCGGCCGTGTTTTGGAATCCCATTGACCGAGCGATGAACCCGTCGGCTTCCACGACTGCACAAACATAAACACAGAACACACCGAATGTTAAAAAGCATGTAAACGCAAAGGTTGTCAAACCACTATCAGACCGGTTTGTCAGTCGAAATCCATCATGAAAACAGATTTCTAACAAGTCATTTTGAGTGTTAGTTGAAACCAGTCAAAATTGGTTAAACCAAGAAAATTAGTGGTCGGATCATTTTTTTTTTGGTTTTCAGCTCGATGACAAAATGTTGTTTTGAAACAGAATTACAAATTGAGATGATGCTAGGTATAGTGAATTATATACATATTTAGTAAATCTCAGATATATTGGACTCCGATTTTATATCATTAAATCTCAAACGACTTGCTTAATTTACTTAGCGATTTAAACTGGTTTGACAACAGTGTAATAGTGAACTTACTGAAGGAAGCGGTCTTCCAGGTGCCGAGGCCATCCTTAGCATAGCTCAAATGACCGGTGACAATGCTCTTCCTAGCTCCGTCGCCGTACATGTACACGTTCTTCATTCCTTTCCCGACGGTGGCTTGCTCGGCGTAAACTCCGGCCTTCACATAGATCACATACCTACCCTGGAAGTTCTTGGGGTAAGCCGCCAGCGCGGCGGAGATGGTCTTGTACTGCCCGCTCCCGTCCTTGGCCACCACCGCGTTGGGCGTCATCTTAGGGGTGGATTGCAACAGCTTCCTGTCCGCCGCCGACATCCACGACGGGAATCCGTTGTCCTGCGACAACAACCTCCGATGATGCTCCTCTTGATCCCCGCCGCCGCCGGATGCCAAGCTGGTCAGGTTGAGCTTCAATCCGAACGAGCCGAGGACCTGCTGAATCCCGCCCAAGATGGTCAACACATTGTCGGTCAACTGGCTCCCCACCTCCGTACTGTCCCTGACGTCAGTCCTGACGGTGCTGTCCTGGTCGAACCCGTCCACGCACATTTCCTGACGTGTCAAGGAAAAAAATTTAATACTTTCTTTTTTTTTACTTATAATTTATATAGAAAACTATTAGTCGAAGTGATTAATTTGAATGAAACTTAACTCACATCAAATGAACAAACTAGTATCTATTCCAGTGTTATTAAATTCGAGCCGAGCTGCTCGATTCGACCGATAAAACCGCTACTCGGTCACAAAATCGGCTCGAAACAGTTTAAAAACCGCTGTGGTTTTATGTAACGGTTGACGAGCGGCCGAGGCGGTTAATCGATCTAGCCGCTCGTCCATTTCACAATTTCGAAGGAGAGACGAGTTCTGATTAAGAAATGTCCACTTATTATACTGATAGCGTCTATTAGGTACCGGTTCTCTAACGGGTTTTAAACGGTCTGATGTTGGTTTTGACCACTAATAAAGTGCGAGCCGTTCGTATTACCGGGTCATGCTCCGGTTTCGGTTCCGACAACATTGAATTCTATTCAATAAGAACCTGACAGTATAGGTACTGATTCGCTCTACCTGGTAACTGATGACGTAGCTGATCCAGATCCTGAAGTCGTCGGAGCGGTTGGCGATGGTGCTGAGGTCGGAGGCGCCGACCTTCTCCATGATGTCCTGGAGCTTGTCGGAGGCGTCCTGGAGGAGCTCCTTGCAGTCGGAGAGGGCGGTTTTGGTCCGGGCGGTGTCCTTGTCCTTCTCGGCCTTGGCGACGAGGTCGTCGCTGAGGTTGAACGACTTCTTGAGGGACTCGGCGATGGCGAGGATGCCGGCCTTGATGAGGTCTTTTGGGTCGGTGGAGTTGGCGCCGCTCAGGCTCTTCACGCACTCCTCTTTGTAGTTGGTGGGCTGGCAAATCTGGTCGACGGCCTTCATGTGAGGGGTCAGGTTCTCGTCGCCGGTGGCCGGGTCTTTGGGGCCCTTGTTGACGGAGGAGACGACGCCGATGACGATGCCCACCACAAGGAGGAGCCCCACCACTGGGATTATTACTTTGGCTGCCATACTGTAATTGTTTCTTTTTTTCTTCTTTTCTTAATTTTTTTTCTCTTCTTCCTTTTTTTTTATATTGATTTCATATATTTTTGGTTATTTTGGATCCGTCTGTCCGGCGAGCTAGTGAATAACTTGCCGGTGATTAGGAATAAAAAGGAAAAAAAAAATTGAGAGAGGTATAGAAGGATGATTTCTTTATTTTTTTATTTTATATATTTTTATTTTTTTTAATTATTGTGCACTATGGCTGATGAAAATGGTGGGAGGGGATGGGGAGGTTCTTATAGGGGATTTGGGATTGTCTTGATTTAGAGAATTTATATTTTTGGGAGCTAAAATTATGGGGTGGTGGTGAGTTAATTTGGATGGAGGAGAGGTGTTGTAGGTGAGGCTTGGTTGAGTTTTGTTTACTATAATGTGGATGAGCGAGAGAAATCGATGTGTTTCAAAATTAGAATACGAATTATTTGGTCTATTTCAAGTCATTGGGTGATTAATTGGTTATTAATGTCACGTGTGTGAAAATTCTGAGTTAAACACTAGAAAGGAATATTTAATCTCAATCATACTCACTAAATATCAATAAGTTAAATCTAATCATACAAATTTATATTGCATTAAAGAGATACATTTGATCCTTAATCGGGATTCTTTGGATTACTCACGAAAAGCTAAACTCAATTCTTTGTCATAATATTTTTTTCCTAATGTAATTTAGAATATATCAACAAATTCGCTTTCATGTCAATTCACAAATGTTCTCGGTTTAAATCCACAATTTTTCCTAATGTAATCATAAAATGATAACACGTCTTACCAAAAAAAAATTGATAACACGTGTTTCATTTCTTTCATGTTAACCCGCTATCCTTGAATACAAAACCTTTTCAAACAAAATTTCGTGTATAATTTTTTTAATGATCCATTAATAGAGGAAAACCCAGAAACTCCAGTCCCTCTTAATTACAACTTCTACAATGTCTACTAAATAAAACGAAGTCTTGGTCTTGGACTTGAAAGATGCATGGATCCGAGATCGTTCCGATAGCGTGAAGGCTGAAGACAACACTAATGTTGGCTAATCTTTAACTTCTGAGCTTTCATATGATTGCTGGGACATTCTCTTCTTCTTCTCTTCTTCTTCTTCTTCTTCTTCTTCTTCTTCTTCTTCTTCTTCTTCTTCTTCTTCTTCTTCTTGTGGGTAAGAAGCTTGGTGTGCGCGGCTTCACTTCGTTGTTGCAGCTGCAAAAAGATCAGCAAGTTATGGAAGCTTGCTGTGCGGCTGTGTCTTCGCCTCTGTGTTCATTTCCAGCTGGGTTGCTGTCGTGATTAAAGGCGAGTGTCCAGTTGATAGATCTATGCATGTTTCAGCTGTCGTTATAATTACAACATACTGTTGGTTTGGTCCATAAAATATTTGTATCTGTCCTGACAGCCCTTTACCTCAGTCCAAGGAGATCGAGCCAGATGCAATGTTATGGCTTATGAGCTAGATCTGTGATGTGGTGAGTTTACTTACTTTAGTATGATACAAAAGAAAAGAAGAAGAGGCTCACATGTCAAATAGATAGGCCTATCTAGGTCGGAAAAATAGTCTTCTATCATTTGGAAAAATCAATTTTGAGGTCTTAGGTTTTAATCTTTTAACTAGTATCTAAACCACAAAAATATTAAACATGTATCGCCCTTATCTGTAAAAAAAAATTATGTATTGAATTGGATCATACAGTTCGGTTTGATTTGTAGATTATATAAAGTGACTTTAATTTTATCCATGCTCTATATTATGAGTTGTTTTGATTTCTTATCCGCTCTAATTTTGACCACAATTTACCCGACCAGATTGTAGGCTCTATCTATTTCCAGTTTTCAGTTATTTGTTTCGATTGTTGTGTGATGAAAAAAAAACTATTAAGTTATACTTAACATGGTGTGTCCGGTCCAAACATACTGGAAGATATCGCACATACATGATCTGGTATGGACTATATTGTATTTGGTTTAGCGACTAGTTTCTATTTCAACGAGTGTAATATGTACATATATGTTGGTTTAGGCTAGCGTACGTCCGGGCATTGGTTTAGGCTAGCGTACGTCCGGGCGTACGTTAGACTACCGTACGTCCGTTTGAGTTTTGCTATTTAGATCATCAATTAACCGGAGTTTTGGGCATGATACTATACCATAACCACTAATGGATAAACCCCGGTCCCTAGTTTTCTAATCCAAATCATGAAATTCGTTTAATCTTAAAATGAAAATCAACAATAATTTCGACAAATCGGAACCGTTGATTTTCATTTCAAGATTAAATGAAATTATGCTTTGAGTTAGTGAATTGCGGGCTGGGGTTCACCCATTAGGGGTTAGGGTATAGTATCATGCCCCAAACTCCGGTTAATTCATTGTCTAAATAGCAAAACTCAACAGACGTACGGTAGGCTAGGGTACGTCCGGGCGTACGCTAGCCTTTGCCATATATGTTATAGTTTGGACCAAACACATTGTCTCCCAACCCGAAATCTATCCTCTGCGTTAGGGCTGGCTATTTGGACCGGGACCGGATGAAAAACCGGAAACCGGACCGTATAACCCGGACCGAGACCGGACCGGGACCGGATAGTAAACAATCCAATCCAATCTTTGGGCTTAGATTTGAGGTAAAAAACCGGATAAAGACCGGATAAGAGAGCTCAACACCCAAAACTTAAGGGTAATTTGCATAAACGGTCACAAACCTTTGCACTTAGTACAAAACTTAACCAACTCCTCACCCTTTTAGGCCTTAGGCCACTCAAATTCACACAATCTCAATATAAAATCAAGACCGAATTGGGACCGGACCGGGCCAAGACCGGACCGGATCAAGACCGGACTGTATCCAATCCAATCTTCGGTCCTTATATTTTCAAAAAACCCGAACTGGACAGGATCAATTTGGGCCAATTTAACCGGACCGGACCGTATAACCACCCCTACTCTGCGTAATTGATCCAAGCATGATCCACCACGATTGGTTCCGAATCAGGGTCGGATTAGGAAGAACGAAGGAAATTTGAAAACCAAAATTCTTTTAGAAATGTAATTTTATTGGTTCTAAATTTGAAAACCAGAAACGCTGATGATATAGGCGGTAAACCGTATATATGTTCTAGTCTGGACCAAACACATTGTTTCCCAACCCGAAATCTATCATCTCCCTAATTGATCCAAGCATGATCCACCATGCTTGGTTGGATATCTTCTGTTAAATTCAGGACCGAATCAGGGTTGGATTAGGAATAATAAAGGAAATTTGAAAACCAAAAGTCATTTAGAAATGTAATTTTATTGGTTCTAAATTTGTTTTCTTCCTCATTTTCTTCTATATCTTAAGGAAATCTACAAAAGTGAATTATTTTGATCCAATTCGATTCACCAAATATTAACTCACTCCGCTTTGGTTTTGTTTGGATCCAATCACTGGCCACACGCCACGTGCCACATGGCGACACCTTGTTGAAATCCGGGTTTGAATCTCTGTCAGGCGGGTTATCGGCACGTGATCCGGGTTATCCTCCAGAATCAGATGCGCACTTTTCTTTTTTTTTTTTAAACCAGAAATGCTCTGATGGTTCCCTTTGCGTTGCGTGAAAGATTTGTGCTTTCTTAAATCCATCCCCTATCTCCCCCGACCAGACGATTGTTTCCTCTCCATTTCTGCCAATTTGCAATCGCTAAACAGTTCATCGTTCTTAATTCTTGTTGTTCATCCGCAAAATTTCCATCGATTCTTCTGCTTGCTAGGTAGCTAGCTGGTTGTTGCTGCTCCTTCCGCCCTTGTCCTCCCCGCAGGTCAAATCATAGCCGCTCCTTCAGGCCATTGGCATCGTCATCGGCATCGGCGTCGTCTTCTGCTGCTGCTGCTGCGGCTTCCTCCTTCGGTGTTAACTGTTTCCGCAGCACGCAGCGATCGGTCGACTTGCCACTTGTGATTGGGTGCAAGTTGTAATAGAAGCTTTGACGGTGAGAGGGTTTTCTTCTATTGGGATCTTCCTTCCTCTTTAGTTTAGATCCAGAACTTTGGGGACAATTGGAATTTTGCTTTAACCCATGACTTCGAGGTGTTTAATTTCATTTCCTGGTAATTCTGCGTTCGTAGATGACATTTTGGCATTCAATTCTATATGGGTTTGCTTGGTTTCAATGGTTTCCCATGCTTGCTGAATGTTGATGGATGATGATGAGGATAGTGCATTGTCGGAAATTTGCTGGTGGGTGCTACTAAGAATGAGCTTAATTGACTTTGAATTATTTCTGTGCTTTAGCTTTATGACATCGTTATCTTAATTGTACATTGCTCAAATGTTTCCATAATCTGGGTATTTGACTTGATTCCCTTTTATGTACTCTGTGGAACTATTCATCCGGTTTGTAGAAATTGTATTGGGTGATGAATTGTTTCTTAGACATGTTATTTCACAAACTGAACTCGAGCCCCTCTCATATACGTTGTAGTTTTGAAGGTTCATCTAGTAAAGATTTGTTTTTGGAGAGCCATTGAGTTCTCTATATGTCCTGAACCTTATCACTTTCATGATTTTCAGTCTTTTGCATTCTGAGCTCTTTCTATTTAGATTCTTTAAAATCTCGGCTTCACATGTAGATCAATGTATTTTAAGTTCATTAAATGTTTATGTAGGTTAAATTGGCTCATGGCAAAGAGTGGTAGATCCCAACGCAGGGCTTCTTTCAGACAGTACAGGATGGCTCCATACCAGTTGCCGACTTGTGATAGTCACATTGGAGATGAATGCTGCCCAAACAATAAGGGCTCCAAAGGATTGTTCGATAAGAAAGACTGGGAAGACGTGACTTGTTCTGTTTGCATTGAGTGCCCACACAATGCAGTTCTGCTGCTGTGCTCCTCTCATGACAAGGGTTGCCGTCCCTATATGTGTGGGACTAGCTTCCGTTACTCCAATTGTCTGGACCAATACAAGAAAGCATACACGAATGGTGACGCCGAGAAGTGTGAGATCTCGGAGCTTGCCTGCCCTCTTTGTAGGGGGCAAGTGAAAGGGTGGACTGTGGTGGAGCCTGCCCGTGAATATCTGAATTCCAAGGAGAGAAGCTGTATGCAGGATGATTGTTCTTTTGCTGGAACTTACAAGGAGTTGAGGAAGCACATGAAGGGGGTTCACCCTTCTGCAACACCACGTGGAGTAGATCCGCAGCTGGAACAGAAGTGGCGAAGGCTGGAGCGGGAACGTGAGCACGATGATGTCATCAGCACAATAAGATCTACGATGCCCGGGTCATTGGTTTTTGGGGATTACGTGATTGAGAGAAACCATGGTGGTGATTCAGATGATGATGAAGATGTGGGGTTTGAGATTCAGGCTGCAAACAGGAGCGGAGGAGAAGGATTTGTGGGTTTTGATAGGAACCTGGCGAATGTGTTCATGATGTTGCATGCCTTTGGTTCATCAGGTGAAGAGTTTAGCAGGAGGCTTCCACAGCGGGAGATGCCAGATCCCCACACCTCTCGAGTTGGTGGATTCATTTCCTTTGATGAAGACATTGACCATCGTCATGGCTACGATGAGATGGCAGACGATGATGGTGGTGGCATGTCATCATTTGTTTCTCATCGTTCAGGTAGACGACGTAGGCGTAGGGACATGGACAGAGGTAGCAGATGACAAGCCATTTCATGCCATTGTAAGCAGGGAGATCTTGCTGGTCAACAATAAACATCATTCTTTTTCAGGAAAATGGGGATTGACAATGATCTCATGGGATTGTGTATTTTCGCATATGTGCATTTGTACAATTGTTACATTTAGAGAACTTGGCTCGTGGAAGATGGCTGCATAAGGCTATTTCTTCTGCTCTGTATCTGTAGTTTCCTTGTTGATATTGTAAACTGAAGCTCAAGTTGCTGATCAGCTCAGCAGTTGGCTTTTGTTACTAATCGTACATTGGTCATGTACACAAGTTGGCCACTGGAAATGGCTTAATGAAGCATCTAATTTTCTTATTCCTTTTCTGTTTAGATTTCCTTTCGATATGGCAATTCAAGCAGAATCAAGTTAACTTCTCTGTGCTAGCAACATTCATGCCGCATACTAATTACAAACCAAACAAAACCAGTAATTATGAAATCGTACAAAAGGTTATACCGGAAAAGTTAGTGATAAAAGTATTTTGTACTAAAGTCGTAATTGAACCGTAATCCAATCGTTGCTACTAAAATCGCGTTCTATTTGGGTTCGATACTTTCGATCCTACCGGCCAATGCGATTTCTAAAACATTGATTAAAACATTTAAAAAAAAACGGAATAAAAGAAACTAATTTTCGTGCTGGTAAAGGCACAACTGTGATGGGCCACAGCATGGCCCCACGTAAAAAGAAGATAACAGAGGCCCACACTGAGCCCAGGTGTAGTTAACCCAGATACGGCCTGGCGGCGGTGTGCCCATTGCGACAGCTGGACCAGGCAAAAGTTCGGGTTTGCACATTACTGGCGGGTTACCGGCCCATGATCCGGGTTATCCTTTAGAACCAGATGCTGACGTACGGTTACCTTTTCCGTGAAGCTTTGTGCATCCACCTCAATTTTCCCATCTCCCAATCAATTCCCACGCCACGATCCACGATCCCCACGATGTTTCTCGTTCTCCCTCCATTTCTATTCACAATTTCCAATCCATAATCACATTCTTCATCATCCTTAAATTCTTCTTAATTCAATTGCACGATTCCGCTCTCCCCCAATCGATTCTTCTTCCATTAGTTGCTCCTTCCGCCATTATCGTCGCCGCAGATCAAATCTCAGCCGCATCGTCTCTTCTGCTCCGTCCGTCCTTTCGCCTTAGATATCATCGCCGTCTGCTACTTCTTTCATCCACCTGTCCCAGAGCTCAGTGTCGCAGCTGACACAGTAATCAGGCGACTGGTTTGGTGCAAGTTCCAGAAGCTTTGACGGTGAGTCACTTCTTCTGTAGGGTCTCCAGTTTTTGTTGTTTTAGATTTAAAAAAAAAACCTTGGGAGCTAATTGGGATGTACTTGAATTCATTACCCGGAGGAGTTCGTTTTCATTCTTGGGTTATTCTGCATTTGTAGATGATCTGTTCTCTGGGACTGGGTTATTCAATTCTGTGTGGGTTGTTTGGCATCAATGGTTTCACATGCTTTGCTGATTGACGACGAGCCATTTTAGTTTTGGGTACTTTTCATCATCCAAAAATACTTTGTGGGTACTGTTAAGAATGAGCTGAATTGACTTGGAATTATTTATGTGATTTTAGCTTCATGATGTCGTTACCTTGATTGTGCATTGCTCAGAATGTTTCCATGGTTTGGATATTTGCTAGATTCCTTCTGTTGTTTGTGCAATTCAACCCCCTTGAACAATCCTCTTGGATGGTGAGTTCTTTCTTAAAAGGGCTTCATCTACTTGTTGTGCCTTTTCTGAAATACAGGACATGAGCCCTTTTTGGAACGTTTACACTTCTTACTTCATATGCTGTTGTTTTGGGGGATGAAAAGATTTTAATATCATTCTAAATTTGCTTCTCTGTTCCATTTACTGCACATTCCGGTTTAGTGTATTATGACTGCTCTTTCGTTCTCTTTATGTCCTGAAACCTGTGATGCTTCCAATCTTTCTGAGTGCTTTTTGTTAATGGTTTTCTCTGAAGGTCAGGTGGCACATGGCGAAAGTTGGGAGGTCGCGACGTAGGTCTTCTTACAGACAGTGCAGGATGGCTCCCTACCATTTGCGGACTTGTGGCAGTCAAATTGAAGAGCAATGCTGCCCGAAAGGCTCCGGAGGATTATTAGATAAGAAAGATTGGGAAGATGTGACTTGCTCTGTTTGCATGGAATGCCCACATAATGCCGTCCTGTTGCTTTGCTCCTCTCATGACAAGGGTTGTCGTCCCTATATGTGTGGGACTAGCTTCCGTTACTCCAATTGTCTTGACCAATACAAGAAAGCATATGCGAATAGGGATGTCGAGCAGTGTGAGATCTCGGAGCTTGCATGTCCTCTTTGTAGGGGCCAAGTAAAAGGGTGGACTGTGGTGGAGCCTGCCCGTGAATATCTGAACTCCAAGGAAAGAAGCTGTATGCAAGATGATTGTTCATTTGTTGGCACTTACAAGGAATTGAGGAAGCACATGAAGGGAGTTCACCCTTGTGCAACACCACGTGGGGTAGACCCTCTGTTGGAGCAGAAGTGGGGAAGGTTGGAGAGGGAGCGAGAGCGTGATGATGTTCTCAGCACGATAAGATCTACAATGCCTGGGTCATTGGTTTTTGGGGATTACGTGATTGAGAGAAACCATGGTGACTTTGATTCAGATGATGATGAAGATATGGGGTTCAGCATCGAGGCTGCAAACAGGAGGGAAGGAGGAGGATTTGTGGGTTTTGATCGGAATCTGGCGAATGTTTTTATGCTGCTGCATGCCTTTGGATCAGCATCAGGTTCCCACCACCAGTCAGAAGGAGCCGGTGGTGGCATGCGACACCCTTCTCCAGTTGGTGGATTGGCTTCCTTTGATGAAGACATTGACCATCATCACACCTATGATTGGACTGCAGACGGCAACAATGATGACAGTGGAGGTGAAACCTCACTTGCTTCTCGCCTCCGTGGTCAGGGGCAACTGCTTTTTAACAGTTCAGGTAGACGACGTAGGCGTAGAGACTTGGACGGAGGTGGCAGTTGACAAGCCGTAACATGCCAGCAGTCAGGGGGATTAGGTGACCTCGAAGTTGTGATGATTGTGTATTTTAGCATGTGCATTTGTACAATTCTTTTACATTTAGAGCAGTCGGCCATGGAGAATGGCTGGATAAAACTACTGATTATCTGCTGCCTTTACTTTATCTGTAATTTGGCTGTTCATATGGTAAGAACCGAAGCTGAGCTTCCTGATCAGCACAACAGTTAGCTGTTGTTCCTAATCGTACACTTACAGATGTTGGTCATTGGGATATCTAAATAAATCTACTGATTTTTCTTACTTCTGAGTTCTGTCTGTCTGTTGGATGGTTATTGATAGTTGGCTACATCAGGCTTCTAATTGCTTGTGCTTGAGATGTTGTGAAACGACTATCACTATCTTCATGTACGCTGCCCCACCATAGGTCTCACTAGTCAGTGCTAGTTTCGTTATGAAAGAAAAGTCTAGGATGTATCTCCTTGTTTATTTAGTTTCGCCGAGACAGAAAAACCAGTTGCCACCACCCACATCACACTACATCAAAACGAATGAGTTTGCTGCTGTCAACAACCAGCAGCTCCTCGCAGGAAGAAGATGATGTCGACGGACCTCCAAATGAAAAGGGGGGTCGACAAAGGACTGCTCTGAAAATCTCAATTGCAATTTGCAAGAATGAAAGAAACTGATGTAGTTGCCGGAGCCCTCAAGAGAGGGGCCGAAAATGGTGATGGAGTGAGATCAGAAACAACTGTCACCATCCATCAATCTAAGTAGCACGACAAACCATGCAACAAACAAGAGTCTTTCGTATTCTCTGGTGAAGATGTAATGGAGGCAATAAGGGTACCCATGCTACACATCCAGCCATCGAATCACCTCGCCTGAATTCATCGATGAAGCCAGGAGATGGATAACGGAAAGAGAGAAGAGATACAAACTATGAATACCATAGCTCCCTCTGAAACACTAAGCTTACGAACTATAAGACCCGCAAGATCTTAGACGAAAAGAAAGCTGGGGAAAAAGGAGAAACAAACCACAAAAGGAACATCTTCATAGCAGCAGATAGAGAACAAACTACGAAAGAGACATCTTCAACCCACTAGGGAGAAAGTTGCTGCTGATTCTGGAGAAACACCAGAAACAACCCTTGCTAGATGAGAGAAAGCTTAGTACAGAGAAGACAGAGAGTTTGAAAACCATGAAGGGCTGAAAATAAGCAACTCTCAAACCCATACACCAAGATTGCCTGATTGTTTTCCCAGAATTTCTACTGGCTGTACAAAGAATCCAAAACTCACTAAACCTTTATTGTACAATACAAAACTGGCAAGACAGTGAAAGTAAAATCTCGAAAATTGCCATCTGCTACGAGGTGAATATGCAGTCAAGTTAAGAACGATTTAAGCGAACAAATGATAGAAGACCAATATGGAACCAAAGATGAGCAGAAGCCTCTTCTGCGTGAAGGATACCTGTAAGTTCTGAACCTATAGAAAACAGTTCCTCAAATGACACGGACAAAATACTTCCAATGTGTATGCCTATCTGTAAAGTACCAACCAAAAGAAACAGCCACAGAAAGGACTGGAGCATAAGTATCTCCTCTTTGGAAGAAGATCCAGAAGACGAAAGACCAAGAACTATTGCTCGACACTTCCATCTGTTCGACAAGAACACCACTCATGAACAGGATAACGTCATTTGGTGCCTTATAGTTAAGCTCTGCTGCCCCCACAAAAGGACCTCAGCAGTATTTTAAAAGAGAAAGTACTTCTGTTATGAGCAACAGACTAAGTCCAAATATGCACCCAGAAAGACCATAATATATCATCAACCCTGCCAAAACATTGACATTTCGAAATTAATATTAAGATGAAGCATTGATAAGGACTAGGGCAAAGGTTAGGGATGAAAAAGGATTTACCCGGCCCATTCCGGTTTTCTAACCAACTAGTCACTCATGTTTAAGCCGCCTTCTACTCACAAACACCCAAGGTTTCAGACTTCAAGCACAGTATGCAGTAGGGTTACTGTTCCTCCAAATGCCAATCCATATCAATGGTTCTTGCCAACGCAAATTGATCAAATGAACTGTTGAGCATGTTTATGATTTTGCAGCTGGTAGCACAAAGGTCGTAGGAACCCAGATGTCAAATTAAACTCAATCGAACAAGGGCCACGGCCACCTCACAATTCCATGTCAAAGCAACCATTGTATCCATCATCTCGTCACACAAACATCAAAGGCGCCATTTCGAGAACACAAAGTACTACAACATTTATGCAAGTTCTGCACTTGAAGAAATGGATCTACTAGGCTGATCCACGAAAAGACACAGACGACGACCACAGCTGCAGCTATCAAGTCTACCGCCATGCAGACGGCAACAGCAGTTCCTTTAGGCCACCCATCTGCCAAAAGGAGGCAAACATATTCCATTAGTACAACATTACATTTTCTTAGTCCATAAAGTTTAGTATAGAAAAAGCTACCACAATCGGTAGCTATTTTACCCACAACAGCATCTCCTCAAGAACCCCTTCGTTCATATGGTCCAGAGCGGTCACGGCTATAGCGATCACTTCCTTCACCCCCACGGCTTCCACCATCTCTGCTGCTGCGCCCCCCATGCCGGTCTCCATTCCTATCTGGACCATAGCGGCTCCCATCTCTGCTACTTCCACCTCCATACCTCTCATCTCGGCCACCAGACCTTTCATCTCGACCACCATTCCTGCTGCCTCCACCTCTTGCTCCTTCACCACTTGGACATTCTCTAGCAAAATGTCCCGGTTTGCCACACTTGAAGCAGTCTCCCCCACCACCTCCACCACGTCTACCTCCACCTTCATAGTTTGAACTACGATCACGTCCACGGCTTCGGTCAGAATCATGATCTCGTCCGGAACCTTGGCTAGGTTGGGCTTTCTCAACTATAATAGTTCGACCATCTAAATCCATCCCATTCATTTCTTCAATAGCTTCTTCCAATGCTTTCTTCTCATCGAAAGTTACAAATCCGAATCCACGGGAGCGCCCAGAGAACTTATCAACAACCACCTATAGTAGACAAAAAGCATGAAAGTTATACTCCTCCACAGTTGACAACATCTATAATCATGCAAATGCAACAAACAACTTCTACCCCTCTTTGAAGCAAGAAGCACCTATTTCCAATAAACTACTATTTTTTTTTATTCCTGCAATTACCTCAGTAAGCGCAGGCACAGTACAAGGTTTTTTTTTACAATGCAGTACAAGGTTAACAGCATCAAGGAAGTGATTACCCCTTGTACAATGTAACATATGAATGGAAAAAGTGAAACTAGATTGTATCTGATATCGTAGTTTTATGCACCTAACACCCTTAAAACGAAACAAAAAATTAACACTGAGGGTATGGAGCCATGTAGACCAGACAAGTGATTCGGAGAATTATCACACCTTTGCTTCAAGAAGATTCCCATACTTATCAAATGCCTCTTTCAGTCCTCTATCAGATGTAGACCAAGCAAGACCACCAACAAAACAACGGTACTCTGTGTCTTCTGGCATTTTTCTGGACAGTGTTCTGTTGAAAAGGTAACTCCAGAATGAATTCAGCACAAAATTATAATGGCAGTGCCTCATTAGCCTATGGCAGCAAGTTGCAACCAACTCCAAGACAATAATCATGAATTTTGAAGGAAACTAGAAAAAGATCTGATAGTTGACAGATATCTACATAAGAACTCAGCATATAAACTTGCTCAAACAGCCTCCTCTTACAAGCAAATGCTTCTTCTGGTCCTCAATGAGATGAAGACCAAGGAAGCCCACCAACAAAACAACAGTACTTTACGTCTCACTATAGGCTTCCCTCTAAATTCCTTATTGCCAAGATTACTCTCCCTGTATGTGCCATCTCCCTGTTTGGAAAACTGCAGGGTTCCCTTTTGACACAGCTCCATAGAAGGCAGAAATTTAATAATCCTATAGCAATCGAGCCAAGATTGCGACTTTATGAAGAAATCCAATAACTGGGAAACTATGAGAGTTCTAACAAGCATTGCTTACAATTCATAATTAGAGAAAAGGATCAAGAACCATCCTGTCCATGTTCATCATAATAACATAAAAGGTTCAAGCTTTCTCCGGTATTTAGAATCAAAATTTTCAGTAGATCGCGATAATAGCTTTCGATTGACAGCCAGCCAAGGCAACTCGGTTAAACTTGAAACAGAAAGAAATACGAAATCGAACCAGAAGTTTGCAGCTCTGGAGAGAGAGAGAGAGAGGCGACTTACCAGGTCGTCCGAGTTCCAGAGAGTCGCCGTTCGCAAGAAAGAATGTTAGGTTGTTTTCTTTTGGGTTTTGAACGCTGGATTGGCTTTCTTTTGTAGGGTTTGGGAAATTTGACAAATGGATGTGTGAAACAGAGTCCGAGTGGGACAAGGAGCAGCTGATTCGTTTTTAGCTTTACGATTGGGAAAAGGCATGTACAAAGAAAGAGAGAGGCAATTCGTGGGCCGGGCCGGAGAACCCATCTGAAATCAATCCAAACCCGATTGGCACCTGCCAATTGCCCAGCTCGCGAATTCTAGGGCCCAACGGTATGGATTTATTAATGGTTGGATCATCGCTAAAGTTTATTTTGCTTTATGGTTTGATTAAGAAAACAAATAATAGTTCACTTGTTTGAGCCTTTGGTCAAAGGAAAAAGTTCTTAGAGATTCAAGACCAGTAAAATCTCTCTTTCAAACATCTCGAACTCTATCTATCACAAGTAATTCTTCGTCCAACGTTTAAAACGTCGTAAAAAGTCAGAAGTCACATTTTTCTAGCTACATTTTACAATCGAAGGAGCAACCCTCCCTTGTCAGTAGTTCTTGTTTCTTTCTTGTTTCTTTAGTGGTGTTATTCAGTTAGATCATATATGATTATTTGCAATCTTATGAGTTGAGATTTGGATTGTGAAGTTATGATTGATTATGTATTATGTTTACATGATTTCTTATAACTTTTTATTTTATTAATGTAAAATTATACTCGATTGTTTTGAATTTTCTAAGAGAATAAGAAAGCATGAGAAATAAAAAAAACAAAATGGACTGTACCTGCTTATACTCTCAGAAAAACATAACAATTTAAAGAAGCCAATTCACAAAGTCAAAAGACCCTAACTCTGAAAAATATAGTAAAAATACTTTTTAACGTCAGATAATTGGATTTACCGAAACCGCCCCGAAAACAACACCATCAACAAGGAAGAAGACTTGAGAATTGAGACAGCAGATTGGTGAAGCAGAAGAACGGAGTTTCCATTTCGTTACCCACAAAACCCTAGAACTCAACATAGACATTTCTCCTTAATTAAAATCGAAACAATTCAGAACTCCTTAACGCGCGGTTTGACCTAGTTTTTGTTCGATGATCTTGTACGTCTCTTTGTTGGCCTCGCAGTTTCGTCCACTGAACTTGTCGTACCGCCAACTTGAACTTTCTCACAACAACAGGCACACCCAAGAAATGCAGCCGTCAGAGGAGAGTTTGAGGTGAGCGACGCCATGAGAAGACGAGATGCCTACAGAAATTAGTTGAGAACAACATCCATATAAGGAAATACAGAAACTGTGTTTTACTTGATTAGCAGCTATATATACACAAACAAATATACCTCTTGTTTCCCCACATGTACAATCCGGTCCTCAATATCGGAGAAGGGCACATTCAGCTTCCGCAGCAGAGCCAGGTTCGAGGCAGGGGAGATCGGCGATACGTTCAGATCGTCGGTGACGGTGTACATTGAAGGCGACACGTAACCCGCGGCTCTTGATAAATCCTTCCAAGTAGCAGGATCCTCTGGCCGCACCGTCGCAGGCAATTTAGGGTCTTTGATTACGCAGCTAATTGTGGACCAGATGTGTCCTGCCGTCCTTCCCCTGCCTTCCACGGGACAAGCAGCAGCAGCAGCAGCAGAAGAAGAAGAAGAAGAAGAAGAAGAAGCACTCTTATCATTAACGAAAACATACTCGACTTCTTTAAGGCCTAGAGGATGATCTAGGTAGCCATAACGGGCAGCGAGCAGAGGACGCAGCAAGACCGGTGCACGTCCATCATCTTTGTCACCAACGATGCATCCCTCTGCCACAAGATCCTGCACGCTCTTGTACAAGTTCTTCATGCAACCTTCGGAAGGAATTACGTCCGTCAAGCCGTCGACGACGTCTTGCATTTGCTTGAACATGTGGCCGAGGGGAACGAGGAGAAAGGTGAAGATCAGGTCGACAAAATCCTCACCGGCTTCCGCATACAGGACTCTGTTCTTGGTCTTGCTGTACACAAGCTTGATACGGGCAGCTGTACTAACTTTTTTTGGCAAGAAAGCTGCCGCACTGTCTTTTGGTGCAACTTGGTGTGCATCTTCTACTTGTTTGACAACCGCTCGGTGACAGCGATGATCAAAGCCGCCCAAGAAGTTGGCTTTACTGCTCAACTCCTTTTTGGCTACTTTGGTGTTGAGAAGAACGTCAGAGAGAGGCGTCTTAGACACCAAAGCCAGCTTCAACAAATCCAATGCCTACACAATTGTTCGAGGACACTCGCTATGTTGAAACTTAAAACGCAGATGGAAGAGTCAAATTTATGGATAAATCAAGATTCAAAAAGGCGCTAGACATAAGATGGGTGCTCTGAGGATCTTGTCTATCAAGAGCTGAATAAATGGTTGTGTTTGTAGATAATGTTCAACTTTTTAACAACTTAGCTTTCCTAATTACACATCTAGAAGTCGCAATACTCCACTGTCACGTTCTTAATTCCTAACTTACGGCAAAACATTCTGATGTTTACCGAACATAAGTTTAAACCCACATTTTTTAGGCACGAATCATGAGCTGAGAATTTAGTTAAGCACGCAAACACCAATTACCTCATTGATGCCGAAATCGAAGGTCAGCTCCTCAACCTGAGTTGCATCAGAGACGCCACGCTCGGAGAGCAGCGAAACGGTCGCTGCGGTGGTCGCAGGTTTCACTCTTAGATCGTCGCTAATTACGAGCCTACTGAGCCGCTTCACGAACAGACCCTTTTCCTCTACGTCGCGACAGAGGAAAGGAACCCGAAGAGTCATCTTCTTCCCGTACCGGCAAACATCCGTTTTGTCGTAGCTCAAGCACGGATTCGTCGTGCTATGATCACGACAGGCAGAGGAGCTCGACTTACTACCAGCTCGCGACGGCGGATCGCAACGAAAGAGGCCGTAGGGCGGCTGCTGCTGCTGCTCGTCACATTTCTCGACGTTTATTTTCAGGTACTGGCAGTAGGCGTCGGCGCCGTTACGAGGGCGGAGAAGCATTTCTTTGCACTTCCGGGTTCTGAAGTGCTGAGGCTCCAGAACCTCGACGCTGCGGTACAAGTTGCCGAAGCAGCCTAGCGTTACCGCCGGCGGCTGCTTGCGGGAGATGAGGCTGATGACGGTGGCCATGGGCAGCGTGAGGTAGCCAAACAGGACGTCGGCAAGGTCAGCGTCGGCTTCGACGAAGACGACCGATTTCTTGTTCCTGTTAACGGTTGCCTTCACACATATGTTGTTGACAGATTCTTGCCCGCTACTAGCTTTATTAGCTGCCATTGTGAATGGGAAATTGAAGATGGAGTTAGGCGAGCAAGGTGGATGTATTTATGGTGGCGTTTTAATGGGGAGGGAAGACGAGAAGGCGGTCCGCGAGGCATTTATTGGTTCATTGTATCGAGAAAATCGATTTACGAAGGGTCGACCAATTGATGTGGCTAGTTACTTCCATGGTTGTCAATCCGCGGGTTGATCCGAACTTGGTAGCAGAAAAGTGGTGCCATATGCCAAGTTTGGAATTAGCTCGAATATGGTGAACCTGATTGAGAGTAAAAATCTGGTAGCAAAAAAACCACAAGACACGGTATAACTTCAGTATAACTTGTGAACTTGACAAGCACAAGATTAAAACAGGTGACATTTGATTTATGTATACATATGGCTCGCTCAAGAGAAAATGGAGGATGAAACCTTTTTAAGGGCCGCACAGAACGCATCAGAGATCAAGAGTCACACAGTTAACCAGTTCGGAAGAACCAGCATTTCTGGAAGCAATGACCCGCCAGTTATCTGTTTCTGGCGCCAACTCTGAGCCCAGAGAATCCTCCCCACAGTTCTGCATGCCGGCTTGCAGAACAGCAATGTTGGCACCTGCATCTTTGGTGACCACATGGAGCTTGCCAAGCAACCCAGTGAGCAAATGGTGGGATTCTGAATCGGCATGGGTGCAAATAGGCACGTCTCTAAGGACAACCTTCCAAGCATCTTCATGGTAGTCATATACCTGGATTCGGGTACTGGGACCATCAACCGAACCCGATGGATCAAGAGCATACAACTCTCCTTCAATCGTGACGCTCAGTTTCCTCCCGGCTTGCCTTGGAGGCCAACCATCACCCATACCAGATGGCATTTCGACCCATGCATTCGTCTCTGGGTCATACACCTCTCCACCAACATCAACAACAAATGGCCAGCAGTACAAACTCTGAGCCACGTACAGTTTCCCACGGTATGAAGTCACTCCTGTTGCTATAGGCTTGAGGAGATCGGCTAGAAATGCTGTGGGAATCGTCTGAGCTTTCATGAAAGGCATGCTTGGGAGTTTGGTCCATAAACCAGTCTCGGGATCAAAGACCTCAGCAGATTGAAGTGGCATCAACCCATCGCGACCTCCATTAACTCCTCCAATAACATAGAGCTTATTGTTCAAGACACTTGTCTTACAGTATGCTCTATCAGTAGTCATGGAGCTGACCTCGGTCCATGCATTTAGTATCGGATCATACTTCCACACACATCTCATGGCTGAACCTTTGGAAAACCCACCTAGGACATAGAGGCAACCATCTACAGCTCCAACAGCACAACCGCAGAACGGCATTCTTTCAGGGGCACCTTTCCTTCCAAGCCAGCTTCTCACCACATCAGCAACTTTCATACCCGAGCCTACCATATTCCACACACGAAGACCCACATAGCCCTTCTTGGCTTCATCGCCGTAAGCAGCACAGGGGATTGATGGCAGCCTCTGCCATATCTTGTTCAGCGGGTCCAATCCATACCAGAGAAGCTTATCGTCTTCAACCTTCGTCAGAATGTAAAGCCACTCTTCCGTCTTTCCAAGCTGCTTTCTGACACTGAAGAGTTGAGAATCAAGGACGACCGACTTCCATGATCGTGACACTTGCTTCATTTTTAAGTAATGAATTCTGGGAACCCTGGCAAGGATCTCTACTGATATCTCGTCAGGAATACTGGGAATTAATCGTGGGTATCCTTCAAAAGAATTTGCTGAAACCCGTTGTCTCTTACAAGGCTCGTTGCAGGGCGACGTATCAAAAGTGTTATTAGCTCCTGAACTGGAGCCAGATCCATTTGAGCTCAAAATTGCGCCCATCGCCAATTTTTCCAGAGCAGAAGAGATTGGCTGGCCAAGGTCCACTGGTTACCTGAGCTCATATGCAACAAGCAAACACAATTCACAAGCCAAATCTGAACAGTCAGTTACTCAGAGATGATAAGTAGATAACTAGTACACAGAAGCATGTTGAAATGAAGCATGGTGGATCATTTCAATTGGAACTATATACTACCCCAAATTCGCATCCAAAAGCAGCTGCCTAGTCACAAACTTTGATCTTTCTAAGACAATTTCCATGAAATTAAACAAAGACCCAAAATTTAAAAAGACCCAGATAAGAAATTTCAACTGCAAAGGGAAAATATTTGGAGCATAAACAGAGCAATCCAGCAGGGTGCAGTCAGTCAACTACAACAAAGCGAATATCACGCCAGGAATCAACGAAGTAAAGTAACCCAGAAAGAGAAAAGAAGTAACAGAGTAAGAGCACAACAACTGGGTATCAATCGAAATTCAACCACATACTCAAATCAACAACCGACTGATCAAGTTGACGAAGGAGTAGGAGGGGTTTTCATACCTGATTAGATGAGAGGTGAATTGGGATCGGAGCAAAGTCGTCGCAGGAAAATTTCACATCTTTAAATCCGAAGGAAAATAAGTGGGAAGGAAACGAGGGATTGAAAAGGGAAGGAACTTTTTGGCGACAAATTGAGAATTGGAGATGGGGAAAGTGAAAGCCGGAAAAAGCTTCTCGAGATAGAACGTACGTAGCCAGGCCCAGGTGGACAGAACAGGCCAAAGGGGCACATAATGGAGACTGGAGTTGGCCTTATCAAACTTTTGTTGAAATTATTAATTAATGGAAGCTAGCCAATTGTCAACAAAATTAATATCAATGGGAGCTTATCTATACTATATTTAATATCTATTAAGTTCATTTAGAGAAATAAAAATAATTATATCCGATAATATTTTGATCGATTCAAGAAATTGTGATATCACCGACTCCCACTTTGTTGATTCAACTGCTCTCAATTTATCAATCGCTTTCATGTCTAGGCGAATAAAAGATGGCGTTAGTTTTGCAATTTTATTAAGTGGAGAAGGCTCAAATCTTCGGTATAGGTGACAACATAGAGGGGTTTTGTCCGACAAGAGACACATTCAAATTTCAAACACAATCACCCTAATTACCAAGATAATAAGAAATTTTCCAATCCTTTACTTCTAAATGGACTTTGCTAAGAGCGATACTTTTTTATTACCTTTTCGATTTCTAGACTAAAAATAATCGTCGACACGAGCTTCGATGTTGTCAAGTGGCACCTATATCACGATTTCAACCAACAATATAACCACGTTGCAATAATATCAATGAAGTTGGATCATATACAATGAACATTAGCTCTCCTTAAAAAATGTTAAATCAACCTAGAAACAATCTATATGCTATTTGAAGAAGAAACATGGGTGGGCAAATGGCCAGTCATTTGGATATACTATACTTTCTACCCTTTTGGAGCACATATCACATTCCATCATGCATCACAGCAAAATATTACCAACCCACATGATCTCTCTTTACTTTTCTTACCATTGCAAACTAAGAGTTTAGATAGAGAGGGAAGGTCCTGAGTCCTGAACTCATAAGGACCACACCATTTAATACTGACACTAATAAGAGCAAGAGGCAAAGAATTTGCCCCACACCCAAAGGGAAGGTAACCTAATAAATAAGGCCACTACACAGCCTCATGCTCATGCAGATGCATGGAAGTAACAGCAGTAAGTAACTGATAGAGATATCTGCAAGTAGAGTACATTGGTAATTCCCAATCCCCATTTCCAGACATGGAAAATGGCCAACTGACATACATATACTACCCTCTCTCTCTCTCTCTCTCTCTCTCTCTCTCTCTACTGACTTCAATTCTTCTTCTTCTTCTGGTGTTCCATTAATTAGACATCAGAGGAAGAAGAAGAAGGAGAAGTGGGCCAAAGCTCAGCTCTCTTCACCTTGGAAATGCTCTGCACAACCACAAGTGGTGAAACATGGCCCATCACTGTCACCTTCTGTTCCTCTAGATCTATGCTGAATGATGTCACTCCTGCATCATAATATCCAATAAAGAATAATACATTATTATGATCAAGCTTAACCACCAAGATTAATCTAAATGATATCAGCTGCCAATGATAATTAGCTTCATGTAAGTACCTTCCATCTTGGAAATATGCCTCTTGACTTGTCCAGCACAACCTTGGCAATGAAGTGAAACTCTCATTACAACCACCTGCCAATTGCCATGCCATGTTTTCCCCATTAATCCCACTAACACGTTGCAAAACAAAATGCATCAATTGATTAACGTTGATATTTGATTGTCCTGCTAATTAAGTAATGTACGATGTACGATGATACGGTATACATACACGAAACGGATTAAAAACATCTATACATACCCGTCACAAATATACTAACTACGAATGTAACGTTATCTCGTTCAGCAGTCGAGCCAAATCACACTAGATCACGGAACATACAGTTTCGCGATAGTGCAGATGAAAGATTCGCCTCACATGTGATCAAAACATTAATGGGACAAAATGCTGAGTATATTCCCCTCTCCTCCCCATCACCAAATTATTCCCATCAGATTCAGAACCCTTTCTTCTCAATAAATTAAACAAACATAACAGCACCAAACCATTCAAGTAAAATAAGCTACAGACAGACAATAACGTTAGCAGCAGGACTATAATAAGCATATAATGACAATCACTGAAACCTGGAAGGAGTGGCGGATGATTTTGCTACCATCTTCGTCGTCATCGACTACAATGTTGGGTTTCTTCAACAGCTTCAGGGGATCCCCTGCCTCAACCTGCTTCTGCTGCTGCAACCTGGAGTAGTTAAAATTGGCGGCCGTGGAGGAGCTGACTATGTTGTACTTCTGGAGAAGCAGCCGCGGCCTGGTGGCAGCTGGAACAATGGCGGAAGTAAGAGGGAGATCGTTGGCGCCACAGACAAACAATGCAGCAGGGGATATGACTGTTTTAGCAGGAGCAGTGTTCTGACACATGAAGCCCTTCATCATCTTGTTGTTGGCCTTCTTCATGGTCATCTTCTTCTTCTTCTTGCTCACTATGGTGCTGCTGCTTATTGCTGTGGTTCTGTCGTTCATGGTGGCGAGGAGAGAATGAATGAAGGTGAAATGGGTGAGAGCAGCAGAGTATCTAGTAGTAGTATGGAGGGTGGGTGTGCTGCTACGTTTAAATAATAGGGAGGAAAGGAAGCAAAAGGGCAAAAGAGAGAGTCATGACGAGGATATGTATTGTGTACCTGACAACTGACCAGACAAGAGACGTTGGAGACAATGTGATCTTGTGATGGACTGATTATGGAGGATCAATCTGCAGAGAGGGGGAAAGGAAATGAGGTTTTACAATATAGAACCCACCCACTAACACTAGTTAATTATTAAACTCACTCAAATCCAAATTGGGTAATTTTACAAATTAGATTTGGTGAAGTGCAAATATTGTTACTGAAATATGTTGGATATTCGTTGTGGATGTGGTTTGATAACGAAGGTTGTGTGTCTTGACTCGCTTGTTATTTTGATCGAGTTAATATTTTACTATCGTAAAAGTCTATGTGACGAAGAACAAACACAAGACATCATCTAAAAGTTTAAGTATGTCTTCTCGGTCTAAGTAGAAAAGATGTCATTATTATCTGCATTACCCTCAATATTTCCCTCCTTTTTATGGCTTTCTCCTTTCCTTTTCCCCCTGGTCTGTTGGTGATGGCAGAGGGTAGCTTGTTTGCTAGCTAGCAATAAGGTTTTGAGGGTTGTGATGATCAGTACATATAGAAGTAAAATGAGACAGACTGAGCAGAGGCAGTAGTAGACTAGTAGTCTTTAATCTCAATTCCTCAGTCTATCAGTCTAGTTCTGCAGATACATCCAGCAACCTTTCTGGTAAGATAATAAATAGATTTGGTGCTTTCGACCAAGAAAAACAGAATTGTGTTTGGTGTGGTCGTGATCAGTAGTTTGCTAGTTTATGGGTATCAATGTAGTTTGACTGGTAAAGATAATTTACCTTTCATTTCTTCCAAAAGGTCACTTTCTCTTCATAAATACTTATCAGAGATCCATTGATATTTGATATCTCTTTCTCACAATAACAAGAACAAGAACAAGGAATATGTAGCCTTCCTAAAGGTCGGGTCCATCTGGACACATTCAACCAGCCATGGCGCCCTTTTTCCTTCCCATTTATCATTCAGTAATGAGAACTGTTCAAAGGACCACCATGTTTATAAACTTATGGTGTAGTGTACCTTTGACAAGCAATGGTTATAAGGATGTGTTTCTGGAAATTAATTCTGTGTATAGACAGATTCTCACTGGTCTGTCGCTAATGCTTCACTTGATTGCTATCGCCTGACAATTTCGTTGCTAATCACCTTGTTCGACAGAGTATACTTCTCTTCTCTAAGAATTTATCGTATAGATAATCCTGATACAGATGTTAGTTACCAGTTATTGTATGACATATTGGGGATTGGTACCTTAATGTAAACATCACCTATCAAAACTCCAACCAGCCTGTTGCAGCAATTTAGAAACAAAAAAAAAAATTTGCAGAACCTGGAAATTCAGAAATATTATTGCTCATGCTTCACAGAACTCACGGTAAAAATATTATCTTATGATTCAGGCAAAGAAAGATCTACAACAATGACTTGGGGTTCTGAATTACATTTAAGAAGGCTGTGGGCTAAGGGGGTGCTTCCATGGCTGTTTTGTCAGCCTTGTTCACTAGCACCAGTTTCATCATTTTAAGGTCCTGCCCCCCTATGTAAAAAAATATTACAGCACTTCAAGCAGCTCCCAGCTCCAATCCAAATATATGGGATATAGACTAAACATGGACAACCGAAAAGAAAAAACTATATTCACAAATGTGTGAAACCAAACAAAAATGGAAAAAAGCCGACTTTCAGACACTAGACAGGCCTCCAAGGTAGAAGGATAAAGAGTATGCAATGGATTTTCATGGTTACCATCATTATCATCTGGGACCTGACAGTTCGTCTGGAGGAATATGAGACGTAGAATCCACAATCCAGTTGCTGTTGGGATGGTGGGTGTGGTTATAGTCTTGCCTGAACATCTCTTCTTTCTGCCACTCTTCCCATCTCTCAGCCAAGCCATCGCCTTCAAGCATTCGAACGACCTCTGACATTTTCGGACGTTCCATGGGAGAGCTCTGCGTGCATAGGAGAGCCACTTGGATCAATTGTTCTACCTCCTCGTCAATGTAGTTACCTTGTAGATCGCCATCCACTAATGTCTCTAACTTCTTGTCCTTGAGTAACCCTTTCACCTGACAAATACATATTCCGGAAATTACATTACCATAGGATTGAGAACCTAGCCAATGACATATGGATACGGTACAAGAAGCAACCCCAGCTAAATAGGACGTGTAACCACAAACTGGTGCCAAAAGACATAGATGACAATGTTTGGATACCTACCCAATCAAGTAACATGACATCATCATCATTTGCAAGCCGAGCAAGATCAAAAGCTCTTTGTCCAGTGATGAGCTCAAGAAGCATGACACCGTATCCAAAAACGTCAGTCTTCTCAGATGATTTGCCAGTTGATAGGT